>JAQGDQ010001566.1:0-34576 GCA_030141605.1 Tubiluchus corallicola
ATCACCAGAGCATGTCTTTTACAAGTACAGTTACGTAGCTTTAAGAAATCTAGATGTTTTTATCACCACAGCATGTCTTTTACAAGTACAGTTACGTAGCTTTAAGAAATCAAAAGGTTTTTATCACCAGAGCATGTCTTTTACAAGTAGTGTTACGTAACTTTAAGAAATCAAAAGGTTTTTATTACCAGAGCATGTCTTTTACAAGTACAGTTACGTAACTTTAAGAAATCTAGATGTTTTTATCACCAGAGCATGTCTTTTACAAGTACAGTTACGTAGCTTTAAGAAATCTAGATGTTTTTATCACTAGAGCATGTCTTTTACAAGTACAGTTACGTAGCTTTAAGAAATCTAGATGTTTTTATCACTAGAGCATGTCTTTTACAAGTACAGTTACGTAGCTTTAAGAAATCTAGATGTTTGGCTTCTGTTAAATACTTTATTAGTTGCATAATGTTCTTTTGGTTCCCCCTATATAAACTGGTCGTACGTTTGTAAAATTTACCACTGATTACGACAGCAGTAGTCTGTCGAAAATTTTGACACGATTTTTTGATTATGTGAATTGGAAGTTTTAATAAAGTTGTGTTTTTGGCTATAAATGTTTTTAAGTGCCTGTAATGAAAAATATCCAAACATTTCTTCACGGAAATCGCATCTTTCATACCAACTTACAGACTATGATCAATTCTTATAATTTTTACCAATATTTATGCATTAATAATTGATCTTAGTGCTTTTATAAAGAGTTGGAAAATTGACACAAAATATCATGGTACATTATTTCACTTTAATTATTATTATTTTTTATCCTTTAATTCCATAAGTGACTTGGCTTCATAAATGATACATAAAGAAATGGTTATTCTTTTTCTTTAGAATTACCATGTACATATATATATATATATATATATATATATATATATTTATATATATATATATATATATATATATATATATATATATATATATATATATATATATATATATATATACGTACATATATATCCATATTTTTATATACAAATATATATATATATATATATATATTCTATATATCTATATCTATATATCTACGTACATATATATCCATATTTCTATATATATAGAAATACAGAAATATATTCCTGAATTGTACAGGCTGAGCCAAAAGTAATACTACACTTTCAGACATTTATTGAACAGCATCACGGAGCTGTCATGATCGTAATAATTTTAAAATAATTATACCAGCGTGAAAGCAGAAGACCCGGTTCGAGTCCAATGGTGGGAATTTTTTTTGAAAATTTCTAATTTAGTATTGCTTTTATACGTTTGTGGGTTTCAGTTTTTCCAAATATACAGAACATGTTAAATTGGAATACAGAATAAAAATAAAAATATTACAAAACAAAAACAAGATTCAAATCATTTATATTAAAATAATTAAAATAAAAGAGAAAAAGAAATAATTATAATTAAAATGAATAAAAAGAAATAATAATAAATAAAGTGAAATAATGTACCATGATATTTTGTGTCAATTTTCCAACTCTTTATAAAAGCACTAAGATCAATTATCAATGCATAAATATTGGTAAAAATTATAAGAATTGATCATAGTCTGTAAGATGGTATAAAAGATGCGATTTCCGTGAAAAAATTTTTGGACATTTTTCATTACAGGCACTTAAAAAACATTTATAGCCAAAAAACACAACTTTATTAAAACTTCCAATTCACATAATGAAAAAATCGCGTCAAAATTTTCGACAGACTACTGCTGTCGTAATCAGTGGTAAATTTTACAAACGTACGACCAGTTTATATAGGGGGAACCAAAAGACCATTATGCAACTAATAAAGTATTTAACAGAAGCCAAAACATTTTGATTTCTTAAAGCTACGTAACTGTACTTGTAAAAGACGCAGTGTGGTGATAAAAACATCTAGGTTTCTTAAAGCTACGTAACTGTACTTGTAAAAGACATGCTCTGGTGATAAAAACATTTTGATTTCTTAAAGCTACGTAACTGTACTTGTAAAAGACATGCTCTGGTGATAAAAACATTTTGATTTCTTAAAGCTACGTAACTGTACTTGTAAAAGACGCGCTCTGGTGATAAAAACATTTTGATTTCTTAAAGCTACGTAACTGTACTTGTAAAAGACGTGCTCTAGTGATAAAAACATTTTGATTTCTTAAAGCTACGTAACTGTACTTGTAAAAGACGCGCTCTGGTGATAAAAACATTTTGATTTCTTAAAGCTAGGTAACTGTACTTGTAAACGACATGCTCTGGTGATAAAAACATTTTGATTTCTTAAAGCTACGTAACTGCACTTGTAAAAAACGCGCTCTAGTGATAAAAAAATTTTGATTTCTTAAAGCTACGTAACTGTACTTGTAAAAGACGCGCTCTAGTGATAAAAAAATTTTGATTTCTTAAAGCTACGTAACTGTACTTGTAAAAGACGCGCTCTGGTGATAAAAACATTTTGATTTCTTAAAGCTACGTAACTGTACTTGTAAAAAACGCGCTCTAGTGATAAAAACATTTTGATTTCTTAAAGTTACGTAACTGTACTTGTAAAAGACGCGCTCTAGTGATAAAAACATCTTGATTTCTTAAAGCTACGTAACTGTACTTGTAAAAGGCATGCTCTGGTGATAAAAACATCTTGATTTCTTAAAGCTAGGTAACTGTACTTGTAAAAGACATGCTCTGGTGATAAAAACATTTTGATTTCTTAAAGCTAGGTAACTGTACTTGTAAAAGACATGCTCTGGTGATAAAAACATTTTGATTTCTTAAAGCTAGGTAACTGTACTTGTAAAAGACACGCTCTGGTGATAAAAACATCTAGATTTCTTAAAGCTAGGTAACTGTACTTGTAAAAGACATGCTCTGGTGATAAAAACATTTTGATTTCTTAAAGCTAGGTAACTGTACTTGTAAAAGACATGCTCTGGTGATAAAAACATTTTGATTTCTTAAAGCTAGGTAACTGTACTTGTAAAAGACACGCTCTGGTGATAAAAACATCTTGATTTCTTAAAGCTAGGTAACTGTACTTGTAAAAGACATGCTCTGGTGATAAAAACATTTTGATTTCTTAAAGCTAGGTAACTGTACTTGTAAAAGACATGCTCTGGTGATAAAAACATTTTGATTTCTTAAAGCTAGGTAACTGTACTTGTAAAAGACATGCTCTGGTGATAAAAACATTTTGATTTCTTAAAGCTACGTAACTGTACTTGTAAAAGACACGTGTTTGTTACCTGGGCTCTCCCCCGCCCCAGTAGCAGGGGTAGCAGTCACTGTGAGTTCACACGTTCTGAACAATAACCTGCAATCCACCTACTGAGCCTCATTCATCAGTCCCAGGTGTGTTACCTGCGCTTACCTGCGCTGATTACAGGTACTGAATGAAGTGTGAACCTCATTATATAACAATTATACAGCAGGGGCATGTCCACAACAAGGGGCTTGACGACAAATCATCTTGTTGTTGTAACAATGTTTAATTTGCTGCCAAGAATTAAGTCTGTGAGCGCAGTTTTTGCGTTAATTACCACGATAGGCAATATTGCCACTTTTGCCAACTCTTAACTCTCATTTTGCATTTCTTTTTAAAACAGAGGGTTGGGAGGTCGCGGTGGTAATTAGTACTTATTTTAGAAATAGATACGCCTCGAGTATGAGCTCTTGTATGTATCTAAATTGTTTCCAGTGAAATGTATACAAGTTGTAATTGCTTCGTTTGTAGTGTTACTTCGTGGGAACAAATTGTAGTTTGATAATGGGTTGTCGCTGTCGCTGTAGCTGTGGCTGTCGTTGCTATTGATTATGTCATAATGGCGAAGGCCATTTTCGCTGTTTGTCACGCATTTGTGCATATCATTTTCATACTAGGATCCAGCAGTCAATGGCTGAATGTTTAAAATGTATGTGGAGTGTAGTTTGAAGGGGAACTGAAATCTAGCTCATTACCAAAGAAAATTTTCTAATATGAGGCACTGCCCCAACAGAGGTGTCTTCGTTGAAATTGAATACAGTGATTTTTCGTCCAGATAAATTGCTGGAGACACGAAGCAGTTTTTGTGGTGCTCACCTATTCATTTACTAATTGGGCACAACATTGCTTAACTTCTCAGTCATGCACACATTGTTCCGTGCGTCACTGTAGTGCTTCTGCCACAAAGGCTATCCAAGTTGTTGTCCTTGTTGTCGTAGTAAGTGGTAGTAGTAGTCGTCGTCGTAGTAAGTAGTTGTTGTTGTTGTCGTTGTCGTTGTCCTTGTTGTTGTCGTTGTTGTTGCTGTTGCCGTTGTCGTTGTCGTTGTCGTTGTTGTTGTCGTTGTCGTTGTCGTTGTCGTTGTTGTTGCTCTTGTTGTTGTTGTTGCGGTCGTTGCTATTGTTGTCATTGCTGCTGCTGCTGTTGTTGCGTTTGTTATTGCTGCTGTTGCTGCTGCTGTTGTTCTTGTTCTTGTTGTTGCTGCTGCTGGTGGTGGTTGTGCTGTTGCTGCTGTTATTGTGTTTGTTGTTGCTGCTGTTGCTGCTGCTGTTGTTCTTGTTGCTGCTGCTGGTGGTGCTGTTGCTGCTGTTATTGTGTTTGTTGTTGATGCTGTTGCTGCTACTGTTGTTCTTGTTGTTGTTGCTGGTGGTGGTGGTGTTGTTGCTGCTGTTTTTGTGTTTGCTGTTGCTGCTGTTGCTGCTGCTGTTGTTCTTGTTGCTGTTGCTGTTGTTGTTGTTGTTGTTGATTGGACAGTTATCCATATTTCTATAGCTTGTTTGAAAGAAACTAGAATAAAATGTGTACCACGAACCAGAGCTGTGCATTTTGTTGCTTTATCAAACATCGTATAATTATTTTGCCAAAACTGTTTGCATTAGTAGCAAGCTAAGATAAAATATAATAAAATATACAGCCTTTTAGTACTATACTACTTTTAGGACGTAAGATAGCAGAAATTGAAATAATAAAGCTAAACTTAGTAGATACTAAACTAAGGTATGGCATAGCAGTATTTTTTCATATAAATTTTCCATGATTTAGATCAATTATTTAAAAATCTGTCGTGTTTTTATCTTAGCTTAGTTCACTATTCACTAAAAGTTTAAACCATATTAAAAGAAGACGGAATGATTTTTCATATACTACCTCATTTTCAAGTTCGTATATAAAAAGTATACATTTTAACACAATTAATGCTGCAAAAGCGTTTCTGATAATTAAATAATAAATTAAAATCTTAATTAACGGCGGGCGAACCCAAGTATTGATGACATCACAAACTAACATAATTTTCACCAGCAAAAATATTCCACGAGCGTGCTGCACGTGTTTGCGAAAGCGAAAATTGAAGTACAGTGCTACTGTAAAATATTCGGTGTGTTGTGCTAAAACTAGGCAAGTTTTAAGATAAAAATTTAAAATTTACAGATTTACGCATGAGGTGTGTAACGTGTGCAGTTCGTCACAACTAACACATCTGTTACTGATAGGTACAGCACCTGTTTTTTATGTAATGCATATTCCAAATGCAGGCGTTAGTGCCTGTCCAACTAGCAAATGGCGAAATACATGTAACAGTGGAGAACTAGTGACGCGAACGTGAAATTGTGTTTGTGTGGTAATAATTCTTTCACGTAAGTCACTTTTGAAACAAATAGCATGTTTCCTTTCAATATTTTAAAGAATAGAATGTTTTGACCTACAGTTTAAGATTGGGTCCGATTTTGCTTTAAGGTTTAGAAGTCTGTCACTAAATTTAATTCTATTTTATTTTCGCTTACACACTACAAAATCAGCTATGCCAAAATAGTTTTTAATAAAACAGTACTTACCAACAAACTATCTCAGGTTGGTGATATCATACATACTTTGTTCTAATATGACCTTTTCGACTTTGGCTAAACGGCCAATTAGATGTAACAGTTCTTACCTGGTGACCTTAGTTTATACCTGACTGTCCTATTATGCCAACTGGCTAAATTAGGACAAGCATTTGCCGTGTTTTGAATCTTTTCAGACAACAATGTTGAAAATTATCAGACCATTAACCAAAATTGTCCAGTAATTGAGTCGAACATATGAAATGGTAGCCATATTAGTTGATAACAGTTGAATATGGTGGTGATTACAGGGCTGTAAATGCAATGCAAGCTTCATATTTTACCTGCATGTACAGAGTGACATGCGTAGTACGTGAGAGTCTGTGGTAGATAGACGTAAATTTTCCCGGCTGTAAGTCAAAGGACCACCGAACAAAGGTCCACTGAACAAAGGACCCTTTGCACAAAGAATCACTGAAGAACGGACCACATTTGGCACTTTAAAAATGGTCAAAAAGGACCACGAGTTAGGCGGGTGGACAAAGGTTCAACGGTCAAAGGACCACCAGACAAAGTACCACGGACAAAGGTCCACTGGACAAAGGACCATAGAAAAAAAGACCACCGGTCAAGGAAAGCCCAGACAAAGTACCACCGGACAAAAGTCCACTGGACAAAGGGTCACCAGTGTTTGTGTTGATAGCAGTTCTAGTGAAATTGCAACTTTGACTTATTGTTGATATTTTATTTAATAAAGCGTGATTGATGGTGATAATATTAATGACTGATAAATGTCTTATACACGTGTACTTGCTTCATCTTGTTTTTATTTTAGAGCACATAGCTTTGTAAAAAAAGCAAAAATGCGGTTCTTTGCCCGGTGGTCCTTACTCTCGTGGTTCTTTGTCCGTCATCCTTTGACTGGTGGTCCTTTGACCAGTCTTAATTTTTGTTCAGTGATCTTTTGTCCGTGGTAATCCTGTGTCCAGTGGCCCTTTGACCGCGGTGGTCCTTTGCCCTGTGGTCCTTCGTCCGGTGGTCCTTTGTTGGCCTCTTCCTAGTTGGCCTTTGTAAGGAGGTGGAGTGGTCACAAGATCGACAGGTGGGAGGGCTGATTGGAAGCACTAAAAATAAAATTGTGGCCGAGGGGAGGGTACAAAGGGCAGAGTTTGTTAAAAGGGTTTAATATCATCCAGTAAAGATCTGTCATATTGGAGTTTTTGGCAAACCATAAATCATTTTTATTATAATAAAGGAAGATTCGTATAATATCTAATATCATTTATAATACCATTGTGTACGCCGAAATAGTGAATTAGTAACCCCTTTTTCGCCCCCTCTTTTCTCCCCAACCTTGAGCTAATCTGTGCATCATTTTTCAAAAAAAGATAGTATTATGTTCAGGTAGACAATGATAATTACAGGTAAAAGAAACAGGTGAACAAAAGACCACCTGTAATTTACTAACACAGACGCATTATAATGGTATGCAGTGTTGAAAGCTTAATGCCAGGTTTTAAATAATAATTCTAGTTTCATTCTCTTCTGAAAATCTGCAATAATAAAAGGAAATTATGGACGTTTATGTTAAAAAATGGTTACGTGTATTTGCAGCTGCGCGGAGGGATACAATGTAGTGCGTGCAACTGTTAAATGGTTGTGAAACAGATTATCTAACCTCGTTATACGTATTTAATATTTGTGATGCTGATAGATAATTTCTGAGCAAGAAGTTCTTAATAATTATAACAAAACAGCTAAAAAAGGAGTTTTTTCATTCGTGATTTTAGTTCATTTTAGATTGGCACACGGGTGATTTTACCTGGCTAAAAATTTTAATTTTATATTGGGTACTTGTTATAATAAAAACTGCCACGAAGTAAAGTTTGCAATGTGGCCAATTGCAATTCACTTTCAAGATACACATAAACTTCTTGTTGTTTTAAATACTGTTGATCTACTTAAGTTGAACGTGTGTCAGCCATTTATTTCAAATACTATGATAGTAACTTTTAAATTAGCGTCCATACAGCCTAAAAGTTGTGCAACGCAGTGTGTGTTTTTTTAAATTTAACATAAAAGAGTGAAAGGGTTAGAGAGCTCGTTACTTGCAGCCCATCCTAGTACTTGATGCTAAAATGATAGTGAATTTTTTTTCTAAAAATTTTTTCAAATAAAATTTATTACCGAGCAGTTTTGAAGCAAACTAGCCAAATTGTGATAATCAAGTTTTTTCGGAAAAATGATTAAATTTCTAATAAAATTTATCGTTGACCGATTTTGAAACAAAACTGTTCATTATCAAAACATCTACAGCAAAGTTGTTATTGAAAATTTTCAATAATAAATTCCAAATCTTTTAAAATCTATACAAGCTCACACTTTCCATGGCACCGACTACATTAAGTATTAGAAATTTAGATTTGTTCATATTTGGGAAATAAATGTTCGTAACTTCTGCAAAATATGGTTGCAGAACGGTTTCGAACAAAACTGTTCATTATCAAAACATCTACAGCAAAGAAATTTACCAGAATTTAGAAACAACATCGAGTGTTTTTACTGAATGTTCCGATAATAAGATAGTTCTTCGTTTTCTCTTAAAATCTTGTTCGTGGATTGTTCATACCAATCAAGGCATTTAGTCCGTAAGGTAAATTGATAAATTGATACATATATTATATCGTTCATCGTTAGGGCTATACTACTGAATCGTATTTCGATGTTGTTTCCAAGTTCTGGTAAGTTTCTTTGTTTTAGATGCCTTGATAATGAACAGTTTTGTTCGAAACCAGTCGGCAATCATATTTTGCAGAAGTTACGAACATTTATTTCCCCAAATATGAATAAATCTAAATTTCCAATAATGAATGTAGTCGGTGCCATGGAAAGTGTGAGTTTGTATAGATTTTAAAAGATACGGAGTTTATTATTGAGAATTTTCCGTAACAATTTCTATAGAATTTTCTAGATTGTAGTTTTGTCACGCCCTCCTTTGGCGATTTAAATTCGCTTTTTGTTGTTTTTCGTTTAAGAAGTTCAACGTCCTTTAAAAATGGAAGAAATCATTAATTTCTAACTGTATAATTTAGTTTGATACCTGCTGTGACGTAAGAAAGACGTTTCGATGACGTAACAATGCCCCCGTCGTGACGCAACAAAAGAGGTCTTGTTATGTTATAAATTCCAAAACACAAATTACAGAGTCCTTGCTAATACAATGTGCATACAATCATATAATAAAAATGTATTAATCTATAGAGGAGGTCTCGTTCACACATAGTTTTGCAAAATATTTTTTTTATTTTAGCACATAGTGGTTCAGAATGATTCCATTTTTTTAATTCGTGCGTTTGCTGTGTATTGTTAAGGTTCGAAAGCGGAGGCTTTATTATTTTATAATGATATCAGAGAGAAAGGAATTGAGAGAGCATGCGAGAGAGAGAGAGAGAGGAGTTGAGGGCAAAAAAGAAAGTGATGGAGAGAGAGGAGTTGAGAGGAAAAAAGAAGGTGATGGAGAGAGAGGAGTTGAGAGGAAAAAGAAAGTGAGGGAGAGAGAGGAGTTGAGAGAAAAAAAGAAGTTGATGGAGAGAGAGGAGTTGAGAGAAAAAGAAAGTGAGGGAGAGAGAGGAGTTGAGAGGAAAAAAGTGAGGGAGAACGGGGGGGTTGAGAGGAAAAAAGTGAGGGTGAGAGAGGAGTTGAGAGGAAAAAAGTGAGGGAGAGAGAGGAGTTGAGAGGGAAAAAAAGGTGAGAGAGAGAGAGGAGTTGAGAGAAAAAAGAAAGTAAGGGAGAGAGAGGAGTTGAGAGGAAAAAAGAAAGTGAGGGAGAGAGAGGAGTTGAGAGGAAAAAAAGTAAGGGAGAGAGATGAGTTGAGAGGAAAAAAGAAAGTGAGGAAGAGAGAGGAGTTGAGAGGAAAAGAGAGTGAGGGAGAGAGAGGAGTTGAGAGAAAAAAAGAAGGTGAGGAAGAGAGAGGAGTTGAGAGGAAAAAAGAAAGTGAGGAAGAGAGAGGAGTTGAGAGGAAAAAAAGTGAGAGAGAGAGAGAGAGAGAGAGAGAGAGAGAGAGAGAGAGAGAGAGAGAGAGAGAGAGAGAGAGAGAGAGAGAGAGAGAAATAAAGAGACACGATAAAGAAAAAGAGAGGGAGAGAGAGAGGATGTCCAAAAGAGATTGAGAGGGAGGGAGATAGAAAATGATAATGTTAACAGATCATATTATACTGTATAGTATAGTATTGTACTGTATTGTATTGCACTGTATTGTCTTATTGTATTGTAGTGTAGTGTATAGTATTGTATCGTGTTGTATTGTATTGTGTTGTATTGTATTGTATTGTATTGTATCGTGTTGTATTGTATTGTATTGTATTGTGTTGTATTGTATTGTATTGTATTGTGTTGTATTGTATTATATTGTATTGTATGGCCAAAGTAACACTTGGCTAAGCTAGGCGAGACCAGTCAATACAATTCCAAGGCAATAATCTCAACACCTTGTTTCATTTTTCTTTCATTAACTTCTTCGCCACTCATTGTATTTTTGTAGTTTTAAATCAACATGGAACGCATCATAACCAAGTTGTCCCACGTACCCAGTCTCACACCCGCCAAGTTGTCCCACGTACCCAGTCTCACACCCGCCAAGTTGTCCCACGTACCCAGTCTCACACCCGCCAAGTTGTCCCACGTACCCAGTCTCACACCCGCCAAGTTGTCCCACGTACCCAGTCTCACACCCGCCAAGTTGTCCCACGTACCCAGTCTCACACCCGCCAAGTTGTCCCACGTACCCAGTCTCACACCCGCCAAGTTGTCCCACGTACCCAGTCTCACACCCGCCAAGTTGTCCCACGTACCCAGTCTCACACCCGCCAAGTTGTCCCACGTACCCAGTCTCACACCCGCCAAGTTGTCCCACGTACCCACACCCGCTATTCAACAAACAAGTTACATAATTTATACTTATGCACTTATATACTTGTACTTATTATAAATGTACGTATGATTGTAATGTTTCTTATCAAACAGAAATGTTGTGTTTGATAAACTAAGACACGACAAATAATTATATTTGTGTGAAATATATAAATGCAGAAGCTTATATTTCAGCTCAAACAAAAATATTGTTCAAACTAAGACACGACAAATAATTATGTATGTATGAAATATATAAATGCAGAAGCTTGTTTTTTTAGCTCAAACAAAAAATATTGTTTAAACTAAGACACGACAAATAATTATATATATTTGAAATATATAAATGCAGAAGCTTATTTTTCAGTTCAAACAAAAATATTGTTCAAACTAAGACACGACAAATAATTATGTATATTTGAAATATATAAATGCAGAAGCTTGTTTTTTAGCTCAAACAAAAATATTGTTTAAACTAAGACACGACAAATAATTATATATATTTGAAATATATAAGTGCAGAAGCTTATTTTTAGCTCAAACTTTAACTGAGCCATCAACTTTTTTTTCTTTCAGTATCTCGACTGATGGGTCATTCAACCGGGATGAATATGAACATGTCCAATACGGTTTCAGCCCTGGGCACCATGGGAGGTATGGGCGACGGTCACAAGGGCCTCCAATTTCCACTTACTCAACGTCGAAAGCGGAGGGTCCTCTTCACTCAGGCTCAGGTGTACGAATTGGAGAGACGGTTCAAGCAGCAGAAATACCTGTCTGCTCCAGAACGGGAACACCTGGCTAGTCTAATCAATCTCACCCCCACCCAGGTGAAAATCTGGTTCCAGAACCACAGGTACAAGTGCAAGCGTGCAGCCAAGGACAAGCAGATGCAGGAGCATCAACAGTCCAGTGGTCAGCAAGGAGGTGGACAGAATGGACAACACTCTCCCAGACGGGTTGCAGTACCAGTGTTAGTAAAGGACGGTAAACCGTGTTCCTCGAACAGTGAGAACAGCATCGCGCCGCAATCACAGCAACAGAATAACCAACAGACCGGGCACCGACATGCCCAGCCAGCACCTATTCCACAGGACCTTAACGCGGACCATTCACCTGTGTCTAGTTTACAGAATTCCATGAACCATTTGACCAGTTCTATTACGTATAATACCGTGGCGGGTATGAACTCTGCTGACGTAGTGGCGTCGTATATCCCTTCCTTAACGCATCGTGGATGGTGATTTGTGATTGGTCACAGCTACCAAGTCACGTGCTACGCATCGTGGATGGTGATTTGTGATTGGTCACAGCTACCAAGTCACATGGTGCAATTACAAATGAAAAACAGGTGAAAACAGTATTACTCAGAGAACTAGCGTTGTTTAGCATTGTTTAGCCTACATAGACATGTGACTTCGCATTCATTTACCAGAGAAAAACTACTGCGCATGCGTAAACACTTGAGCCCATGTATAATTAACTTAACCATGAGTCATTTACACATGTGTAAACAATTCTATGATATAATTCAAATAACAATTAATAAAGTAAATGAAAACTTCAAGATCAACATACTGATGGCACATAATGTGTCAATAAAGCTATTGCTAAGACATACTGCCTGGCACATAATGTGTCAATGAAACTATTGCTAAGACATACTGCCTGGCACATAATGTGTCAATGAAACTATTGCTAAGACGAACTGCCTGGCACATAATGTGTTAATAAAACTAATGCTAAGACATTCTGTCTTAATCAGACACGAGCAGCATGCACATGGGCCTTTCATAAGCTTTCATTTCTTGCTACTCACTAGTGGACTAGTGGACTGACTAATTAATTAAACTCTACATAGTCTACATGAACGGAAAACTCTGAAATTAGTCATTTACACCGAGTTTGAATTACTGACGGTTTACAAGTAAGGTTATAATTGGCGCATGCGCACACTGCTCGCGTCTGACTTTTTTGTAGCGACTTAGCGGTAGATCTATTAAAACGTCATGCGCCATCTGTTGCCAGTACTGCGAGTCTTATTCATTTTATCGGTTAGTTGATCATAGCAATGTTATAAAAATGTGATAATATCTATTAGCCTATATGCAGTTACGGAAGACCGAAAGTGTCATCATAAATTCATGGAAAGCATGCCATCTTCAAGCCCTCATTATACACATATATATTTATATGTATATATGTATATGTATATGTGTATGTGTATGTATATGTATATGTATATGTATATGTATATGTATATGTATATGTATATGTATATGTATATGTATATGTATATGTATATGTATATGTATATGTATATGTATATGTATATGTATATGTATATGTATATGTATATGTATATGTATATATATGTAAATATATATGTGTGTGTATATATATATATATATGTATATAAATATCACCCAGGCTGCAGAAAAATTAAAACTGAAATATATTACAGATTCAAAGCAGCGCTGTTGGTAGAATCACTTCTGGTCTTTTATAATAAATCTAGGCTAATTCGAAAATGTTTTTTAAAACATCTGAAAATTTGCTTTAGGATTAGAGGAATATTAGCTGTTTTTCACAAGAAGCTGTATTTTGTGTGAAAATTCATCTGTGCGAATTATTAACCCACTGTAATAAGCCCTTTCACAGTTTTGTCGTGCGCATGCGCAGTTACTGTCTGTCAAAAGCTAAGTTTGCCACAACAATGCGTCTTAACTGCAACCGTCGTGCGACATGTGGGTAAAGTAAAGCCATCTGTCGTATCAGTTCAGTAACTTCAGATGTGTTACGTGGATTTTGCTTGATTATGATTTAGTTTGTGTGTAGAGTGATTTACTAGCAGCATCTTGCCTGGGAACAAGAAAAAATGAACTAGGTAAGGTTCTAGCTAGCTGTTAAAATTGTTACTATTACAATAGCATGAGCTGTGAGGCGTTGTCAAGTGTACACAAATGCGTTGTCTGGTCCACTTAACCTTTGACCTTTTCACGATCATCATCAATCGCTGGAACTGTGAAAACGCTTATTACGGCTGTTCCTACTATTCAAAACTTGTCTGATTTTGACAGAAACTAACAGCTGAAAATGTTATTAGCCTCTACCATAGTTTTACTATGTTCATTGTTGTAAATATTTGCCTAAAGTTTTATTGTTATCGATTAATGATGTCTGTACAGTTTCCTGTAAAATAGTTTCTTTGTGTAGAGTGAGACGGAAGCACCATTATTACAACAGGAAGTAGATGGCGCTTGACTCAAATAATATTAATGGTATTTCAATGTTGTGTCTTTATTTATTAGAATAAAATGCATTTAGCTAACTCAGTGCAGTGACATTTTTGCAAATAAAGGCCATTATAATCTGACTTATTATTCTTGCTTATTATTCTGGACAATGGATGGAACCACGTGCTTTACAACAGACAACGTGCAAAGAGTTTACTTATGCTGCCATCTAGTGTGCGATAAATCAGATGTCCTTAGCGTAAGATTGCCGTTTTGTGTGGCAGTTTTAAAAGCAGTATAAATACTTACAAGCGTGTTGAAAAACTGTAGACTATTTGCCTCGTTGTCGTTTATTGCACTGAACAAATAAAATTCATTGAAATAAATATGCGTCACGTGCTGTCATATACGTCATACAGTACCATGATATATCATGTTTCAAATCGAAACGAGTTATGGTACTAATTATTTAATAAAAGAACCAATTAATTTATTTAACTAATTACATTAATTGATTACCTTAATTACATTAATTGAGCAATTAGTTAAATAAATAAATAATTAAACAATGATTTAGTAAAATATACAAATGTAAACTAAATGTGAATCATTTAAACTTTTCAGTTTTTAATTGTTTCTACAGCAATTTGCATATGTTTGTACTTAATATTAGAAAAATAACTTTTAAATTCTTTGTTCACGTCTGCTTCGCCCTCTTGTGTGGAGTTTAATAACATAACAAAGACGCTCGCACCTTTAATACCTATTTCCTGGTTTTATTCAGAAACGTGCGGCTGAAATTTTAATCAAATCCACTCTTTTAACGCATAACTTTATTTACATAAATTATTTGTAAACATAGGCCTAAAGTACAACAACAATAAGGTTACACATTATACTCGTCTACACGTAAGATAATACAGATATGATTGGAAAATTGTTTTTGGTTCTTAAACAAGCCTTTCTGATTTTAGTTAAATAAGAAATTAAAGGAAATAAAGGGAAGTAAAGAATGCGCTTATGCTTACCAAGTAAATTCTGCATTGAGTCGTCAGTTGCTATCATGAATTAACTGTTAACTTTTAGCATACAGCCTGGGTATGGCCTATATTGCTTTATTAATAAATTTAAAGGAAGACAGGATGATTTTTCATACACTATCCCATTTTCAAGTTCCTATATAAAAAGTATACATTTTAACACAATTAATATTGCAAAAGCATTTCTGATAATCAAATAATAGATTAGTTAACGGCGAGCGAGCCCAACTATTGATGACATCACAAACTAACATAATTTTCAACAGCAAAAATATGCCACGAGCGTGTTGCACGTGTTTGCGAAATCGAAGTACAGTGCTACTGTAAGATATTCAGTGTGTTGTACTAAAACTAGGCAAGTTTTGAGATAAAAATTCAAATTTACCTCTGTGCTTACGCATGAGCTGTGTAACGTGTGCAGTTCGTCGCAAACTAACACATCTTAACTAAGAGGCACAGAACCTGATTTGCGCAATGCATTTCCGTCAAATACGTTTTCGAAATGCATGTAACAGCGACGAACTAACGGTGCGAACGTGAAATTGTGTTTGTGTGGTAATAATTCTTTCGCGTAAGTCATTCTTGAAAAATATTTTAAAGAGTAAATTGTTTTGACCTACAGTTTAAGATTGGATCCGGTTTTGCTTTAAAAGATGTAAATCTTAATAGTCATTAATTATCTCTTAACAGGCACCTGTAAGCAGCTTTGGCTCTTTCTGTTTTGAACCGCAATATTTTATGTAAGCATTTATCTATGAAAATTTATATCTGCGCTGTATATGCGTTTTATACCGGTTTCATACTTCATAATTTCTTGCAAATATTTTAATATCTTTTTAATAAAAATCACATAGTAAAGTAAAGAAAGCAAATCAAATGTAGAATTAGTTGGCATTTGATACGCCACGCAGTGTGTAGGGGGCGCTTCCTCAAACACCCCTGCATGAGCGTGTAGTTCCGCCATGTTGAATAATTTCGATTTGACTCGCAATTTGTTGCAAAATGAAGCGAGAAATTTTCGTTTACTCGGAAAATATTATTCATGTATTTCACACTTGTGACATTCTCGCTCAACCGAGCAGCGATTATTGTTCGCTAAAACGCCTCTAGGGGGCGGGCTTTGTCACTCGACGCAAGTGTGGGCACGGGACCCAGTGCCAAGACGCTGCACAGTCGTGGGAAGTGGAAGGGGACGCCGCGGCGAAACCATAGAGCACAGAAATCAACAAGAGATTCCCTTTTTTAGTCGCAGTTCTCTTCTTAGTCACAAACACGGAGGTCAAGCGTAAAAAGAAATTTGATTAGTCGAGCTGACGATCCGAAAAAACTGATTAGCCTCGTCGCCATTTTTCATTTGCTTGTAAAAACAGTCCCCGATTCAGACGATTCAGTTATCCTAAATGCTGTTTTTTCAGCGAGCGCTTATATCATAGGAGGGCTGGGGGCGCTGGGGTCAAAGCGTCAACAGGTGGAAGTCTGCGACAGGGGGCGCTTCATCAAAATTCATGTGCGTTATGAATAGTGTTACAGACGTATTATTTCAGGTATTTTTCCGTTCAGTTCGGTTTTATTTATAAAAATGGTGATTTAAAGGAAAACTGGATGATTTTCCACATCCACCCACTTTTGAAGTATAGCACCCGTTGTCATGCCAACGCGTTTGTGGTAATTAAGTAATGCGTTAAAAATTCATTAACGACAGAGGAAGTTAACTAGTGGTGACATCACACACCTTGAGTACCTGTATGGCTTATATACGCCTTTGTTTTATTAATAAATTTAAAGGAAGACAGGATGATTTTTCACATCCTACCTCATTTTCAAGTCCGGTAAAAAGTATACATTTTCACACAATTAATATTGCAAAAGCATTTCTGATAATTAAATAATAGATTAAAAACTTAGTTAACGGCGTGCGAACCCAACAATTGATGACAGCTCAAACTAACATAATTTTCAACAGCACAAAAATTCCTCGAGTGTGTTGCACGTGTTTGCAAAAGCCAAAATTGAAATACAGTGTTACTGTACAACATTCAGCGTGTTATATAAAACTCCTGCAGATTTGAAGTTAAAAAAATTTAATTTCAAATTTAGTGCTGTGCTGACGCAAGAGCTGTCCAACGTGTGCGCTACGTTACAACTGAACACGTCTGAACTGGGAATTACAGCGACTTGTTTTGTGTACAATGCGTTTCAAGATGCAGACGCTGGTGCCCGTCTAACTAGCGAATTGCGAAATCCATGTAAAAGCGAAGACACCGCAAGTCATATTATATTTCTGTTTTTATACTTCTCTATGTACTTTTAAGGATCATTTCTACAGTATGTGTCGAAAGAGGTTCAGACAAAACTGAACACTGTCGAAAAGAAATACGTTCCCTTTCAATATTTTATTGGGTAGATTGCTTTAAGCTATAGTTGAAGACTGGGCCGCCTGGTTTTCCTTTAAGAAGAACAGCAAAGTTGATCACATCAACGTTTGTTTATTGAACCACTATTATATATTAAATACATGGATGATGATGATGATGATGATGATGATGATGATGGTGAAGATGATGATAATGATGATGATGATGATGATGATGATGATGGTATGGTGATGATGATGGTGATGATGATGATGATGATGATGATGATGGTGGTGATGATGATGATGGTGAAGATGATGATGATGATGGTGAAGATGATGATGATGATGATAATGATGGCGAAGATGATTGATGGTGGTGAAGAAGAAGATGATGATGGTGAAGATGATGATGATGATGATGATGATGATTGATGGTGGTGAAGAAGATGATGATGATGATGATGATGATGATGATGATGATGGTGGTGATGATGATGATGATGATGATGATGATGATGGTGAAGATGATGATGATGATGGTGAAGATGATGATGATGATGATGATAATGGTGGTGGTGGTGGTGAAGATGATGATGATGATGGTGATGATGATGATGGTGGTGGTGAAGATGATGATGATGGTGATGATGATGATGATGATGGTGAAGAAGAAGATGATGATGATGATGGTGATGATGATGATGATGATGGTGAAGATGATGAAGATGATGATGATGATGATGGTGATGATGATGATGGTGGTGGTGGTGGTGGTGAAGATGATGATGATGGTGATGATGATGATGGTGAAGATGATGATGATGATGATGATGATGATGATGATGGTGAAGATGATGAAGATGATGATGGTGGTGGTGAAGATGATGATGATGATGATGATGGTGATGATGATGATGATGATGTGGTGGTGAAGATAATGATGATGATGATGTGATGATGATGATGATGATGATGATGATGATTAATTAACCAGCTTACTAATTACACTGAAAGTTTAAGTGGTGGATGGAAAATCTAACCCAAAAACTCAGCTTAATCCTAGAGAACAATAGCAAACATTTCTTGTTATCACTGATCATTATACCAGAGTTGTTTGCTAACAGATGAGGTGTGTAAAAGTGGGAGGATTTAGACGGGATAAGGAGTTATCCCGCATGGAGGAGGTGACACATCTAACGCTACACGTGTGCTACCTGCCTAGTCTCATCACGTGTCATTGTTTCACTTCAATCGCGCTTTGTTTCCAATCCATTCTGCTCAGCTTTGAAGCTTTTGTAAACAAATCCACATAAAGTAGTTGTTCTGGTATTAGAGGTGTTGAGAGAACAAACAGCCACTGAAAGAGAGAAAATAAACGTTTCCGATTATAGAGCGATTGTAGTGGATAAGTTAACACTTTTCTTTCATGGGTAGGTGAGGAGATATTGAACAAGAGAACGTCCAAAGTACAGCAGTTTTGAATGTAGATTTGGTATTTTGTTTGGAAAAGAGTTTTATGCTTACTAAGTCTCAACAAGTCTATGATAACAGACGTATATAAAAAATATGTACAGCACAGTCAACACAAGATGATACAGAAGCAAAACAACATGCAGTTTGGCCAGTCTTTTTCTTTATAATTAAAATTTTAAAACATATGAAGCGTTCTTTTGCAAACTGAGAAGTAGAAATAATTATATTGTAGTGTGTAAATATATTTAAATACAAAAAATGAATGAATGAATGAATTAATGAGTGAATGAATGAATGAACGAATGAATAAATAAATAGATAAATGAATGAATGGATGGATTAGCGAGTGAATGAACGAATGAATAAATAAATAGATAAATAAAAGAAGGAATAGGTGAATGAATGAATGAATGAGTGAATGAATGAACGAATATACGAATGAATAAATAAATGACTGAATGAATGAGCGAACGAACGAATAAACAAATAAATAGATAAATAAATGAAGGAATAGGTGAATGAATAAGTGAGTGAGAGAAGGACTAAACGAATGTATGAAGGAATAGACGAATGAATAAATAAATGAGTGAATGAATGAGCGAACGAACGAACGAACGACTGATAAAACAATTTTCTTTTTTTGTTTTCCACATTTTCTGAATTTGAAGAGAAGAATGTGATTACATCCATGTCTCTGTTTTTATAAGTTAACAGTCTAATATAACTCCTTGCAAATGAAATCTTACTGCTTCTTTGTGGAATTCGAATTTTGCGTTCAACACCGAGTCTAGATTACTGTTTAATAGATTTAAAGCAAAACCGAACCAAATCTAAACTGTAGGTCAAAACAATCTACTCTTTAAAATATTGAAAGGAAACATGCTATTTTTCAATAATGACTTACGTGAAAGAATTATTATCACACAAACACAATTCCACGTTCGTGCCACTAGTTCTTTGCTGTTACGTGAATTTCGCTATTTGCTAGTTAGACGGGTGCTAGAAACAGGTGCGGTACCTCTCAGTTCAGATGTGTTGGTTTGTGACGAACATAGTTCGACAGCTCATGCAAGAGCACAACAGAAAATTAGAATTTTTATCTTAAAACTTGCCTAGTTTTAGTACAACAACTGAATATCTTACAGTAGCACTGTACTTCAATTTTCTCTTTCGCAACACGTGCAACACGCTCGTGGAATATTTTTGCTGTTGAAAATTATATTAGTTTGTGATGTCATCAATAGTTGGGCTCGCTTGCCGTTAATTAAGTTTTTAATCTATTATTTAATTATCAGAAACGCTTTTACGGTACTGTTTACAAAATAGAGTAGTATATGAAAAATCGACCTGTTTTCCTTTAAACTCGTTAAAACCACATTGCATTTAACACGTTATTTTTTGTCGGTTTTCTTTTTTTCGTTTTCATTTCTTTTCTACAGCATCTTTCTTTCTCTGCTTTCTAGTCACGTTTTCATCATTTCTTGTGTCACAAGTAGTGACGTCACTGGCTCACTGATAATAATTCATTCACTATAATTTGTCTACGCATCAAAGGGTTCACTAATTGAACCGACATTAGTTATTTCAGCTACCTATTGTTTACCGCAACTTTGCGACTACAAATTTCAGACCGCCCTGTACACGTCCAATGGGCTTGTCGGGTTTTTTGACAACGTTCCCGGCACAAGTCTGTTTCCCTGTATTACCGCCAGAGGGCGAAAGCGTGCTCAACGAGTTACGAAGTCCAGGTGGGTCTGAATTACAAATTTCTTTAGTGCTCTAATGAAAAGAGTTTGTCCCTCTTTCATTAACTCTTTACCCCAGGCGGTTTACCTGCGCGGAAATGCCATGAATAATTAACCCTACCGGATCAGTAATGGGGACATTTGTCACCTTATTGGACGCAGTGGAAAACGCATTTCGGGGGTTATTTTGCACAAAAGCGTCTCTAATAAATCTGCTTATTTGTGGTGACAATGAGAATAACAATGATGGAAAAATGGCGAAATCGTTGTTTTATGTTTGAAGAAAAGTTACTGGCGATGGTAATTATTGATGATGACGACTACAATGATATTACCAGCGACGATAATGATAATAACAATAACAATGATCATGCTGATGATGTTGATGATGATGATGATGATGATGACGATTATGATGATTATGATGATGACGACGAGACGACGACGATGATGATGATGACTACGATGACGACGACGACGACGAAGATGATGATGATGGCGACGATAATGATATTACCAGCGACGATAATAATAATAACAATAACAATGATCATGCTGATGATGTCGATATAATGGTGATGATAATGATGATGATGATGATGACGATTATGATGATTATGATGATGACGACGAGACGACGACGACGATGATGATGGCTACGACGACGACGACGACGATGATGATGATGACGACGATAATGATAACAATGATGATGAAAACGACGATAATAATAATTGGCCACGATGGTGATGACGACTATGACGATGACGCTGATGATTCTGGCAATGACGACAAAAATGAAAACATGAAAAAATTTACAGCCAAGAAATATACTAGCCTTTAAGGAGGCGTTTATAAAATCAATTTCAAATTTTTCTAAATTATTAACTCCAATTAAAATCAAATGTGAAGTTTTATTTTTCTGTTCTATATAAATTTTAAATTATAATTTAAAATACTGTCATTTTTATATTTCCGGTACGAAAATATGCAAAATAATACAATACTAGCAAAGGCCCCGCAAAAAATTTTGCTTATAAATCCACTTATAATCCACAATGCGCCAACATCCTACCTAGTGTTCGTTTGTTTTCCAAACCCAAAGCCAGTAGCAGCAGCTTTTACTGAATTAAAGTTATAGACAGAGTATAATGGATGACGCCAGAACAATGGCTTTGCGTCAGCAGTTTTCCAAGGGAAAATTGTCAAAAATAGAACATCTAATTAACTCATCGGTACTCCTCTTGGTGGACGTGTCCTGAAATATAGCCCACACCATCGTGTAGCCCTGTTCTTCCTCTTTCTAAAGAGCTGTATATCTCCTTTCGAGAGTCCCACCAGGCGCCGCCAGAGCGTTTTTTCCGCATGCTGTTTGACCAAAATTTATATTTCATACCAAGAACAAGAACACGAACTGGTGTGTGCGCTGTTATCATTTAAAACTAAATTACAACGACATTAAAAAATCAAAATCAGACATTTATTCTAATTCAAAAGCTGGTTAATTATCGAGAGTAACTTATTTTAACTCTTTCAGTCCCAAATTATTTTTTTAATAAGAGAGAATTTTTAGGTTGGTACTTTTGTTCAGTATGTCCATCTTGTTTACACATAATAATAATTTTTTTCTACCTGTGCCCGCGTGCTAAATATAGCCTGTATCCCACGGGATACATTGAGATTCAATGGAAGCATAAAATGTGCTTCATTTTGCAGCTGCTGATAATTTTTTAAGTATTTAAGACTTTTAGTATGCATGCTATGCTGATCTGTACAAAGTCGTCTCTAAAGTATTGTACCTTGCACAGTTTTTTATGCTATGTAGATTTTCTAGTTAGCCATTTTATCACCATTTTTAGTTCATTGTTATTGGCTTAAATCAAAATAACTATTAACAGATCAAATAACTATCAGTTTTAAAATTTTATTAATTTTAAAGGCAGAAAATATTCTCGTATCCCACGGGACACAACGGGTATGAAAGGGTTAATTATGATTTAAACCTACACGAAGACGTATATGCATTTTTCAAATTCTCCATATTTGCCCATGACGTCACAAGTACTCGTGAACTGAATTTATGTCCCAATTTTTCGCCTCATTAATTCAGCACTTCAAACACTCCACAAATTGGGCCGATCCAAATCGTGACTTTCCCACCTTTAATTAAGACTCGGGAAGAAGCTGAGTACATCCAGGTAAGTTAATCAACGCTTCCCAGCATCTTCTACACCTGTGTACTTCAGCACACCCGAGAATTCAACATCCCGTCGCTAAGCGATAGAGAGATCACGTATCAGTGATGTTGCTGCATTGTAGGTAAATTATAATGATAGGTTAATTACCTGGGACCACCTGTAGTTGTTAATTACAGGTATGAGAAAGTGGAGATGATAGTGTAACTAGGATGATGAGAGGTGGAACGGGTGCTGATCTAAGATGCTTGAATGAGAAACAAGTTTGTGTTTAACTGTTGAGGATTTAAAAAGATTAAAATTTTCATAACAGTAATTCATTAACGTACAGGGCATTCCGTAATAATACGATCAAGCAGCAATATGCACGATCTTTGTCCCGTAGTAATAGGATCAAGCAATATGCACGATCTTTGTGAGACCTCTTTTTATTAACGATTCAAAGATTTATTCGGAAATCCATAAAACTGAATTCGAATTCGATTCAGA
Organism: Tubiluchus corallicola; assembly: GCA_030141605.1. Taxonomy (NCBI): domain Eukaryota; kingdom Metazoa; phylum Priapulida; class Priapulimorpha; order Priapulimorphida; family Tubiluchidae; genus Tubiluchus; species Tubiluchus corallicola. The sequence goes on from JAQGDQ010001566.1 coordinate 23,263, forward strand.
TTCGAATTCCCGCAATTCGGTTTGATTTGAGTTCGAAAGTCACAAATTTAATCCGTTCCGAATTTATTTTCCGGTAGAGAATGCTTGCCCCTACTTATAATTACTAAATGTGACCAGGGCTCGAGTACCCTACAGGGTAGTACCCCCTGTAGCAACCTAGCACCCCTCAAGCTTGGGAACCCAATAATTGCCTGTGGTGTGTTAGAACTAGCGTCCCTACGAAATTGTTACTTTAATAAAGACGCAGTTGCTGTAGGTCAAAGGTTAAGTGTAACAAAACAACATGTCTAAAAACTACAACCGTCACGTGACATGTGGGCAAAGCAAAGCCGTCGGCAGTAACTTCAGCTGTTTTTCGTAGACTACTTAATTATGCATTAGACTGAGCGTAGAGTAATTCATTAGCAGGATGTTGCTTGGGAACAAGGAAAAATGAACTATTTAAGGTTCTAGCTAGCTGTTAAAACTGTCTGATTGCCAACTAGTACTAGATGAACACAAGACAGCTTTGAAAAATGCATCTGGTAATAGAACTTTAGGAATATTTACAGACACCGTGACGAAAATGTTTCAAACTGTATTTAAAAATTACACATCACTTAATTAGAAATATACTAATTAGTAATTAAAATTGGTTTCAGCAAAAAAATAAACTAGTGCAAGTAACTAATAATGTTACTAACAATAATTTTAATTAAATCTGCTATGAGCTGTTGAATGTAAATTTCAATTGTATATGCAGAACTGTTTCGTAATTGTAATTGTAACTGTAATTATTGTATGTTACATCGAACTTATATAGATATAATTAACATATATGTGCCCTGCAATTACAGGGTTTAAAAGTTCTGAATCTATTTTTTCTAAATAAAAGATTTATAATAAAAAAATTTGCAAGCCCCACTTTCTCTGCAGCTTCCCTGCAAGTTGGTTTAAAATCATCATCATCATTATTTACTCGTTGTTACGATTATCCCCGCTTGTTAGAGAAATAATGAGAAGAACTCGAGGACGCTCTCTAAGATCTCGAGGAAGCTGAGGAGCTCTTTGGCTTCTCTCGTTTGTGCGAGATGCTGCTGATGCACGCATGGCTGCTCCGTCATTAATTAACCAAATAATTCTATGTAGTCGCTAATTATCGGCGCGGAGACAATTACTAGCTGACAAGATGACGTAATAGCTGTCGCAGCTTCCCTAAAAGATAATCGAGATGTTATTAACACGTGAAAGCTTTAGATAAAGCGATAGACATGGATGCTGCAATTAAATTACAGCAGTTCAGACACGTTGGTGATGTAATAATGGTTTGACAGCAGCGCCGCCCTATTGGCGTGTTCTTGAAAGGAAAGAACAAGTCACTCAGTATCTTGAGTTTAGTTTACTGTTATCACTTAAACTTTGAAAAATATAACAAAGAAATTTGCAAAGAACTGCATATAAAGCATGAATTTACAATAAACGGCCTCTGAATAGAAATTTTCAGGCGTGGTGGTTGCCGCCATTAACTTGAAAATTATGACGTAACAGGGAGACTTCGTGACTTTTCGTAAGCACGTCGTGGCTTTACGTAATTGCACACTGCTTAAACTAATTCAAACTTCTGCAGCTTACCTAACGTTCATGCAAAAATGTTGCACAATTAGCTATCTAATTATTTTGTAAAAACTTATTATACTTTTGGTAAAAATTGTTAGTGCACTACTTTTCTTCAAGACGAATGACGTCATTGGAAGAACAATGGGGAATGAAAAGTGGACCGCCCAAGGATGAAGTGATCGCGACTTTAAAGTGATTTCACGAATTACACGAGGCGGTTATTGCAGTTTTATTACTAAATCCTTCTAACGTTTTCGCGAACATATTGAAATAAGCTTGACTTCTCAGAAGGCTTGACCTTTCCTTTAACTGCCCGTGTTGAAACTTATTTATGGATGGATTTCCTGTAACTGTTTGCTGTAGCTACTGCCTTTATTCAACGCACAATGTTTAATCTATGAACTTGAATAAAAAAAATAAATACGCCAGTTTATTTCTTAAAACCGCCGTTGACATAAGGTGGTCATCTTGACGGCGCAAAAATACGTGGTAAGTTTGTAGCTTTACGTAAATACGCATCTAGTTTTTAGCGAGCTATTAAAGCTTTTATACAAGGCAGCAAAATAACCGCTTTTTGTGTGTTAGTAGTAAAACAAATTAAGTTACTGCAGACGGCTTTGCTTTGCCGACATGTCACGTGACAGTTGTAGCTAAGACACGTTGCTGTGGTACACTTAACCTTTGACCTACAGCAAGTGCGTCTGCCCAAAACGAAACGATGAAAAGGCTTATGAAAGTAACAATTTTGTAGGGGCGCTAGTTCTAACACACCACAGGTAATTATTGACCAGCGCTTTATAAATAAGAGCCTGGCTAGCAGAGACAACAAAAATTTACATTTTACACCTATACAGTTCGTACCTTAATGTTTTTGTGCTGCTGAGACTTTTCTGTCAGAAAGCAGTTAAAAAATTTATAATATAACATGTTTCTGATAAAAATTGCCTAAAGAAGTTAATTTCGTGCTTAAGAATTTCGTGCAATAGAAAGATATAAGGACAAATCCACGAGTTGAAACTTAACAGTAAGGAAGCAACTATCTAACTGCAGGGATAACCCTCCCTGTAAAAACTTATTCTTTCGACTTTATTATTAAAACAACGCAAGTTTTTTAAACTTTAAATTTACTATTGGTTAAAAACATGTCCAAACGTTTCAACAGCAAGTCTTATAGCAATCTTCGCTTACACAAACGTGCTTGATGCACAGGAAAGATGCCCACCATTGCACAAACTGTGGCTAGATTAATGCTGATGATGTGGCATGGATTACAAGAAACAAAGAAGAAGTAGATGAAATAAAAAACTCAATAGAGGAAAAACTGAACAGAATGGATCTCGTTGTAAACAAAAATAAAACTGAAGAGTTTCATATAACACGCCATGGTGATGAATCATGGCAAAGATGCAAGTATCTCGGTAGTCTGCTGGCTACAGAGGACGACATATCAAGACGGAAGATAATGGCATTATCAGCTTACTCAAAACTCACAAAAGTTTTTGAGAATAGGAAGATTTCTTTGGAAACAAAAATTAGAATATTCTCAGCCTTAGTCGAAACTATATTTCTGTATAACTCTAAGCTCTGGACATTAGAAGCAAATCACAAAGCTGAAATCGATGCGTTTCAAAGGCGAAATTACAGAAACATTTTGGGTATTAGATGGCCAAAGAAAATTTCAAACAAAGATATGAAAAAATAAAAGAACCTTGGACAAGAAAAATAAAAAGACGCCATTTAAGATGGATTGGGCATATGCTTAGACTACCTGTTGATATTCCAGTGAAGACAGCTCTTCAACAAGCCATAGAACCAGCTAAAAAACCTGCAGGACAAATGTTAACATGTTTAGATCTTGCACAGAAAGATTTAAACACTTCAGCATTGATCCTTAGAGATAAATGCACTTGGGGCATTGCGGCGAGCAGGGAGTCCTGGCATAGGGAGGTGAGCAGAATCATGTCCCTGGACGTGTGATTCATTGGATGATGATGATGATGATCTGGCATAGGGAGGTGAGCAGAATCATGTCACTGGACGAATGATTCATTGGATGATGATGATGATGATGATGATGATCTGGCATAGGGAGGTGAGCAGAATCATGTCACTGGACGTGTGATTCGTTGAAGAAGAAGTAGCCTGCCGTAGTTAATTATCTTTCTAATTTTTCAAATTTTATAAGAAACAACTGCTAACTTTTATAGGCAGGAAGATGTATATTTTGAACAGTAAATTAAAATGAGATTGAGTCTAAACAATCGTCCGGTTTTCCTTTAATACAACATGTCTGCATTGATGAAAAGTTAAAAGAACAATTCTATAAGGTTGCTGGTCTTAACACACCACAATCAATTATGTCAATTTCATCTATAAGAAAGGCTTCGCTATTAACAGCAACTTGTAGAGTTTTACCAAAGATTTGGTCAAATGTCATTATTTTTGTGCCGCTAAGTTGACTTGCATGTCAGAAGCGGTTGAATAAAATTAATTTAAGGTATTTTTATTTAAATTTTTGATTTTGAAAAACCTTTAGACGTAGTTTTCCATAGTATAAAAACAATGCATCGTGATTATATTGTTTTGATACTGATTTTGTACTGAGTACATTAGGTTTCACTTCTGCCACACGTATTCAGCATTAGTAACAGCTGGTTACTTCTATTCTACAATTTATCATTATTGCACAAAATAATTTCATAATGTCGAGTGCTGTAGAACTGATGTACTTCATCAGTTGCCATAATTCTGACCATAATGACAGTTTGGTACAACAAAAATAGTTAATTTCGAATAATTTTTTAGTTAACGAATTACGTTTACGCATTCTGATTAGTTCATACGGCACAGGTGGAAAGTTCCAAAGACCGTCATTTTTAACACACCACAAGCAATTACATTAGCCCATCTTATAAGTGCAACTCTGCAAATCAGGACCATATTAAGGACATTATAAATCTACCGTATTGATTAGAAACATTATTTCGTAGATTTTTATAACGTAAATATTGCGTTTCAGAAATTTCAGAAATCGAAATTTTAATCAAAAAGACTTTAAATTTTTTTCAAACGCTTTTTGACTTAAAAGTCATTTTAGCGACACAAAAATAGCAAAGTCAATAACACAAAGTGTGAAGCCTTTCTTATAGAAGGAGATTACATAATTACCTGTGGTGTGCAAAAACAAGATGTCTGTAAAATGATATTTTAATTTTCGGAAGAAGTGTACAATTCCCTAGACAATTTAAATACAGTAATCCTATTGCTAACCCTATTGCTAACCCTAAGCCAACCCTAATAACCCCAACTCTACCCTAATCCGCTTCACCAACTGATTTTTGTGTGTGGAATTAATTGTAAACTTTGACCTGATTTTTAATCAAAGCAGAAATTGTATAAATTGTATATCAATAAATAAATATGTAGACTAATTCGTAAGTTATTTATCATCTATTTCCACGCCAGGAGACGAATGAAGCCATAACGATTAAAGGAGTGACACTCTTCAAAACCCTCCTGTTGTTTGCCACCACTTTGCCACTCACTCCAGCTTCACCATCTTTCGCAATGCTCTCTATTACCACAATCCTTCTTCATGTTGTAATGCAGTAAAATCCGCTTATAACGAGTTTCAAGGCACCGTGAAAATTCGCACGCTATAACCGAGTTCGTTATAGCCGAAGTAAATTGTCCGAGAGCATTACAACCAAATGGTTAAACTACAAAACAGCATAAAATGACAAAATATAAAAACTTATAAAAGAATAATCAAGGTAGAACCGTACAGCAACAAGCATTATTACACTGTTACAAGATACATGAACGAAATAAATTTAAATTAGTCAAAATTTAAGTTTGGAAATTAAATAAGCCATTTGAGATAAAACTGTTCTTGTATCTCTCTGTTCTGTATCGAGGTAAGGGTGGTAGCGAGTGCTATATCTACGACCATTAGGGTGTGGTGAAAATAACTTTTTTATCCAATCTTTTTACAGCTTTTCCTAATTTGGAGGTTTGATGAGATACTTATTGTTGTTGTTGGCAACCTTCTGTCTCGGAAGACAATGGAGTGTGCGCCAAGAGATTCAGTTATTGATCACATTGATGGAGCTGCAGCGTCGACTGTGGCTGAGCAGTCCGATCCTTGAACGTCTCCAGGGCGCATGCCTGGGCAAGGTGTATGGAGATCCTGAGTTGTCCAGAGAACAGGAACCCCCTCTCTTTCTCCCTGGTGTAGTCCAAAGGAAAGCTGAGCGATACGTTTGGCACCAGGTTGACTGCAGGAGCTGCCGGAGTCGTGAGCATGCTGCATGAGATACTAACATGGGTAAATTTTCAGCTTTATTAAGCTTTGGGAACACGTGTCTCCAGTTATCTTAAGATTGCTGAATTTTGCTCATTTGTGTAGTAATTTGACAAAGTTTAAAAACTATTATATCCACTCCACTCACCTAGTCATTGGCAGGGCCCATTTCAGCCTAGGCGAGGCCCAGGGAAGTGGGGCGTGTGAGGCCCCATTGGGGGGGGGGGGGGGGGTGTCAAAGCACTGGGGGGCGGGCGCTACCATGGTTGGCGCCCAGAACATTTTTGAACTGCTACAACGCCGGAGAAGCATTTTCGAAGAGAAACTATGGAGTTATACAGTTGTTAAAGGAAAGAAAAATTGAAAGAAAAACTGCTTTATCCTCAAGACCAGTCCTTAATACTTGTCAATACTGGCAAACGGCGTGCGTGCAGCGAGAGAGAGAGAGAGAGAGAGAGAGAGAGAGAGAGAGAGAGAGAGAGAGAGAGAGAGAGAGAGAGAGAGAGAGAGAGAGAGTATCCCCACTTCCCCCCCTTGAAATAGGCCCTGGTCATGGGCATCTGACAACAGAATGTGGATCTTTTTACAGTTTATTAGGATTGGTAAGAACAATCTTTTAGAAGAATTTTAAACAAATGTTGAAGATTAACCAAAACTAGCACATTTACATCGTGTGTCAGTCGAAGTAGCTGTTTGTCCGTTTCTCAACTTCACACTGAATTTTAAGTTTTAACTCAACAGTTTCTGTTCCACGCACAAATGCCTGTAAGCCTCAGAAAAGGACATTTTAACCGAAAATGTTTTTAATTAATTATCCTTTACCGCCTTGTGACAGTCATTCCGGCGGCACAAAAATATTAGCATTTTTATAGGTGTAAAATGTAATTTTTGTGGTTGTGAAGGTCTTCGCTAATATAAAGGACTACCCGAAGCAATTGTTTGTGGTGTGTTAAAAAGTAGCGCCCTTTCAAAATTGACATTTCAAGAGTTCATTCATTTCCAATTTGCATCTTACAATTATCATTAAAATACAGATAATTATCCATTAAGTAAATATAAATATAAATATAAATATAAATATAAATATAAATATAAATATAAATATAAATATAAATATAAATATAAATATAAATATAAATATAAATATAAATATAAATATAAATATAAATATAAATATAAATATAAATATAAATATAAATATAAATATAAAGATAAATATAAATATAAATATAAATATAAATATAAATATAAATATAAATATAAATATAAATATAAATATAAATATAAATATAAATATAAATATAAATATAAATATAAATATAAATATAAATATAAATATAAATATAAATATAAATATAAATATAAATATAAATATAAATATAAATATAAATATAAATATAAATATAAATATAAATATAAATATAAATAAATGTACTATTATCGAGAAATTACAAAATGCATTTTAATTTTCTTTCGATGCAAACATGTTGTAGAACTAATTAGAAAACGCTAGTGTAAATTTTTAAATATTTAATTCCTTAGTAACTTATTGTTTTTAATTATTACTTGCTACTTTATTTGCAAGTAACTACTTTCAATTTTAGTGAATTTGTGAACATCTGGGTATTTCGTCTAAAACTAGCAAAAAATTGGAAAATTCTCCTCAATCCAGCATTAATGACCACATTTGTGCCTCTGGCCACAAAGCTGATTTTATCAATTTCAGCATTGTGTCCAGAACTACAACTAACTGGGACTTATTAATAAAACAAAGTTTATCTATGTACCCTAATAAGGCTTCTCTTAATGTACGAAGCAGTTCAATTCCTTTAACTTTATTTTCAAACACTTAGCTATTTGTTACTGTATTGATTTCTTTTCTTCAGGTCTGCTTATTTGGCTTTTGTAAATACATAATTAGTGCTTAAGTTACTGTATCAATTTCTTTTCTACTGGTCTGCTTAATCATTACATATTTGGTTTTGTAAATACATAATTAGTGCTTAAGTTACTGTATCAATTTCTTTTCTACTGGTCTGCTTAATCGCTACCTATTTGGTTTTGTAAATACATAATTAGTGCATAAATTACTGTATCAATTTCTTTTCTACTGGTCTGCTTAATCATTACATATTTGGTTTTGTAAATACATAATTAGTGCTTAAGTTACTGTATCAATTTCTTTTCTACTGGTCTGCTTAATCATTACATATTTGGTTTTGTAAATACATAATTAGTGCTTAAGTTACTGTATCAATTTCTTTACTGGTCTGTTTAATCGCTACCTATTTGGTTTTGTAAATACATAATTAGTGCTTAAATTACTGTATCAATTTCTTTTCTACTGGTCTGCTTAATCATTACATATTTGGCTTCTGTTAACTACTTAACTAGTGCACAATAGGCTCTGCCTATACAAACTGGTTGTATATTTTTCTAGTTATACGTAAATTCGCGGGGGTGTGTTCAACAGAGGCAGTTGCACATAATTACTTCCTCGACGAAGTTTAACGGGAAGAAAAGGGAATTTTAAATAATCCCATCCAGAGTATTGCATCCCACAGAAAAAAACTTTCTATACTTAGCATTACGCTTACCTGTTTGAAACATTTAAAATGTGACTAGAAAAGAAAATTCTTAGCTATTTAAAACTTTCACACCACCAGGTAAAACGTCATTGCACCGCCATCCCAGTGTGCACCACTGGTTCACCCAAAACACGTTACTGACTTACTGAAGTAATTTAAAGTTTTTCTTAGTTAGTGAAGAGTGTGCTACGAATATTCTGATAATTTTTTCAAACTTTATAGGCTGCAGCGCAGTGCCTGAGGGACCTCCAGAGATTAAGCGAAATTAATTTAGCTTTAAGAGATTTAGCGAATGGCAAAATGCACGTGACAGTGGATTGTGTTTGTGTGGTAATAATTCTCTCACGTAAGTCACATATTTATATTTTATACATCAAATATTTTGAAAATATAAATGTGTTTGCTTTCAAGATTTTAAAGAATAGTTTATGTTGACATGTAATTTAAGATTGGGTCCAGTTTTGCTTTAAAATAACAATTTTCTAAGGGGGCTGATTTTAACACACCACAGCCAATTACGCCCGGGCATTCTATAAGAGAAACTGGGCGACTAGAACAGTACGTATTAAAATTTGGTTGAAACCCAAATATTTTTGTGCCGCTGGAAAGATTTTTATGTCGCACGTCGGGTTGAATTTAATCAACTTAACGTATTTCTTATCTTTTAATTTTTAAAACTGTTAGACCGAGTTTTTCACGTTATAAAAATGTTTTCGGCCACAAAAATATTTTGACTATTGATACAGTATTAATCAGCAGCGTTTCTTGCGCTTTAACTTTATTAGTAAGCCTTTTCAGCGATTGATGATGATCGTAAAAAGGTCAAAGGTTAAGTGTACCAGATAACACATTTGTGTACACTTGACAACGCATCGTCCGTGCTATTGTAATTAAGAAAAGGAACGAATGCTAGCTATACCTAGTTCATTTTTCCCTGTTCTCAAGCATGATCCCCCAGGGTGCGTCACTCACTAACCAAAAACCAATTTTTAATCTTATTGACGAGATACAGTAATTTACAATTTTACTTAGTCAGTAATACGTGTGCTTACGAATACTCTGATTACTTTTTCAAACTACATGCAATGCTATCTAAATTTGTATGAAATGAGCTACCATCAAAATGGCTGTATCTAAGAGTCATCGCGGGAGTTCAAATGTTTTATACGGAGTTACTGCCGATGCAAGCCCTGTATGCAAAAAGGGCGTGGAGGGTTTCCTTGTGCTTTAATGTGTTACACCTGGACTATCTCCTAGACGAAATTATTACATTCAGGTTTAAACAAAGTTTACCATTTACAACATTGTCATCGCATGTTGGCACTGCTGCATTGTAACTACATTTAAAAAATAATAACTTTTTATGTTGTTTGGTTTTGTTATCATAATGCTATTTTTACATATATACTATCAATTATTATATACTATATGGTATATTATATTCTATCCACATTCTGACATAATAAAATGCATATTCGAAATTAAAGTAAGACCGGATGATTGTCTAGACTCGATCTCATTTTAATTTACTGTCCAAAATATACATTTTCTTGCCTATAAAATTTAGCAATTGTTTCTTATGTTTGAATAAATCAGCTTAGGAAGTTAAGTAACGGTAACCGAACACAGTTATTGCTTACGTCAGAAACTAACCACAGTTTGTGCAATGGCGGGCATCTTCACCTGCACGTCAAGCACATTTGCGTAAGTGTTACTGCTTAAATGTGTGATGTTCATGTCACTCATATGACGTCAGAAACTAACACTGCAGTTCATGATCATGGTTATCACGGTACCGCCTTCTGTTTGTCGGCCACGTGAATGTGACAAAAAAGCGCCGCTGCCAATCTTATTAGATTCACTGAGACGCGCGCAGCTTTGAAAGTTTAACGAAATTTGAGTGTCCGAGGTAATTATTATTTAATCTAAGCTTTGACTTAAAATAAGCTATTGTAGTTTTCAATATTTTAGAGCATTCTTTATTCTGAACTCATGTTTACACAATCGTCAAGTTTTCCACTAATTGAAAATAGTTACATTTTGTACAGAGTTACTGCCGACGCAAGCCTTGAATACAAAAAGATATGAAGCAGGTAAGTGGCATTGCAGTAAAATTAAACTATTGTTTTTAATTCTGGTTTAATTTCTTTGTTTTAGATGCCTTGACAATGAACAGTTTGTTCAAAACCAAACAAACTTCATTTGATGTAATTACAACTATTTTCCAAATATGGATAAATCAATGATAACAACAATAGGTAAACAAGATTTTACGATTGGTTTCTGATTAGTTTATTTTCATAATCAATAATCAATCAATGTTTACATCAAAATATCTACATCCATCAGAAATCCGACATTTATTACGATCGATTAAAATTACAAAAAAATGCGACGCTGCAGCACGGTCAAATGTTGGCACATTACAAAGTAGCAACAATTTTCGTTACCATGGCAACGCTGGCGTATTGGACTGACGTCAGTGTACACGGCGCGAGTTTTCTTGTTTTTGTAAACACCCACAGGTATTTAACAGGCAGGTAAATGTTTCTTTGATAAATTTGTAAAAAATCTACAATATCAAACAAAAAATAAACAATTAGGGACTAATAAATCAATAAAAACGAAAATGGCAATGAGCAAACAAACAAATAAACAAACAAACAAACAATAAGAAAACACAGAAGTTACACAGAGTCACCGAAGTTACAAATACCCAGACAGGAAGAAGTAAAACCGCATATATAATACATTAACTTCAGGAAAACGAACAAACCTTTGCCAAGGTGTGAATGTTTAACTGACCTTTGACTAACAATAAGTAAAA
>JAQGDQ010000822.1:0-47500 GCA_030141605.1 Tubiluchus corallicola
ATTAATTATGTATTTACAAAAAGTCAAATAGGTAATGATTATGCAGACCAGTAGAAAAGAAATTGATGCAGTAAATTATGCACTAATTATGTATTTACAAAAAGCCAAATACGTAATGATTATGCAGACCAGTAGAAAAGAAAATGATACAGTAACAAATAGCTAAGTGTTTGAAAATAAAGCTAAAGGAATTGAACTGCTTTGTACATTAAGAGAAGGCTTGTCATGCTACAAACTGTAGCTCTGCCTATATAAACTGGTTGTATGTTTGTAAAAATTTACCACTGATGATGACTTTTACATGATTTTTTAACTATGTAAATTAAAAGTTTTAAAAATTGTGGTGTTTTAGTTATAAATGTTTTTAAGTGCCTGTAATAAAAAATTGACTTTTATAAAAACGAAAAATAAATGGGCATGGGCAAAAACACACTCAGACACTTTCAGATAACTGGCAAGAAGGCACAAATTAGAACTAGGTCTAACTAAACGCGTTGTTGCAGCTAGGTAGAAAATAACGAGGCTAGAAATTTACTGAATGACCGGTTTGAACTCAATGGTACACAGTTTGCTTATGAATCACCTCTAAAGAATCATGACGGCTGGCCTAAAAATAGACCATGACGCACTCTGTCACGAAACATTCAGGCTGCTCAGTGCTCCCAATACGCATTCAATTGGTTAGCATGTGGCGCCATCTGCTTTCTTAATTTTAACATACAAAGTTACAAGCCCAAAATAATGAACTGTGTTCTTTTTAAATTACGCTATATTAAATTGTAAAAATTATATTAACGGATAAATGCTTATTTGTTAACGGACGAAGGAGGCTGTTTAGTTTTGGTTAAGGGACGTATCTTCAATACAGCACTACTATAATGCTGGCAATGCGTTTGAACTATGTAGCATGCGGTTGCGTTTTGGGGTTTGCGGAAGACTTTTGTGGTTTTTAATGCAGCCTGCGTGCGCGTTATTCTTTTCCGCAGCTATTTCCTGTTGATTTTTTTCCGCAGGCTGTTCCGCATTGGAAAACGCATCCGCATGCTACATAAATGCCGCTTTATTCTACCTTAACCAATTATTCACAACTCTGCAACTAATGTGATTTAGATAGATTTGGTACTTAAACTCAGTTAATTCAATATTGCAAATGTTGCGCTATAAAACCCGACTGCACAATTCGCAAAACCCAAGTGCATTCTAAACTGGTTTTCCTGTCCGTATGATGCGTTATAATCACTCGAATCGAGTTTGTATTTGTATGATAGGTTTACAACGGTGTGAGGTAAAAAGGTAAAAATGGCACAAGTAAAATAGCAAAAATGGCAAATTACCACCTTTCTTCATAATGTTTCTTGGAAATCTGTTAGAGATTGCATAATAGGCTTATTGTCATAACAGATAAAAAACAAACAGACAAACAAACAAGCAAACTGTGTTGAAACATCATAACTTCCTTGGCTGGCGTAAAAGTTAGTAAGATAATTATCCCCCACTGTAACCCTCACCCTAAGCACATACATTTCTAAGTGCTCGTGCCATTTTTACCTGTGCGATTTTTTCCTGTGCCATTTTTACCATGCTATTTTTACCCATTTCTCCATTTATGCCATTTTTCTTGTGCCCTTTTTTCCTGTGCCATTTTTTACCATGCCATTTTACCTACTTTTCTATTTGTGCCATTTTTACCTACTTTTCCATTTGTGCCGTTTTTACCTGTGCCATTTTTGCCTACATTCGTTCGCACATTAGTTAAAACTGTTAATCATGACTTCCACTTGTTTTCTGCCGCCCCTGATTTTATTCGTCAAACAATACCAACAACTGCCTAGAGATACGTAACTGTCACGACGCAACGCAGAGCGTGATGGAAAACAAAACTCGAGGTCACTGGTTTATACAGTATTGACTCAGTGTATGTCACTCACTGAGGTCGTCTTAGGAAATAGTTTTTTATTCAGGTCAAGTTATATAGGCACTTCAAAGCCATTAAGGCAACACTAAAACTTTCAATTTACAACAGTTTAAAAACATTTCCAGACGTTTCGACATTAATCAGCTGTCATCATCAGTGGGACACTGTACAAACAACAACCAGTTTATATAAGCAGAGCCTACAGTATATAAACTGTTGACAGTCTTTAACACAATACGTATACCGGCTTTTCGTATGAAGGAATTCGTCAGATTTTCAATTGTATTATAACTAACTAATGTAAATATTCTTGTAGATTATTACTAACAAACATTAATAAATTGCAGTGTTATAAAATGTAATATCTGCAAATAAAATCTTATATATTATATATATACACAATTGTTATTGTGTTTTTAAAATTAATATTTGAAACATATTCTTAATGTTTCTTAACATAGCTTAAAGGACAAGAAAAGGGGCACCTGAAGTAGGTTTCAGAAAAATCGTCTTGAAAAATTATATTACTTTACAGCAATTTTATACATGTATCGTACTCGATTACAAGGAATTTTTTTTTGTTTTCGCTTTAAATCTCCCGCAATTCTGTTCCGACCGCGCCATTACATGACGTCACTAGGCAAACGTAAATCAGAGGAAGAAAAGACGATGTTAAATCATGTGTCAAAACACTTGGGCTGTCGAACGTGTGTAGTTCGTCACAAACTAACACGTCTGAACTGTGAGGTACGGCACCTGTTTGTAACAGCGAAGAACTAGTGGTGCGAACGTGAAATTGTGTTTGTGTGATAATAATTCTTTCACGTAAGTCATTCTTTAAAAACAGAATATTTTAAAGAGTAGATTGTTTTGACCTGCAGTTTAAGATTGGAGCTGTTTTTGCTTTAACTCGGCAACCAACTCAGCAAACTAGCCAGTCGGCCACTTAGCCAGTCAGCCAACTGACCTACAACTCACAACAAGTTAAGAAATCAACATACAAACAAAGAAAGAAGTAATAGACAATCCAACAAAGAAATCTAAACAACTAACCGGCCAACCGACCGACGAAGTTGATGAACAATCAAAAAACAAAAAACAATTTTAACATCAAACAAGGTAAAATAATAAACATGAGCATATGAGCGAGTGAAGTATGGACATGTACCATTCTTTGGCACAGCTGTATAGTTTAGATTGCGTCTATTACTGCAGGCCCTACACCATGCTGCCCTCTATTATGCAAATTCACAATTATCAAAAACTCTTCTAATTTTGACACGTTGTTGCACACAGAGCCGTGCGGTGGAAATAAAACTTTGTCTGCAACGAAGTTTCACGTAGTTCAATTATCCCCGCACATGCGGGATCCAACACGCGAACTTATTACTAATAGTTTAATGATTCAGACCTCCATAATAAAATTTAAAAGTTTTTGAGAATAGGAAGATTTCTTTGGAAACAAAAATTAGAATATTCCCAGCCTTAGTTGAAACTATATTTCTGTATACCTCTGAGCTCTGGACATTAAAAGCAAATTATAAAGCTGAAATCGATGCGTTTCAAAGGCGAAATTACAGAAACATTTTGGGTATTAGATGGCCAAAGAAAATTTCAAACAAAGATCTATATGAAAAAAATAAAAGAAGAACCTTGGACAAGAAAAATAAAAAGACGCCGTTTAAGATGGATTGGGCATATGCTTAGACAACCTGATGACGCTCCAGTGAAGATAGCTCTTCAACAGGCCATGGAAGCAGCTAAAAAACCTGCAGGAGGACAAATGTTAACATATTTAGATTTTGCACAGAAAGATTTACACACTTCAGCATTGATCCTTAGAAAAAAATGTACTTGGGGCATTGCAGCGAGTAGGCAGTCCCGGCATAGGGAGGTGAGCAGAATCATGTCCCTGGACGTATGATTCATTGGATGATGGATGAATAAAATTTAATACATACCCACAAAAAACCAAGTTTTGAAAATTATTCGCTGGTGGCAAGTTTAAAAAGAGCAATGCAGCGGTGTTTAGCTATTCACACCTAAATCCAACACAAAATCACCAATTAAAACACTTTGGTTTGTGTGAGTTTAGAGAATTCTTCGATAATGGGCATGATGTAAAAGTTTGCTTCGCGTTTTTACAGTGTTTTGCACCAGGTGATGACATCAGAAACTGTTTAAATGTTTGCAAGTGAAAAACAAAATCTGTCATACTGTAGCTTCCATGTATACGCATTGTGTTAAAATCTGTCATACTGTACCGTCCATGTATACGCATTGTGTTAAAATCTGTCATACTGTACCGTCCATGTATACGCATTGTGTTAAAATCTGTCATACTGTACCGTCCATGTATACACATTGTGTTAAAATCTGTCATACTGTACCGTCCATGTATACGCATTGTGTTAAAATCTGTCATACTGTACCGTCCATGTATACGCATTGTGTTAAAGTCTGTCATACTGTACCGTCCATGTATACGCATTGTGTTAAAATCTGTCATACTGTACCGTCCATGTATACGCATTGTGTTAAAATCTGTCATACTGTACCGTCCATGTATACGCATTGTGTTAAAATCTGTCATACTGTACCGTCCATGTATACGCATTGTGTTAAAATCTGTCATACTGTACCGTCCATGTATACGCATTGTGTTAAAATCTGTCATACTGTACCGTCCATGTATACGCATTGTGTTAAAATCTGTCATACTGTACCGTCCATGTATACGCATTGTGTTAAAATCTGTCATACTGTACCGTCCATGTATACGCATTGTGTTAAAATCTGTCATACTGTACCGTCCATGTATACGCATTGTGTTAAAATCTGTCATACTGTACCGTCCATGTATACGCATTGTGTTAAAATCTGTCATACTGTACCGTCCATGTATACGCATTGTGTTAAAATCTGTCATACTGTACCGTCCATGTATACGCATTGTGTTAAAATCTGTCATACTGTACCGTCCATGTATACGCATTGTGTTAAAGTCTGTCATACTGTACCGTCCATGTATACGCATTGTGTTAAAATCTGTCATACTGTACCGTCCATGTATACGCATTGTGTTAAAGTCTGTCATACTGTACCGTCCATGTATACGCATTGTGTTAAAATCTGTCATACTGTACCGTCCATGTATACGCATTGTGTTAAAGTCTGTCATACTGTACCGTCCATGTATACGCATTGTGTTAAAATCTGTCATACTGTACCGTCCATGTATACGCATTGTGTTAAAATCTGTCATACTGTACCGTCCATGTATACGCATTGTGTTAAAATCTGTCATACTGTACCGTCCATGTATACGCATTGTGTTAAAATCTGTCATACTGTACCGTCCATGTATACGCATTGTGTTAAAATCTGTCATACTGTACCGTCCATGTATACGTATTGTGTTAAAGACTGTCAACAGTTTATATACTGTAGGCTCTGCTTATATAAACTGGTTGTTGTTTGTACAGTGTCCCACTGATGATGACAGCTGATTAATGTCGAAACGTCTGGAAATGTTTTTAAACTGTTGTAAATTGAAAGTTTTAGTGTTGCCTTAATGGCTTTGAAGTGCCTATATAACTTGACCTGAATAAAAAACTATTTCCTAAGACGACCTCAGTGAGTGACATACACTGAGTCAATACTGTATAAACCAGTGACCTCGAGTTTTGTTTTCCATCACGCTCTGCGTTGCGTCGTGACAGTTACGTATCTCTAGGCAGTTGTTGGTATTGTTTGACGAATAAAATCAGGGGCGGCAGAAAACAAGTGGAAGTCATGATTAACAGTTTTAACTAATGTGCGAACGAATGTAGGCAAAAATGGCACAGGTAAAAACGGCACAAATGGAAAAGTAGGTAAAAATGGCACAAATAGAAAAGTAGGTAAAATGGCATGGTAAAAAATGGCACAGGAAAAAAGGGCACAAGAAAAATGGCATAAATGGAGAAATGGGTAAAAATAGCATGGTAAAAATGGCACAGGAAAAAATCGCACAGGTAAAAATGGCACGAGCACTTAGAAATGTATGTGCTTAGGGTGAGGGTTACAGTGGGGGATAATTATCTTACTAACTTTTACGCCAGCCAAGGAAGTTATGATGTTTCAACACAGTTTGCTTGTTTGTTTGTCTGTTTGTTTTTTATCTGTTATGACAATAAGCCTATTATGCAATCTCTAACAGATTTCCAAGAAACATTATGAAGAAAGGTGGTAATTTGCCATTTTTGCTATTTTACTTGTGCCATTTTTACCTTTTTACCTCACACCGTTGTAAACCTATCATACAAATACAAACTCGATTCGAGTGATTATAACGCATCATACGGACAGGAAAACCAGTTTAGAATGCACTTGGGTTTTGCGAATTGTGCAGTCGGGTTTTATAGCGCAACATTTGCAATATTGAATTAACTGAGTTTAAGTACCAAATCTATCTAAATCACATTAGTTGCAGAGTTGTGAATAATTGGTTAAGGTAGAATAAAGCGGCATTTATGTAGCATGCGGATGCGTTTTCCAATGCGGAACAGCCTGCGGAAAAAAATCAACAGGAAATAGCTGCGGAAAAGAATAACGCGCACGCAGGCTGCATTAAAAACCACAAAAGTCTTCCGCAAACCCCAAAACGCAACCGCATGCTACATAGTTCAAACGCATTGCCAGCATTATAGTAGTGCTGTATTGAAGATACGTCCCTTAACCAAAACTAAACAGCCTCCTTCGTCCGTTAACAAATAAGCATTTATCCGTTAATATAATTTTTACAATTTAATATAGCGTAATTTAAAAAGAACACAGTTCATTATTTTGGGCTTGTAACTTTGTATGTTAAAATTAAGAAAGCAGATGGCGCCACATGCTAACCAATTGAATGCGTATTGGGAGCACTGAGCAGCCTGAATGTTTCGTGACAGAGTGCGTCATGGTCTATTTTTAGGCCAGCCGTCATGATTCTTTAGAGGTGATTCATAAGCAAACTGTGTACCATTGAGTTCAAACCGGTCATTCAGTAAATTTCCAGCCTCGTTATTTTCTACCTAGCTGCAACAACGCGTTTAGTTAGACCTAGTTCTAATTTGTGCCTTCTTGCCAGTTATCTGAAAGTGTCTGAGTGTGTTTTTGCCCATGCCCATTTATTTTTCGTTTTTATAAAAGTCAATTTTTTATTACAGGCACTTAAAAACATTTATAACTAAAACACCACAATTTTTAAAACTTTTAATTTACATAGTTAAAAATCATGTCAAACGTTTCGACGGAGTTACTGCTGTCATCATCAGTGGTAAATTTTTACAAACATACAACCAGTTTATATAGGCAGAGCTACAGTTTGTAGCATGACAAGCCTTCTCTTAATGTACAAAGCAGTTCAATTCCTTTAGCTTTATTTTCAAACACTTAGCTATTTGTTACTGTATCATTTTCTTTTCTACTGGTCTGCATAATCATTACGTATTTGGCTTTTTGTAAATACATAATTAGTGCATAATTTACTGCATCAATTTCTTTTCTGCTGGTCTGCTTAATCATTACCTATTTGACTTTTTGTAAATACATAATTAATGTATAATTTACTGTATCAAATTTGTTTTCTACAGGTCTACTTAATCCTTACCTATATGGCTTTTGTAAATACATAATTAGTGCATAATTTACTGCATCAATTTCTTTTCTGCTGGTCTGCTTAATCATTACCTATTTGACTTTTTGTAAATACATAATTAATGTATAATTTACTGTATCAAATTTGTTTTCTACAGGTCTACTTAATCATTACCTATATGGCTTTTGTAAATACATAATTAGTGCATAATTTACTGTATCAATCTCTCTACTGCTTAATATTATATTTGACTTCTCTTAATACAATTACTGCATAATTTACTATATCATTTCTTTCTACGGTCTGCTTATCATTATACTGTAAATACATAATTAGTGCATAATTTACTGTATCAATCTGGTCTGCTTAATCATTACATGACTTCTCTTAAATACATAATTACTGCATAATTTACTATATCAATTTCTTTTCTACTGGTCTGCTTAATCATTACATATTTGGCTTTTTGTAAATACACAATTAGTGCATAATTTACTGTAAAAATTTCTTTTCTATTGGTCTGCTTAATCATTACCTATTTGGCTTTTGTAAATACATAATTAGTACATAATGTTCTATACTGTAGCCTCTACTTATTTAAACTGGTTGTATGTTTATGAAGATTCACCACTGATGATGACAGCAGTAGCTCTGTCGAAACGTTTGACATGATTTTTTGACTATGTAAATTAAAAGTTTTAATAAGTTTTGGTGTTTTAATTTTTATTTCTAAACCTAAACTATAGTATAGTGCTTGGCTTGCTGCAAATACTGAACCAGGTGCATCTTTACATTGTGAAAAGCTTGTGCTTCAAACAAATCATTGCTTTCTGATTTATGTCACAAATGACAGAAAAGCATAACCGAATACTCGGATGCATAAACGACTACTCTGGTGCATAGATGAATACTCGGGTGCATTAATTAAAAGAGGAAACAAAGAAATCAGTTTCATAAAAAAGTAATATTTTTTGTTAACCAGTAACTTTATAATACATTTCTTTATACAAAGATACAAGTGATATAAAAACCTTTTTCAGATTTTCGTCGCTACAAATTTACAACCCTGATAATAGTAATTAACAGACGCATAATGTTATGCAAGATATCCAGATTTGCATGTAAATGAGCATTAGCATTAATGCATAAATGGTAGTGATTAACAATGTCAATGCATGATTGCTATGATGAGAATTTTTCCAAATAATTAGGCTTATGAAAACGTTCTACCTTCACTGCAAGTTTTTACATGTATTTACAATAACATGCCATTCATACAGCTATACAAAAATAAGAGTATTATCAATGTTCATAGAACATACACATTTTATCATAGATAAAAAGTTTTTTGCTTGCATTAAATGTCTAGTTAACACCAAAATGAACATTTTAAACAAAAACACACACGTACTACACCAAGAACTATCCTTTGTCTTCGTTACCAAAGTTCACACTCATGTTAATCGTGTCCTATCTTGTCAGAACTTAACATTTTAAACAAAAACACACACGTATTACACCATAAACTATCCTTTGTCTTTGTTAACAAAGTTCACACTCATGTTAATCGTGTCCTCTCTTGTCAGAACTTAACATTTTAAACAAAAACACACACGTATTACACCATAAACTATTCTTTGTCTTCGTTAACAAAGTTCACTCTCATGGTAATCGTGTCCTCTCTTCCCAGAACTTAACATTTCAAACAAAAACACACACGTACTACACCATAAACTATCCTTTGTCTTTGTTAACAAAGTTCACGCTCATGTTAATCGTGTCCTCTCTTTCCAGAACTTAACATTTCAAACAAAAACACACACGTACTACACCAAGAACTATCCTTTGTCTTCGTTACCAAAGTTCACTCTCATGTTAATCGTGTCCTCTCTTGCCAGAACTTAACATTTTAAACAAAAACACACACGTACTACACCATAAACTATTCTTTGTCTTCGTTAACAAAGTTCACTCTCATGGTAATCGTGTCATCTCTTCCCAGAACTTAATATTTCAAACAAAAACACACACGTACTACACCATAAACTATCCTTTGTCTTTGTTAACAAAGTTCACGCTCATGTTAATCGTGTCCTCTCTTCCCAGAACTTAACATTTCAAACAAAAACACACACGTACTACACCATAAACTATCCTTTGTCTTTGTTAACAAAGTTCACACTCATATTAATCGTGTCCTCTCTTGTCAGAACTTATCCACAATAATAAGATATTATACATAAGAACATATACTACACATTTAATAACAAACTTACGAGCTATACAAATAGCTACTGTCGTGATTACACCGTAAAAAGTTGATAACAAAATAAATATCTGTACAATATGAAAATAGGCCTTCTAGATATCGTCATCCGGCTCAGCCAGATGACAATGAATTTCAGCGATGCGCACATTCAATAAGTACTTTGCAAACAACTGCGCAACACTAGCATACTGTAATACTTTGCAAACAACTGCGCAACACTAGCATACTGTAATACTGGCAGGAAATGTTTTTGTACTTTACATTCGGTACGAAGGGCAGAACTGATAGACAAGTCTTTGTGATCTTTCCGTCTTCTTTAAAATGCCCTTCTTGTAGTACTGCCTCAGTGATCGACTCAGCTTGTCGTAATTCATCGCTGGTCGGTTTTTTCGCTTTCCCCAGCACTTGGCCACGGTTCCCGAGTCCTCGATCTTGAAAATTCCTTTGGCACGATCCATCCATCGTATGGCATTTCCATATGTTTGAGGATCAGCAAGAAGTTCTTTGATGAACTGCCAAAGATGGATGGTTGTTTGGCTTCGTTGTACGTGGACGACTTCTTCGTCGCTGTCGCTGGCACCATCGTTACTGTGATCACTTGAAACATCACTTGAATGACTTGGACTGTAGAGTGAAACCCAACTGTTGTCTAAACTTGAGATGTCGTACACTGTTGATTCAAGAGACGGAAGTTCAGTAGGGCTGGGTTGCTGCAGCTGATAAGAAGCAGCTGTAAGACAAAAGCAAAATCAATAATTAGTTATTTTGCAAAAAATTGCAAAGCATTTCACTGTGTTTTAAATTATAGAAACATTTTTAATCAGCACTGTAATGTTTTATTGCAAGAGTCATGAAAAACGATGAGGCTATTGCATGCAAAATTACAAAACTTTGCAATGACAGGTAAGCAGTGGTGGCTCGCAGTTAAAATTAGTGGGGGTGCTACTTCAGAAAATTTCTGCCATTGTTTTAATACTGTGTGACACAAAGCAAACATAATTAGGTAATTTTAATGTTGTATTTTATAACTGTAATTTTTAACAAACAAACATATGAAAGTTTATACATAGACTTTAGACTTTCCTAAACAAAAATGATGTTTTGCCTAAATTGTCGCACTTCAAGCTTGACAACACACTGCATGAGCAACAGTACTCTTTCTACCCAAAGTGTAGGATCTCATCTCAGACACGTATACATGGCAGCATGCGCACAACATCCGAACACTACATTGCAGGAGCTCTGAGCTCACTGTGAAGCAAACAGTACTACCCTCGTGTGCTCTGGTTCCGTACAAATATAACAAAAGAACTAAAGAAAATCATATTGAATATTATCGATAATATTGAGTGAAAATAGGAGCCGCCACTGCAGGTAAGGTGGAAAACAAATTCATTCAAGTGAAAAATAATTTTCTTACCACTTTTCCAGATGTCCAATTCGGCAAACAGCACCAGTCCACAGCCAGGAGCGTACTGCTTGAACTGATCCTCTGTCAATGAACACAGAGTAGCACCATTCATGTAAAAGTTTTCTATTTGTATCATTGGCAGACCATAATGCTGTGCTGTCCACTGCAGCCACTTGCTCACATCGGATACTGTCCAAGAATATGGATCTGAAATAATACGAAATTCAACTAAGTTGTACAAAAATTAGAAAAAATGTTTTTGTGTGCACGGATTTGATTATTGAACTTACTCGAAGAATTGAAATTTATTTTTTCTCCAATTTACAAATGTACAGAGCAAATTCCAGTCTACAAAGGTGCAATAGTTGAACAGTATGCAGGTAAATAGGGCCTAATTGCTGACCGGATAGCCAGCCGACCAGCGAGCGAAGAAAAAATAATGATACTATACTTAAAAATTAAACATACCAGGTGACACTGCCAAAATATCGCAAGCGATGTCAATGTCCTTCACGGCAGCGTTCATGGCAAGGCAACTAACTTCCTCTAACTTGTCCTTCCCTAATGTACCTTCCAGGTTCATGCTCTTTTTTCTTGGCTGCAATTCTTCAAATATAGGAGCTTCCTGCATATTTGTCAACTCGTCCAGTTGTAAAATGTCATCCAAGTCTGGAACAAAAGCATCCTTCTCTTCTCTTAGTGGCGAAGGAATTACCGGAGAAATTGGTAAGTTCACGTTGAAATCCGTGTTCTCGTTGTACGTATAAGTGTATGGTATCAGCTAGAAAATAAAGAAGTTTTAATTAAACAAACTGTAAAATTTTTATAAGTGCACAAACATTCTAGAACTAAAAATCAGATACATAGTTGGAATTGTTCTTCCAAATTAATGAAGTTTTCCCAAATATTCTATGACATTCGTAATTTTTTTACGTTAGAGCATCATATGTAGAGAACAAAATTATGTGTAAAAACTTTTTAAAAGCGGAACTAGTAATCCGTACTACATTAGCTAATTTGGATTTATTTCACTTTACTTTAGCATGTAAATCTATATCAGCAGACTAATCAACTTAGTTTAGAATTTTATACATCATAATGACTAGAAGACAGAATACTATTTTAACAAAGTTGTCGAAAGTAAAAGCTTTTTTTATTTACCTCATAAATATTTTCTTCCGTTTCCAAAATCATTTTCGGTGTTTTGAGTTTCACAAGAATATTAAAACCCTCGACGTCCCAACGTGCCCTCTTCTAAATGAATAACAGTTGCACTGTCTACAAGACTTTATGCGGCAGCTTGCGTGCTTTAGTCACGTGACCGTCTACTATGGCTGTTTTCATGCGTAGTGCTGACGTCACTGATACGTCACCTGCAAAAATAAACAGCATAGTATTAGACCTTTGAGTGGCATAGCAGTAGGAAATTTGTGAATATGCTAGTATTTAGTGAACAAATTGAAAGCAAATTACGCGAATAATAACGTAAGACATGTTCTGTGTTGTGTCCATTGTAATGACTTTGTGTAGCTTTCGATTTTTCAATCAGAAATGCAGTATCATGTTTGAATTTGTCGTCAGCTGAATGTTATGCGTAGGTGGTACCGAGCAAGCCTCCACCTACCGCAACCACGTACAATACGTAACCCATATTTGGTAGAACAAACCACTAATACATTGAAAATTGGTTATTATTGTTAAGGATAAAGCCGCTTTATCAAAGTAAAATCTTCTCAGATTTTAAAAGGTAGCCTGAGATCTAAATTTTATGTAAAAAATACGTAGAAATCTTGCGATGGCAAAAATTTCTGTTAGCAGTCGTTACCGATTATCGTGACAGTTTAGCGTTCATTTTAAATAGAAACTGATACAATTATTCAAACGCCAGAATAATATTAGTGTAGAATAATATTAGTATTATTTCAAAACGGTTAATGCTATATTTATAGACACTATAGACAACTTTAGTAAAATTTAGTACTTGTTCTTGTGCAAGTTAACGATGAAGTCAAACATTTTGTTATAATTGCATGTTTACGCTTTAGTGTAAACATCTTGTAATGTAATGTAACGACCTTGGCATCGTTATGTAATCACTAATCAGCTATATTCGATAATGTAAACATACGTAATTTAAAAAAATGGTACTTACAGAAAATCGTAAATCCACTATCAAAGTTTCAATTAAACAAGCTAATAAAACAAACGATTTCCTTTCGTTTTACAAGCACTTGCGATTTTATTTTCAAAGTTTGGATACAGTGATCTCATTGCTCGTCAACCTAGTTGTTATTATGTTGTTCGGGGCACCGCACGCTTGCAATTTATACAACTGATTCATCGTTTCCAAGAAGTGTTTACTATTGAGCTGCGTGCGCATGCGCGCAAGTTTTCCGCGAAGGCTTGAGCAGCCTAGACAGCAACACAAACATGACTGTAGTGTACAGCGTGAGTTCACGTTTAATTGATATCGGATCACGCGACATGCCATTCATAGCAGATTACGTAACGTCTCGTAGAATTCATAAACAGACCGCGCGCATACGAAGTTTTGCAAAACATTATTATAGGACGGGTAATAGAAAATTAGAAATTGTGCCAATGCAAATAATAGTGCCTACGCAATCTCTGCGAAGTAAAACTCAGTCTATATGTTATTGGCAATTTGCCAAATTTTTTGTTTATGACATTATTTGTGAGCAAATAAAAGACCTAAAAATAATAAAATAATATGACATTAATTTCGAAATACCTGCTAATTTTCACAACACGGCTAATCTTTAATGGCATGACTGAATGTTAAAAAATTCTATCGAATAAACAGAAGACACCGTGCAGCTTCAGCCAACAATGGGGAGGGGGTAGGGGGGGTAGGTAATGGAAATGGTTGTGACAAGACTGGAACCTATGTAAAGATGAAACGCTGAACAGGCAGAAGTGTCTTTAAGTCGTGTTCAGATTTGTATAAAACCTAGCTAGCCTTAATGAGACATACATTGTGTGCCAGATGAAACATTGTGTAGCAGATAGGGCGAGTGATTATTGTCCGTTTTTGCTAGGTTTATTTCCAAAGTGTTGGAGTAAGCTACCAACTGAAATTAGAACTTTCGCAAATTTAAATTCTTTGAAAAGGAAACTGAAAACTCAGCTTTTTAAGCCGTATTTTAATGTGTAAGTGGCGAATGATTTTTTTAGTTTTTTTTACGATTCATAGATAGCTCTAACTGTTTTATAGTTTTTTATCTAAATGTTTTTAATTGTACAGCACCTTTGGAAAAAGTTATTGAAAATGCGCTTTATAAATAAATACATTATTGTTATAACTATTATTATTATTATTATTATTATTATTATTATTATTATTATTATTATTATTATTATTATTATTATTATTATTATTATTATATATTATTATTATTATTATTATTATTATTATTATTATTATTATTATTATTATTATTATTATTATTATTATTATTATTATTATTATTATTATTATTATTATTATTATTATTATTATTATTATTATTATTATTATTATTATTATTATCATTATTATTATTGTTGTTATTGTTGTTGTTGCTATTATTATTATTATTATTATTGTTGTTGTTGTTGTTGTTGTTGCCCTTATCGTAAATAAAGAACGTTGCCTGCCTAGGAATCGGCAGTGATAGCAGTAGCAATGATATCCTATAGCCAATCACAAATTACTTTCATTGGTTTTTTTATTATCTGAAATTCACGGGTTCAAATCCAGGTTTAATCCATTTTTTTCATTTCCTTCCTTCCATAAAGTTCTGAACGTTTAATTACCCTCTGCACGCCAAGTATCGTTAAGTTAAACCGGGGAATTTCCCTCGCGTTATCACAGAAATTCACTGGATGCTGTCTTCGAGGCGGTGTTTTTGGAGAGAAAATTAATGACAAGGGAAAAACCCACAGATGCAGAACTTGTAGTTGAAGTGTTCATTTGCACCATCTGTCGTTTCTCGGAATCACAGGCCTGGCTGATCATGTAACATACCGCACTCCCACGGAGAGTATTTTTCTCCATGTGGCAACGATGATATTTGCACGTTTCTGGCGGGAAATCAGAGCGTATTGACGAGCTCGTCCATCAGCGCATCTTACTGGGTACCTGAAGTAAATTTGAGAAATATCGTCTTAAGAAGTTATATTACTTTATAGCAATTTTACGTGTATATCTTACTCGCACCGAAAGGAATTTTAGTTTGTTTTCATTTTAAATCTCCTGCAATACTGTACCGATGTCGCCATTACATGACGTCATGTACCAAACGTAAATCAGGGGAAGAGAGGGAATTGTTAAATTATGTCCCAAAAAACTTTCCATGCAAAGTTATATTACTTAGCATTTCGCTTACCAAATGGAAAGACTTATGTAACTTGAAAAGAAAATTGTTAACTAATTAAAATGCTTTCACCAATTGGTAGAATGTCGCTGACTCACCCTCCAGAGTGCAGCACTCACTAACCAAAAACGTATTTTTAATCTTATTAACAGGATACAGTAATTTTAAATTTTGCTTAGTTAGTGACCTGTGCGTTACGAATGCTCTGATTATTTTTTCAAACTTTACACAATGTTGTTTTAACTTATTTCAAATGATTTATCGACAAAACGGCTGCGTATCCTGAATTTTATTTCGACGGACCTCATTTTAGAGCACTTATTTTAACTAGAATTTGGTGAAAACTCATCTTAGTAAAAACTGTTTTTAAAAGCGACATAAAACCTTGTAAAGGAGTAAAATTGAACGTGTCTCTTGTTTATTCGCCATGACGAAATCATGATAAGTTTTTATAGTTTTTATTAAAATGTTTGTAGCTTAAACACGCATGAAGCGAAATAAACTGAAAACGTTATTATTATCTCCCAGTTAGGGGTGAGCATCAGACGTTCCAGTTCGAACGTTCGAATCGAATTCGAAGTTTCGAATTCGATCCGAACGAGTTTTTTTCGTTCGAATTCGATTGGAACGATTCGAGTAATTCAGCAGTTCAGCCACATACGTTCTTTATCATTAAAACGTTTGAAACATCATGCAGTTAGCGCAATTTCGCTGCAGTTTCTGTGCAAACTTTTCAACAAACTAATAGTGGTTTTATTGCAGAACAAAATCAAGTAATACGCATGATCCGTTGTAAGACCAGTTTTTACTTATGGTTCGAAAACTTGTTCGAAATTTTTCAAACTCAATTCGAATTCGATTCGGATTCGAAATGCCGAAATTCGGTTCGATTCCAATTCGAAAGTCGCAAATTCAGGTAAAGAATGCTCACTGTACACCGTGTTTGCCACTTCCGACACCACAACCGACAAACCTAGGTTACACCATAAAGTTCACAAACACACACTCGCCTACGCAAACATGAAATTTTATGTGAGCGGCGGTCACGTTTTACGGTGTAGCGTAAGTCAATATTTTGTTCACCGTAAGTATATCAGTGACGTCGCAGTCTGTTTTCTTACGGGGTGGGTTAACGTTCTTTAAATTATTGATTTCAGTCAATAGATCAACACTGACAAAACAAAGATATAGGCAATTTGCAGGTGGGTGGTTATAAAGGGGCAGCAGTTACCATGGTGACAGAGGAAGATATTTCAATAATGCTTTAAATAATACTAAGACTATGATGGTAAAGTTCCAGCATTTATTGCACAGTGCACAGGTATATGCAGTCATACAGTAACTTTGTGTATTTCGTTTTAGTTACTGTATGACTGCATATACTTGTGCACTGTGCAATAAATACTGGAATTTTACCATCATGGTCTTAGTATTATTTAAAGCATTATTGAAATTCTCTACCACCAAGAACCTGTTTGAAGATTATTTCATGTCCAGAACTTCAGACAGACTGAAACGATTGTCAGATTTCCAAAGTCACCACCCACAGTACCATATGCATTGCACCCTTCCACCGGTACCACTACCATATGCATTGCACCCTCCCACCGGTACCACAGTACCATATGCATTGCACCCTTCCACCGGTACCACAGTACCATATGCATTGCACCCTCCCACCAGTACCGCAGTACCATATGCATTGCACCCTCCCACCGGTACCACAGTACCATATGCATTGCACCCTTCCACCGGTACCACAGTACCATATGCATTGCACCCTTCCACCGGTACCACAGTACCATATGCATTGCACCCTTCCACCGGTACCACAGTACCATATGCATTGCACCCTCCCACCGGTACCACAGTACCATATGCATTGCACCCTTCCACCGGTACCACAGTACCATATGCATTGCACCCTTGCACCGGTACCACAGTACCATATGCATTGCACCCTCCCACCGGTACCACAGTACCATATGCATTGCACCCTCTCACCGGTAGTAACTTTTTGTTCGTAATATTTCCTTTACACCGTTCGCTTGAAAATCTCACAAATAATAACGATAATGCTTAAACTCAGTTAAAGGAATCTTTATCGCCAACAGGTACACCAACAACAACAGTGGTGGCAGCACATGACGACAACAAGAACAGTGACAACAACAGTGGTGGCAGCACATGACGACAGCAAGAACAGCGACAACAACAGTGGTGGCAGCACATGACGACAACAAGAACAGCGACAACAACAGTGGTGGCAGCACATGACGACAACAAGAACAGTGACAACAACAGTAGGACTATCATTGTCAAAAATGTGAAACAGTTTGCAAAAATTGCTGAATATAATTTATTAATAATTATGTACATGTGAATGTTGTACCCTTGATGTCATTGTCATCTTTATCAGTGTTGTCATAGGTCATCATCATCGCTGTCATAATCACGTTGCCGTAACCAACGATGACGATGGTGTAGGCTTGTATGCAAGAAGCTGATTTCTGCCAACTTCCAAACGTCTCGCCGTTGTCACAGTGGTGTCTAATGTGTCTATGGAGTACCTCAAGTTGACATGGATGCGATTGGGGCAGCTGCCACATGGAATGCAATGGGACATAAGGACTCTAGCTATTCTCCTATGGCACCTAACTTCGCTGTAGCCTTTCACCTCTACTCTCGCCCCATGCCACTAGGATTCATTCTCTGAAAGAGCTTCTCAGCAAATGAAGTTGATGGAACAACAGAAGAAAGTGTTCTCAAACTGATCTCAGTAGTGGCGCTTGAGGATTGGCAACAGATGCTAGCTCTCCGAAGATGAGTTGCTGATGTGGACATCAGTTTCGTATGTCCGGTCCAATGTTTTGCTTGGACGAGGGCAGCATGAATCAAGATCTTCTCATCAATGATAAGAAAAATCATCAAAATTCCTCGCAGCTTTAAGTTTTGAAAATGCTCTCACTTCTTTAAGTCAGTGTCAAAGAGCACCCAGGTGTCTGACCCTAAAGCCATGGGGGTAATGGCTTTGATGACCATGACCAAATGGTGAAACCGTGCTTCAGGAGGCCACGTCAAAGGCCTTTCCAAAGGCAGCACGGGTTGCTTTGATCCGGTTCTGGTTCTTAACATTCTTCTCTACTGTGCCATTACTGGTGATGCCTAAGTATACAACGGTTTCCACACTTTCTGGACGACAATGTTGCAGATATCAGGACGAGGACACAAACCTGTTTTAAGCTCACTGTAATGGGAAATAGATCTGAGGTGGCATGCTTCCAGGTGCGTCTGCTAGATGCTTCCAGGTGCGTCTACTATACATCTCATCATGAAGAGCCCAAGTAAGGTATGTCTGAATATCCAAACCATCTCAGGGTGGCCCACATGGCAGATCTTGGCTGTCAAATGGTTTCTCTGCGTCCCACAAAAAGCAATGATCTCCTCTGCTCTCAGCACCTCTTCTGTAAGAGACGTGTACAGACATGATGGTTAGCCCTAAAAAGAGGCAAAAGTCATATTGGACACTGATAGGACTTCTTCAACAGTGACTATCAAACGATTTAGCAGAATTTTCCCAGACTGTTGAGAAGTGATATCATACGGTAATTGCTGCATGTATGGTACCTTTTTTTAAAAATGTTTACCATGATTGCATTTTTGAAGACGTTGGGTACTGTCCAATATAAGATGAATCAGTCTAGTCACACTACATCACAGATTAGGAGTTTTAGGGAGTTGTTATCTGGCTCTGGAACCTTCCATGCTTTCATACATTTGATGGCCTTCTCAAAGTTATGGTTGGCATGGGGAGTGCCATGTTTCATGCTAGAGGAACATTTCAGAGCAGTCTTCAACAGTAGTGACTTCCTGATTCCGGAAATTGTTGAGAAGGCTCCTTCTGTCATGATCGTTTGTAAAAGTGATGTACTTATTAGCCAATTTAGCAGTGGGGCTACAGATCTCCTTAGCTGCAGAGTAGATCTTCTTGATGTATTCAAAGTCCTGGATTTTTTTTTGTTTTGTCTTGCCACTTACAGTTACTTAGCTCTCTTGGTCTGCATTGTCACAATTTCTTCTCCGCTTGATCACATTTGTAATTCAGTGTCCAAAAGTTGAATCGTTGTTAAATAACATAACATATGTGTAACAGCTGTTCAGTTGCAAGTCCATTGGGTGCAATATCCCTTTTCCCACAGAGCTGGTCTTATGTCTGCGCCCATTGGTTGTTACAGAGACTGGTTGCTAGGTAACGAAGTTGTTAGGATACTGGTTGCTAGGTGACAACGTTGCTAGGAGACTGGTTGTTAGGTAACGAGTTTGCTGAGAAAATTCTGTCACAGCAGAGCAACAAACATTCCTGCTGGTTGCTGTGGTAATAGGTTGCTAGGGCTCCGACCCGTTAGTTATGTCATCTGATTTTTCTTTTACACTATACAACGATTTGCACATTGGTGATTTATTACAAGACATTTTACTGTTTAAATTATTCAATTAAATTTACATTAATAACGTGATAATTGTTAGATTAAAATTAATTCCACAATTTTAATAATTTCAAGAAATAAATAAATCTGAATTCGATTGCTTTAGAATAGAACAGAAATTAGTATTTTTTATTTGGTTGCATGAACAATGTTGTAAAACAATGTTATTTCCATTATGGTCCAAGTTAGTGGAAAATACTAGCTTAAAAAACATTCGATCCGCTTCAACTAGTGAGTTAAGACTTTCAATTTTTTGTCCTAGAATTCAACACCCAGCAGTACGAGGTTGTCGACATTCACACAGAATCATAATTTGCATGAATGACTGCAGAACTATTATTAAAAAGTGTGCCACTAAGGCCGCTGGAATGATTGTACCAGTTACAGCGTAGAAGATGCGTGATTGTTTACCAAGGAAAGTGAGAAACGTGTTCACGTGATCAGTAGCGGCTCGTGTATAGGTACTGTGTAACTGCAGCACCCCTTATTTTCACTCAATATTATCGATAATATTCAATATAATAAGTCCTTTTTCTTTAGTTCTTTCTTTATATTTGTACGGAACCAGAGCACATGAGGGTAGTACTGTTTGCTTCACAATGCGCAATGTGTTCAGAGATAACATGGTGTACGCTGCACTGCTAGCGTCTGATGCTAGGTAGAGAAAGCACTGTCGCTCACGGAGTATGTGTTGTCAGTTGTCGCGTGCTTAAAAACCGTGTACCAGCATATTCTTGAACTGTGACAATTTAGGCTATTCATAAGCAAGTTATATTTTTTGTTTAGGCTTTATCAAGTTTATGTGTAAAATATTCGTAAGTTTGTTTGTTTAAAGTTACAACATTAAAATTACATATGTTTGTTTGTTTCGTTTTACACAGTATTAAAACAATGGCTAAACATTTTCTGAAGCAGCACCCCCAGTAATTTTAACGACGAGCCGCCACTGCAAGTAATAAAGTACACTTATTCAGGATTTAAGTAGAATTTCAGTAATGATAGCTCCTATTTGTCGTATTTGTAAGTGACATTAGTTTTAAAATTGGCTTAAATTCACAAAGAAGAACACTTAAATATATATCTCGGAGTACGACTTGTTAGCAACGATGCCGTATCTGAAATTCTCTTATCTGAAATTCTGTTAACTTATACCTCAGGTAAATGTGTACTTTATATTTTTTTCTGAATTGGTTATTGAACCAGTGCACACTTATATAAATTACATGATGAAATTGTTTTGTTTTTTAATCAAAAATATAAATAATACTAAGCTCCTATGTTACATTACCATATCTATTTATTTACCCTTTTGTGTTGTTTTTGTTACTGTATGCATCAGTGGTTTGCATTTTTTGCATAATATTAAATATTTTGCAACATATAATTTTGATTTGCATGTAAATGGAAATGATGATTTTTCGATTTTTATAATTATAATATTAGCTTAACATTATTGCATTTATATTATGTTACGATTTTGCATGAATTTTTGTTTTACGTACTTTTAATACCTTCATAAAATGCATGTTTTCTTGTTATTGAGTATACCGAGTTATTACTAAAATTCCTTAAATTCGAGTTACATGCAAATTATGTTATATTTAGCATGCTAGTACAATTCATTTCTTTATTATTTCTTTTTTTGCTCATTTAGAATGTGAAATTTCGTTTTTGGCGTTTTTCTTTTATGTTATATAGATGTAAACAAGTGCATAATTCAAGATTTCATTATTTTTGATTAGTTATCATCTGCACTGCATGAGGAATATTTATAACAGAACTGAGTTGGGGTGGCTGATACGATAACGCATGTTCTTCGCCACCCCTTCCCATTTGATTGGCTATTATAATTATGCTACTAAGCTTTAATCCATGTTGTATGTGGGAAAAACAATAAATGATTTGATTTGTATCATATAGCGAAAAGTAGCTCCTTGTTCTAACGGAGTGCATTTTACAAAGTTGTTTCTGTTTACATGATTTATGAAGAAAACGACGAGACGTTTATCTCAAGTCTAATCTATTTTGTCCTTCGCTCTGCTCACTCATGCAAGACGGTACCAGCCACCGACAATTTTACTCTCACAAACATCAACTTTAGCTGAGAATTTACCGAGAAATTCGCCTACAAGAAAGCTGCATAAGAGGCGTTGAGTCGTGACTCGTTTTTTTTCTAATGTAGCTGCTGTTATTTGAA
Source organism: Tubiluchus corallicola (assembly GCA_030141605.1). Taxonomy (NCBI): domain Eukaryota; kingdom Metazoa; phylum Priapulida; class Priapulimorpha; order Priapulimorphida; family Tubiluchidae; genus Tubiluchus; species Tubiluchus corallicola. Next base: position 22,279 of record JAQGDQ010000822.1, read on the forward strand.
AGGTCATCTGTCGAGCTTATTCGTTTCTTAAGATAGGAAATAAGGGTCAATTTATGAGCCCGTTTCACTTTTATTTTGGGTGTCAAAAATTTTTAAACGTGCACGAAGCGACACGATACACTTCAATATATAAAAGCGGCATACCCGATTTGCAAATCATTTAGCAAGAGTAACATTTTGATGTACATGACGATTGTTTATACAATTTAATGAATAGGCGCATACTGCAAAATTTACGCGATGTAATTTAATCAATTCCTATGAGAATTTCCTGGTGGAGGAAAATTAAACTAAATTAAGGTCGAATTGAAACCACACAACCATTAATGTTAAAATCATTACCTATACATACATATACATACACATACATATACATACATATACATATACATATGCATATACATACACATACACATACACATACACATACACATACACATACACATACACATACACATACACATATATATAGTTTACTGACAAATTCAGCATTTTCTACAGCCAAGTAATGTAGCAAAAGCATAACATATAAAACAATTTGTGATATTAATTACAATCGTGAATATTTACAGTTGAAAATTAAGTTGAATATTAAGTTGAAAATTATTTAAAGATTATTATATCCACAACTCTATCAATTTTATCACTTTTAGTGAGCTGTGTCATAAAAGAGTTGATATGTTAAACATAGTCAGCATATTTAGTTCTAGAACATTCTAAGACCGCATGATTAACAGTTTGAACAACATTCAAATCACAAAATTGACATATTCTATTTTCCCGTCTGGTCCTGTTCCACCTAACTAACTCTTCAACTAACCTGATCCAACCAACACTTAATGAAAGTAACCAAGACTTTGTTAAATTTATGATCATTTGGTTGCCTTTGAAACTGTACTGCATTGTAATTTTCTCTGGTTACCATTTTTCTTATTTACTTTCATCTGTCAGCTTAATTTGGTTCACTAAATACGGTCGGCTGCAGCCCGAAGCGTATTTTTTTCTTTTCTGAGTTATAGGTTACACGCACTCTTAGTTACGAGTTGTGTGCTAGCGCCATCTCTGTTTGAGTGGAGCATTTAACGCGCGATTTTTGTATGGATAGATTTTTTTACTTTTTATTTTGATTCAGCACACATAGTAACACATTTACAACGCACACTGAAAAATTATTGATAAAACAGATTAAAATACTTAGTTAAAATCTAAAACATATATTAAAAATACCTGCCTAAAAATTTACAACTTAAAATCACCCCATAATGTCTTTCACCAGTTTTTAAAATCTTACAGTAGCACTGTACTTCAATTTTCGCTTTCTTAAGCAAATACGCTGGTGGAAATACGACTAACATATTTTTGCTGTTGAAAATTATGTTAGTTTGTGATGTCATCAATAGTTGAGCTCGCCTGCTGTTAATTGACTTTTTAATCTATCATTTAATTATCAGAAACACCTTTGCAGTGTTAATTGTGTTAAAATGTGTACATTTTATCAGACTAGAAAATTGGGCTGTATATGGAAAAATATGCTTTCTTGCTTTAAAAATAACTGTTACACGTTGTTCATGTTTTGTAAAGTGTGTTCAGATAAAATAAAACGTTATGTTATAAAATGTGCAAGTAATGTAATTTAAATAGGTTTGCCGAAAATACGTTTTTATCCCACCGCTTGTATATTGTTGAACATTATTGTGGCAGTGATGCCCTGAAACTTATAATAACAAAATGGAACAATACTGGTACCTGCTGTTACTGACAGTATCGGGTATTTTATAACACCCATAATTTTGGATCCACTCTTTGGTTGCTGATTAAGTTACAAATCCAGATTCCAGGTATAAGTCAGTATAAACTTTGTAAAAATTTGTAGTAATCAGGAAGGTTGGAAAGAGAATAATCTGTTTCATTATATTAATAATGCCTAAAACCATCATGGAATATAAAACAAACTTAATAAAATTGACGTTTTTATTTTTGCAAAAGCAACTTTAATTCCCTGACATATCCTATGTAGTGGCTAGTATTTCGGTACTGTCAGCAAACTTCAGTCATAATGGTATGTGGCAGTACAGGTACGCTGTCTGGTAAATACAACAATTACAGATCAGGATGTAAACTTTTATTAGAGCAAGTTGTTCTGTCAGCGGAATTAATTATGATGTTCCTCAAGGTACTATAATAGCCCCGATTCTCTTTCTACTAGTTATCAATGAAAGCCCATCAGAAGCACCTCGTGTGCTTGGAAGAAAGCACCTTGAACATGTCCCGAAATTGCCTTAATCACCTTTAACGCTTGAAGCTGCTATCCTTTTCTTACCAATCTGTCTGCCACATACGTGCTTCACCTATTCCTTACCAGTCTTATTATATAGTTCACTTTCGCTCTGACTTGCATTACGAATCTTAGCAGGGAGACATACGCTGTCTTTGAGACGTGGGAGTGGTGATACTGATGATCTTTTGTCATCATTGTTGCTGTTGCTGTTGTCGTCGTCGTCGTTGTTGTTGTTGTTGCTGTTGCTGTTGCTGTTGCTGTTACTGCTGTTGTTGTTGTTGTTGTTCTTGTTGTTGTTGTTGTTGTTGTTGCTGTTACTGCTGCTGTTGTTGTTGTTGTTGTCGTCGACGTTGTTATCGTTGTTTTTGTTGTTGTTGTTGTTGTCGTTGTCGTCATTGTCGTCGTCGTTGTTTTTTTAATCATTACTGTTTTTCTTCAATTATTTCTATCTTGGGTTTGATTCGTCATTAATAAACTTAAACTTTGTTAACAGTGAGACTAATGATTATGTGGACCATAATGATGATGGCGGTGACGACGACGATGGTATGATGATAATGATGATGACAACGATGGTAGTGACTTCCATAATGCTATGTCATATTTGTGTTGTCGTAACTAAACAAATAATCAAAGCAAATATAATTATCAGGTTTCCATGTAATGGTTAAAACTTTTGCACTGTTTATATTTTACAGAGAACTAATGCAACTGTCTGTCATCTGAACAATATTAGCACATTTAAAGGCTTAGTGCTGTTAAAAGAGATTCGAACACAGCATGTATTCTTCAAAGTCTCATTCCACCTATTCTAGACATTGAGGTATCATAGTTTTCAACCCACTTTTATCTGCAGCTAACAGTGTAAGTTCTTCTACTCCTAAAGCTTGATTTGGTTGCAGTTGTTGAACATCTTTATTTATCTTAGCTATCCAACTTGTTTCTGGTTTGCCAGGTGGCTTTTTGCAAGGTTTTAAGGCTTCCTTTAAGGCGATTCTTACTGGTGCTTCATTTGGTAATCTTAGAAGATGTCAGCCATCTCAACCTTCGCATCTTGACCTTTGAACTCCAAGGATTTTCTTTCATTCTGGTCTGTAACTCTTCATGTATAAGAATATAATAATGTAAATGATAATTGGAAAATGTCGCTTTTAGGTACGCAGTAAACATACGTACTGTATAAACCATATACGTACTCTATCAATAATGTCTCGATTTTTTCCAATCTCGTCATGCGCCATGTTGTTCTTCCAGCACGTGTGTGTCGCCATGTTGTTCTTCCAGCACGTGTGTGTCGCCATGTTGTTTTTCCAGCACGTGCGTGTCGCCATGTTGTTCTTCCAGCACGTGTGTGTCGCCATGTTGTTCTTCCAGCACGTGTGTGTCGCCATGACGGAATCCTAAATTTCAATGCTCTCACTTTTCAACAACAAAAACGATACAAAAATCTGTACCAATGAGATGTTATTATTTTGCACGTATAAAAATCAGTCACTGGGTCATACAAATACGTCACATCTAAGATACTTTCTCAAAAGTTCAAAAATTCATTTCATCACCAAAACAGTAATAAAGACAATGTATAAATAAAATCATACAAAAATACGAACTATAATACTTATATTATATGCTAGATATTTTACTTTGTTAACACAATGCACCGTACAATGATATTAGCACCAGAATGACTTGAGCATCATAAACAAAATTAGTACTGAAATATTAAAATATGAAAAGATCTGAGAACTAATATATGAAAATTTTAATGAGCAATAATCTATTACAGATTTGGCATAGCAATAAAAACTCGCTTGGCTTTCGACATGAAAAGGCAAAGGTTTTTGCAATCACTGGGATAAGCGTTTAACATCAGTTATTGACTATTGTAAGAGACACAAAAACTACACAGAAGAATAGCATGAAAATTGTAATGAGTGTTTCAGCCTAAACAGGTGGTCGGGAGGTTCGAACTCGAGCCTCGTCTGCTTGTACAGTGTACAATTCTTACAGCACAACGTCAACTCCCCCCCCCCTCATGTATCTAACTGCTTAACCCGTTGAAGCCTTTAGAAGTCAAACTCAGGAAATACGACGAACATTCTAGAAACGTTTGGAGTTCATGAAAAGCACAATATTATTCAGGTTTTATTTTGGTATGTCTGGCTTCACAGTAGGCTCTGTCGTTTGTATAGGTTTTACACGTCAAATGTAGACACAGGAAAGTTCAAACGTGACTTAGGTAAGTCAAATGTAGATGCATTACTTTGAATAAATCGGTAATTAACTCATTTAAGTGCAAATTACAAAAAGATGAACCAAAGATGGTCATCACCTCTTTCATAACTTTGAAAAATGCGTTGTTTATTCTCAAACTAAATTCTTTGATAAAACATAATGTCGGTAGAGAAGAGTAAACTGGTTCCCACTTCCCTACGAACCGTGAATCACTAATTAGATTTTCAAGTAATGCATTAGCACTGCATTAATGAATTAGTTTCTCTCAAGAAAGATTGTTTATTTTAAGAATGTATTGTTTTCTCTAACAGTTCCAATGGCACGTAAAGTTTGCAGAATATTATGAACTATTAGTAAACCTATAAAGTTATTATTTTCACAGCAATTATTAAATTAAGATTAAAGGAGATTAAATTTAACATCCTTAAGCTTTACCACCTATCCACATTTGAGATACCAATGTCACATTTGACTTGACATGTGTCTACATTTGACTTACCAAAAACGCTTAAAATTTCTTGAAAACCATTGTTAACACATTTGAACTACCTAAGTCTACATTTGAGTTACCAAGACACATTTGAATCACCTAAATCTACATTTGACTTAACGTAGGTCTATATTCGACATGTAAAACCTATAAAATTTATAATTGGATTTCATGACTCATTATACTCACACATATCTATGCCTTAATTATTAGAGATACGCATTATTAAACATAACACAAAGTGGCTTGGACGAAATAATATCTACAAAATACATAAAAACAAGTAAATAGAGCAACAGAAGACGACTGCCAGCGACAAATGTTTGGTCCAGATTTTTCAATTCACGTATAAAAAGTTTTGATAACGAGAATATTAATAATTTATACTACATTAAATAAAATCTTAACTATAACGTGACGTGGCGCTTCATGTGTAAGGATAGATGGTCAGATCGCGAGAATGCGCGTTCACATAGCTGACATTGGAACGGACGGTCTCCAGTGTGCTTCCGGTAATGACGAGTTAACTCGTCGGATCGAGCAAACTTCCATCCACATCCCTTCCAGTTACAAACGTAAGGTTTCTCACCAGTGTGAGTGCGCATGTGCGCTTTAAGATGTGAACTTTTGGTGTAAGTCTTCCCACAATCCACATGACTACACGCGTGCGTGGTTATACGTTTGCGCGTCCACGTGCGTCTAGGGCGTCTACGTGGCGTCATCTGTTGGTAAGGATGGTCAGGAAATACACTCGGTGCACTTTGATTGTACGCAGGTGAAGAATGTGGAAACGGCGAGGAGGAGTAATGACAGTTTTGTGGAAGAGGTACGACATGCGATGGTGGATGCGATGATCTGGAATAGTAATGTTGTGGATGGTGTTTCTCATGGTGATGTAAGGCCATGGGATATTGTTGATGACTGGAAGGATGGTGTAAGACCGTCGAAGAACTGAAATAACTCTCACTATTTACACCACTGTGCATGCAACTAGACGAACTATATACTTCAGGCACATCACAAACACCCGATGAATTGTCTTCCAGTTTTATAGGTTGTATGACGTCAAAGTTAGTGGATTCAAATCCCGGCGTATTGTAGAATGGACGACCACAGCTAGCAGAGGAAACGGTGCATTGCGAACGACTCATTACTTGAAGAGGTTCCTCTTTTATTGAACACGAATTATCCTTTTCATTGTACTGTCTAATTCCTACGGTCATTTGCCCTTGTAAATGCAATGGTTGTCGCGTTTGGGCGTTTACAAGAGGCGTACTTTGGCCGCACGGGGGGAGGAGTTGTGATTCTACTGGAACGTCTGCTACTGTAGTCCACGAAGCACCACTCTGCTCCACCTGCAAGCAAGAGGAGGAACCTTCTTGCAAATTAAAATCGAATTCACCGAAGAAGTCCGTCACATTTTCGTTGGTCATAGCTTGATGAGCTTGGTAATTAGTTGCCGACCCGACCGCAGTGGCGCTGCAAGACTTCATCGAAGGTCTCTTGAACACGTCGTGTTTGAGCGGCCGAGTCTCATTCGACAAGAACTTGTCAATGTCTTGCCACAGCTGAAACAATTAAGTAAATATTTCAAGATTTAGTCTTCCCATAGTTGAAAAGTTGAAGTAATGAATTCAACACTTCAAGATTCAATCGTGCCAAAATTTAAACAATAAATTCAACGTTTGAAGATTGAGTCAATCCACGGCTGAAATAATGAATTAAAAATTTCAAAGTTTATTGTACATGAGCAAAATTAATGAAGTAAATAGATGTACGTTAAAGATAATTTGCAAAATTCGCGTTAAAATTAAATTTTGATATAAAAAAGTTGAAACGCACAGTGAGAAAAAAACTAAAAATTATATTTCAAGAAGAGAGGACGTGGTGATTTGTGCCAATTGCAAAGCAAAAATTTGGGTGGTTTGGTAACGAGTAAAACTTGGATAAAAGTTGTTTATAAACAAAAGCACAAGAAAACACTCTTCATAAACAAAACTTAAAGGAAGACAGGATGATTTTTCATATACTACCCCAATTTTAAATCCGATAAAAAGTCCGACATTTTAACACAGTTAAACTGTCGGACTTTTTATCGGATTTAAAATTGGGGTAGTATGTGAACTGAACGAGCCCAACTATTTCGGAAACGCATTGCACAAAAAACAGGTGCTGTACCTGTCAGTTCAGATGTGTTGGTTTGTGACGAACTACACACGTTCGACAGCTCATGCATGAGCATAGCGGTAAATTTGAATTTTAAATTTTTATCTTAAAACTAGTTTTAGTACAGCGCAGTGAATATCTTTTATCTTGCAGTAGCACTGTACTTCAATTTTTGCTTTCTCAAACGAACATAATTTTCAACAGCAAAAATATTCCACAAGCGTCCTGCACGTGTTTGTGAAAGCAAAAATTGAGGTTCAGTGCTGCTGTAAAATTTCCAGTGTGTTGTACTAAAGTTAGACAAGTTTCGAGATAAAAATTCAAATTTAACACATGCATGAGCTTTCGAACGTGTGTAGTTCGTCACAAACCAACACATCTTAACTGAGAGGTACAGCAATGTGTAAAATTTGAAAAAAACAATCAGAGCATTCGTAGTACACTCTTCACTAACAAAGAAAAAATATAAATTACTTTATCTCGTTAATAAATCAATAATGTGTTTTTTGGTGAATCAGCGGTGCACACTGGGAAGGCGATACAGAGCCGTGTTACCAGGTGGCGCGAATATTTTAAATTTCTTTTTCCAGTTACATAAGGCAACCAAAAATGCAAGTGTAATGCTAACTAATATAACGTTGTGTGGAAAGTTTTTTGAAACATATTTTAAAATTTCCCATTGATTTTAAGCAGTTGAGCTGGTGATAGCTAAGTATGCGTTAAGGGACAAGAAAAGGGGTACCTGAAGTAGGTTTCAGAAAAATCGCCTTAAAAAAATTATATTACTTTATAGTAATTTTATGCGTACATCGTACTCGCACTGAAAGCAATTTTAGTTTGTTTTCATTTTAAATCTCCCGCAATACTGTTCCGAAGTCGCCATTACATGACGTCATGTACCAAACGTAAATCATGGGAAGAAAAGGCAATGTTAAATTATGTCTCAAAAGACTTTCCGTGCAAATCTATATTACTTAGATTTTCGCTTACCTACTAGAAAAACTTATGTAACAAGAAAAGAAAATTATTAATTATTTAAAATGTTTTCACCAATTGGTAAAATCTCGCTGACTCACCCTCCAGGGTGCATCACTCACTAACCAAAAAACGTATTTTTAATCTTATTGACAAGATACAGTAATTTTAAATTTTATTTAGTTAGTGATGTGTGCGTTACGAATGCGCTGATTATTTACTGAAACTTTACAAAATGTTATCTAAACTTGTTTCAAATGACCTGTCGTGAAAATGGCTGCGCCTAACGGTCATCGCGGGAGTTTAAATTTACATGTTTTATACAGCGTGACTGCCGATTGAAGTTCTGATTGCAAAAAGGCAGTATGTAAGCGATATAAACTTTCAAAACGAATTTGTATAAATATTCGAGACGAATTTTTTAAGCTTTATGTAAGCGGAGGGTTTTCTTGTGCTTTAACACAATAGCAAAACCAAAACTTAACTGGCTTCATCAAAGATTAATATGAAATAAAATGGAAACCTACATGCACGAGAACTTGGTTAAACGATTTGCTTTCTACTTCATGCAAATACTTCATACTTAGTAAAATAGGGATTAAATTTGTGTAGTTCTTGAGATTACTGATTGCAACTCTTGTGGATTTAAACATTGAATTGGAATTTAATTAATTTGGTATATCAATTTATTTGCGTTTTTACGTTACTTCACAGGAAACTTGCTGCATTAATAGCCTTGATTTTAGCACGCACTTTAATACTTCTTGTTTAACATCACTGTAAGAAATGTTATGCGCACAAATTAGAAAAGCTAATTACAGAATCCGTAAATGTAATATCGTATAATTCACTCTGCATAGTGTCTATGTAAAATTGTATAATGTTAGTACAGATGTTTTTGCCTGCAAAAAGAGGCTAATAAAGACTTATCATCATCATCCATACAAACCTTTGCAGCATTCTAAGCCTTAAGGACCTTAATATGAAAACCTTAGTATAGCTGCCTTAGGGACTAATGATCTGTTGAAGTTGTTATTATTCGGAAAAGATGAATTTAACTATGTTGCTAACTGTAAAATATTCCAATGTATACATGACTTTATATTACGTACCAAACGCTTCTAATAGTTTCTATCTGATATGAAATGCATCAGTCTTAAATATTCGTACATTAATATTTTCTAACCGTCATTTTCTACTGATGTCTAATGTAATCTTGTAGTAAAACTTGTCAGCTTGTGTAGTTATAGTTAATTCTTACTGTAAATGTTACTAATATCTAATGTAATCTTGTAGTAAAACTTGCCGGCTTGGGTAGTTATAGTCTATTCTTACTGTAAATGTTTTTGTAAATAGTGTATAAAGTCTGTTGTGGTGAGGATCCTAAATCATGTTGTTCAAACTGTCTGATCCAATCCTAAATAAATTATGTTTAAACTAAGGATACTTACACCATTTAGAACACCGATTTCTTTGCAACACGATAATTATGCTAGATAGTCTATTAAAATGGAAAAGGACGGCACAAACAACACCGACACTAACCTCTGATTAGCAAGAATTGTTGTGGCAAAGCAAGTGTAAAGATTACATCAGAGATTAACAACGGCATTTTCATTTACGCCCAGTCATATACATGGGCTGAGAAAAGAACTTCAACTTTTACACGCGAAAACCGGGTACGGAAGTTACATGTTGTTAACTTGCTAACGTTGGTAATAAAATTATCGTTCACTCGGTTCCCATCATTAGAAATACCTTGTAAATCTTGCTGATGGGTGGAACTGAAACTTGTACGTTATAAACTTAAGCTGGTTATTATGTGATTTGATAGTAGTAATAATTTAAGCGTGATCAAACTTAATACGAACTAGTACTTAATAACAATAAACTAAAAACTGTTCTAAAGAGAAAACTTAGAACTGTTCTAAAATCATACAGTAATATTTGTTTTTTATTAGCTCTAGTGTTTAACCCTTAGCCGACCAAAGTGGGGTAAAAAGTTACTCCGGCGATGTTTACTCGCATTTTTTCTATTTGTGCGCACAACGAAAAATTTTCAAACTACAATTTGTCACGCAACCATAGCTTGGGTTTGTTGAAAAGTATTATTTATGTTTTTTTAAAAAGCACGGGCTACCTGATGTGGGGTATCTTATTATATATATATATTATATATATATATTAATTCTTTATTTGTCATTAAAATGGTTCACTCATTATAACAAAATTGAGTAAGCCTCAGCGTAATGTTAAAATAACAACACTGTTCAAGACAAATGCGTCCAGTGCAGACTACAAAAAACTAAAGTGCAAAACTAAGGCCTAATTATATAGAATAAATGAACATATTTACAAACACCATATAAAAATATTTTTACAAAACAATATTACAAAAGACATGACACAATTAACATAAACATACTTTACATTACACAAATTTCACTCATTACATTTACACTATTTATACATTTGACATTACAAAACTAACATAACACGTATTACATTACATAATTTAAAAAAAAATTCATTTTTAATCATTACATTTACACTATTTATACATTTGACATTACAAAACTAACATAACACGTATTACATTATATAATTTAAAAAAAAATTCATTTTTAATCATTACATTTACACTATTTATACATTTGACATTACAAAACTAACAACACGTATTACATTACATAATTTTAAAATTTTTTTTATTACCCAGCCCTTCTCTTTTAAGTAGGCGAAATCTTAGAGTTTACTGAAGTAGTACATAGTTTATAGAAGTTTTTTTCTTTCTGGCAGCACCACATGTCTTGAAAACTGAAAACTGTTGCGAACCTCCAACAGCAGCCTACAGTTCTTCATTTAGTAATTTGGCGGGAAATTTTGCTGTACAGGTGACTAAGCTTGAAGCTGATGAAGATGAAATTTTAGAATTTAAAAGATCCTGCAAGTGAAGACGAATTGGATGTCTTAGAATTAAACAGTGAGCATCATTAGGCTATTAGGAGAATTGTCACCAGACTTGATAAACCAAGCATCGCCTCTTTTTATCCTTATGTCCTCTTATAGCTATGCCAATTTGCCGCAGAAGTTGGTTTTGTCTAATAGGAGTACCTAGATTACCATTTGGTCATTCAATCCATTCAGTAACACATACTTAGCAAAACTTTCATTGGGTACTTTGTTACCACAAGGGTTAAACAAATTATTTTCACCCAATTCCAGTTTTGTTTTATTGTATTGGTTTCAAAGAAGATTTCACAACAAATCTTCTTTATGTATAAAAACTGATTGCTGCGTGGCCACACAATGACCAATACATGATTCATAAATTATGTTAATACATGACGTTTTTTGCACGTCACACATGTGACATCTAGAATCGGGTTTACAAGAAGATGAACATTTAAGAGAATGGGTACTAAGTATTGGCAATAGAATGTAACGTAATGTAATGCAATAGAATTAAACAGTATAGAACAGAATAGAATAGAATAGAATAGAATAGAATAGAATAGAATAGAATAGAGTAGAATAGAGTAGAGTAGAGTAGAGTAGAGTAGAGTACAGTACAGTACAGTACAGTACAGTACAGTACAGTACAGTACAGTACAGTACAGTACAGTACAGTTCAATACAGTACAATACAATACAGTACAATACAATACAATACAATACAATACAATACAATACAATACAATACAATACAATACAATACAATACAATACAATACAATACAATACAATACAATACAATACAATACAATACAATACAATACAATACAATACAATACAATACAATACAATACAATACAATACAATACAATACAATACAATACAATACAATACAATACAATACAATACAATACAATACAATATGCAATGCAACTAATCTTCCCAGGATATCTCTGTTTTCGTTTTAACACATGTTAACTAAACTTCGTATATTGAGTAAGAATTACACGCAGCAAAGACGACTTTTACACGAATTTTAAGTTTTAAAAATTTCAAAACATGTAAATCATGCAGACAATTCGGCCATGTTGAATCATCAAGTCTGTATTAATGCCTAAGAATCTAGGCTTTCCCAATTTAACTTATTAATTTAAATGACGTGGAATATCATGTGTGACGCGAGGTTTATCTTGGCAAGGCATTTAAGGTACAGAAACTTGCAATGTATACCCAGTAAGACGGATAGACAATTAAGCCACAAATTTATTAGGTGTAAGGCGGTTCGACGATTTATGATGCTGTACCTACAATTGTCTACGGTATTGTCTACAACTTACAAACCACATTTCAGAATTGGCCAGAATGTTATTTTACTTGCAAACTTGTTGCTCATTTGTTTCAGACCTTCGGTTATATATACGGCACGCTCTAAGCTAAAGTCATATCATCATAAAGCATTTTCAATGTCACAATGATTTGCACACGTAACTGTTTCAAAGTACTTCCATCACCCCTTTCGATGCATTTTGAAAACGCGTTGCACAAAAACAGGTGCTGTACTTCTCAGTTCAGATGTGTTGGCTTGTGACGAACTACACACGTTCCACAACTCGTGCGTGAGCGCAGCGGTAAATTTGAAATTTGAATTTTTATCTTAAAACTTATCTAGTTTTAGTACAACTCCCTGAATATCTTACAGTAGCTCTGTACTTCAATTTTTACTTTCGCAAACACGTGTAACACGTCCGTGGAATATTTTTGCTGTTGAAAATTATGTTAGTTTGAGAAAGCAAAAATTGAAGTGCAGTGCTACTGTAAGATATTCAGTGCGTTGTACTAAAACTACGCAAGTTTTAAGATAAAAATTTAAATTTCAAATTTACCGTTGTGCTCACACATGAGCTATCGAACGTGTGTAGTTCGTCACAAACTAACACATCTGAACTGACAGGTATAGCACCTGTTTCTTGTGCAATGAGTTTCTAAAATGCAGGCGCTAATGCTCGTCTAACTAACGAATGGTGAAATGCATGTAACAGCGAAGAACTAGTGCCGCGAACGTGAAAGTGTGTTTGTGTGGTAATAATTCTTTTGCGTAAATCATTTATGAATAAATAGTTTGTTTCCTTTCAACATTTTAAAGAGTAGATTGTTTTGACTAACAGTTTAAGATTGAGTCGGTTTTGCTTTAACTTTTTATAGGCAGTTTTGGTGAAAATTTCTTTGTTAACTTTTTTCTAAGTTTAAGTGATAACAGTATTAGAAAACCCAACACAATAAATGAGTTGTCTTTTCCTTTAACTAAGACAAAGTGTAACTTCAACAGCAATACAGAATATAAAACGTAAACCCTTGAATTTGCCGCTTGGAAATAATGAAAGGAAAATAGAATCCATTGCCATGTCTTTTTTAACGGGCCAGGGGAATTTTAACAGCTTTTTGTATAGACTGAATATGTGTGATACTAGTTTATGTCCATGTGGAGAAGAAGAGCAAACTCCTCAGCACATTTTATTCAGATGCAATAAAGTAGATAATACAAAAAGAATGCGTTTCATAGAAATAGCTGATGCCAATTATACACGTAATATTATGCTTCAATCTGATAAAAATTTAATAATGGCTTTTACTAACCTTATCAGAGATAATTTTATACTAAGTAATTGTTAATTTAGGCTCGCTCGAGTATACAAAAATAAATTATGTATGTGTGTAAAGTTAATTTGTGTGTATAATACTTGTGAATCATTTGAAATTAAATCTAATTTAAGTATAATATGTTATTCGTTGTACATAGTGTGAAACTGGAAATATTTAAAAGATTTGTTATGTGAAAATGTAAATTGTTGATCTGAGCCTGCAAAAAGAGGCACCTTTTGTATATACGTTCATTGCTTTAATAAAGATTTATTATTACTAAAAAATATATCAACAGCAAAACTTTAGCAGAGGACCTAAGACCGCCTTAAATTTACTGACTGGACGATGGCAACGTCTCTTTGCAAGTAAGTACCTTATTGATTTTACCTCAGGGTAGAATTATCTTTTGTCCTAGACAGTTTCAATAAACCCTGTCCATTCTTTGTAGGCTGCAGCCATTCTAGTTGATTTACGAGGACCCAGCATGTTGGGAAATACGGCACGCCCTTGAAACTAACGCACGGCATCTGTCACCAGGGTCATCTATTTCACTTTGCAGTAAGAAATATTATCACACATGCAGGCAATGGATAATAAATTATTTTTAAAACAAGCCATTTAACTGCTGTTGAAAATTATATTTGTTCTGTGTACTGTTTGTCAAATATTGAAAAGACGTTTTAGTTAGTTTAAACGTAATTTATTTAGGATTGGATCAGACAGTATGAACAACCTGATTTAGGATCCTCACCACAACAGTCTACTACACACACACACACACACACACACTCTCTCTCTCTCCGTTCTCTCTCTCTCTCTCTCTCTCTCTCTCTCTCTCTCTCTCTCTCTCCGTTCTCTCTCTCTCTCTCCGTTCTCTCTCTCTCTCTCTCTCTCTCCCGCTCTCTCTCTCCCTCTCTCTCTCTGTTTTTCTCCTTCTCTCCCGCTCTGTCTCTCCCGTTCTCTCTGTCTCCCGTTCTCTCCCCACTCTCTCCCGCTCTCTCTCCTGTTCTCTCTCCCTCTCTTTCTTTCTTTTTTCTTGCTATATAAGCCTATTTTTGCATTAATTATTAATTGCAATATAAAATATACAAGACAGCTAAAATTAATATTCAGTGATTTTTTTTGTGCCTTTTCTTCTTTTTGCAGTATCGAACACACGACCTCCCGAATGGAAAACAGACGCGTTACCACTAGACTATAACGTCAATCATACATCTGGTCATATGAGACAGCAACAGGAAAATTTGAATCAAACGAGTACGAAAAATTTAAGACGCCCGAGAGTAGTAACCTGATCTCTCTCTCTCTCTCTCTCTCTCTCTCTCTCTCTCTCTCTCTCTCTCTCTCTCTCTCTCTCTCTCTCTCTCTCTCTCTCTCTCTCTCTCTCTCTCTCTCTCTCTCTCTCTCTCTCTCTCTCTCTCTCTCTTTCTCTGCTCTCTATCTTTGATCAAAAACTGATACACGAGTAAAATATAAGCTTCTCTGCATAGCTGACATCACACGTTGTGCCATTTTTTGAAACAAAACTTAAACCCTCGTGCGGCTTTAATAAAAACTGACTGTTCGAAACTTAATGCCTTTAACAGACTCTCTGTAGAAAACATGCTGTTTCATACTGGTTTTTCCCTAATACAGGAAAATCAAGAGTCGCCCAGTCTAATTCATTTACTCTGTCTATTTCTCTCTCTCTCTCTCTCTCTCTCTCTCTCTCTCTCTCTCTCTCTCTCTCTCTCTCTCTCTCTCTCTCTCTCTCTCTCTCTCTCTCTCTCTCTCTCTCTCTCTCTCTCTCTCTCTCTCTCTCTCTCTCTCTCTTCTCTCTCCCTCTCTCTCTCTCTCTCTCTCTCTCTCTCTCTCTCTCTTTCTCTCCACTCTATCTTTGATCAAAAACTGATACACGAGTAAAATATAAGCTTCTCTACATGACTGACACCACACTCTGTGCCATTGCTTGAAACAAAACTTAAACCCTCGTGCGGCTTTAATAAAAACTGACTGTTCGAAACCTAATGCCTTTACCAGACTCTCTGTAGAAAACATGCTGTTTCATACTGGTTTTTCCCTAATACAGGAAAATCAAGAGTCGCTCAGTTTAATTCATTTTTCAAAAAAATTCAAAATAATTATAAAAATTGTTAGAAAGAAAATATTGTGCACAGAAACTGGTAACACAAATATAATGATGATGATGATGATGATGATGTGATGATGATGATGATGATGATGATGATGATGATGATGATGATAATAATAATAATAATAATAATAATAATAATAATAATAATAATAATAATAATAATAATAATAATAATAATAATAATAATAATAATAATAATAATAATAATAATAATAATAATAATATCTTTATTTAAAGTCGGATTTTGGATGAACAATTAACATAGGCTTAAAAAGCTTTTTGCCTACTGTAAATAACAACTTACATCTACAATAACAGAGATTATTATTACCCCACTTTTACCCTAAAAACGATGCGCAGGGCAGGGCAACAGGCGGAACCATTTTTAGTACGACTGGTCCTCAGTATCGAACTCACGACAGAAAGCGATCGCATTACCGTTAGACTAAATCGTTTGGTCGATATAAAGTGAAATAAAACCAGCAAAAGTGAGGCTCATACCCTATTTAAAGAAGACTTTAGTCAAGAAGACATATCGGTTATGCAAAACATAGAGAAAAGATCAAATTTTTGACGAAATTGCGTTTCAGTTTACACACTCTGCAGACAGAACAAATGGGCAATGTTAAAGGAAGACAGGATGATTTTTCATATACATATAAATAGTATACATTTTAACACAATTAATACTGCAAAAGTGTTTCGGATAATTAAATAATAAATTAAAAACTTAATTAACGGCGGGCGAGCCCAACCATTGATGACATCACAAACTAACATAATTTTAAACAGCAAAAATATTTCGTGAGCGTGTTGCATGTGTTTGCGAAAGCAAAAATTGAAGTACACTCCGTCTGTGAGATATTCAGTGTGTTGTACTAAAACTAGACAATTTCTAAAAAAAATCAAATTTCAGGTTTACCGCTGTACTCACACATGAGCTGTCGAATGTATGTTGTGCGTCACAAACTAACATATCTGAACTGAGAGGCATAGCACCTGTTTTTTGGGCAATGCGTTTTCGAAATGGAGGCGCTAGTGCCCGTCTAACTAGCGAATGGCAAAATGGTGTAAGAGCGAAGAACTAGTGACGCGAAGGCGAAATTGTGTTTGTGTGGTAATGATTCTTTCACGTAAGTCATTTTTGAAAAAATGGTATGTTTCCTTTCAATATTTTAAAGTGCAGATTGTTTTGACCTGCACTTTAAGATTGGCTCCGGTTTTGCTTTAAGTGTTTCTATGAAGTACAAGAAGCAAAACAAGTGAAAATTACCGAGACCAAAGTTTTATTGAATAGATCTGGCTATATATGGACCTTAAAGGACAAGAAAGGGGGTACCTGAAGTAAGTTTCAGAAAAATCGCGTTAAAAAATTATATTACTTTACAACATTTTTACGCGTACTCGCAATGAAAGAAATTTTAGTTTGTTTTCATTTTAAATCTCCCGCAATATTGTTCCGAAGTCGCCATTACACGACGTCATGTACCAAACGTAAATGAAGGGAAGAAAAGGCAATGTTAAATTATGTCTCAAAAGACTTTCCGTGCAAATCTATATTACTTAGCATTTCGCTTACCTACTAGAAAGACTTATGTAACTAGAAAAGAAAATTATTAAATATTTAAAATGTTTTCACCAATTGGTAAAATGTCGCTGACTCACCCTCCAGGGTGCACCACTCACTAACCAAAAAACGTATTTTTAATCTTATTGACAAGATACAGTAATTTTAAATTTTATTTAGTTAGTGATGTGTGCGCTACGAATGCTCTGATTATTTTCTCAAACTTTACAAAATGTTATCTAAACTTGTTTCAAATGACCTGTCGTGAAAATGGCTGCGCCTAACGGTCATCGCGGGAGTTTAAATTTACATGTTTTATACAGCGTGACTGCCGATTAAAGTCCTGCATGCAAAAAGGCTGTATGTAAGTGATATAAAATTTCAAAACGAATTTCTTAAGCTTTATGTTTATGAAGGGTTTTCTTGTGATTTAACGTCTTTACATTCCAATATCAAATACCTATCAACAGCAACCGTTTTCTGTAAAGCTCAAATTACTTTTGTGATTTAGACTTCCTCATTAAATTCTGAAGAACTAAAGACTAATTTTTGGCAGCAAATTAAAAATAAATATATTTTTCATGAAACTTTCTTTAACGAGCGGTGTCAGAACTGTAAAATTCGTTCGTTTTACAAGAAAATTGTGCAAAGTTTGTCTGGTAGTACAGAAATGATCCCATTATTATGATGAAGGTCACAGCTATTATCACAATGTAAAATCTCAACGTCTGAGCAAGTTATAATAACAGCCGAAATCTCACCCTACCCTACCCACCATCACAAGGACAGTGCTGGATTTAAATAATTTTATTTATTTAACCCCAGAACTATAAAGCACGCAACTTTTAGCTCAAGTGTTACATATTAAATTCGCGTTCGTCTAATCAGCATAACATATTTATTTTCACATCTCTGTAGTCAATATTGCTGGAAATATAGCGTTTGTATTTGCTAAATCAAAGTTAATGCTAATTATTAATACTCTTTTATTTCGTATTATAACACATACAGAGTTTCGTATTTCGTATTATAACATATACAGAGTTTCGTATTTCGTATTATAACATATACAGAGTTTCGTATTTCGTATTATAACACATACAGCGTTTCGTATTTCGTATTATAACACATACAGCGTTTCGTATTTCGTATTATAACATATACAGAGTTTCGTATTTCGTATTATAACATATACAGAGTTTCGTATTTCGTATTATAACACATACAGCGTTTCGTATTTCGTATTATAACACATACAGCGTTTCGTATTTCGTATTATAACATATACAGAGTTTCGTATTTCGTATTATAACACATACAGAGTTTCGTATTTCGTATTATAACACATACAGCGTTTCGTATTTCGTATTATAACATATACAGAGTTTCGTATTTCGTATTATAACATATACAGAGTTTCGTATTTCGTATTATAACACATACAGAGTTTCGTATTTCGTATTATAACACATACAGAGTTTCGTATTTCGTATTATAACACATACAGCGTTTCGTATTTCGTATTATAACACATACAGCGTTTCGTATTTCGTATTATAACACATACAGCGTTTCGTATTTCGTATTATAACACATACAGCGTTTCGTATTTCGTATTATAACACATACAGGGTTGCGTATTTTGTATTATAACACATACAGGGTTGCGTATTTCGTATTATAACACATACACCGTTTCGTATTTCGTATTATAACACATACAGCGTTTCGTATTTCGTATTATAACACATAACACATATTCATGTACACATATATACAAAATACACAACAATGGAATAGTTAGTATAAACATACAAAAAATGAAAGAAATTAGTGTGCATAAAATGAAGAATTTTTAAAATGACAATGATCATACATAATCGTACATGAAAATATCGTTAGTTTTCACATATCCTTCACAGATAATTTTGTAAACACAGATTAAAACACCAATAACTAGTTTTTTAACATTCATGTTAGCAAACCTTAAAGAGAAGCCATACTTTCTTCTCAAGTGACAATGACTATCGTTAGTTAAAATACAACATTAAATGAACATTGTATTATATTAAAGTTGTATTAATTTTCTACAATCAGTCAGAAAGTTTGTAGACATTGCACCACAATAATTCATTAAAACATTGTCACTTTCATTACGTCTATAATTAAAAATCTTCCTATAGGGTGCGTTCCAGCAAGCTTTTAAAATCTTTTCTTGCTCAAAAGATAATGAATTTATAGGTATTGCTAAGTATGTCGCAGACAGAGATAGGTTTATTTTTCTTGTCTTCCCACTTTTGTACGAACTACGAATTGTGATAATTACTGTACCTGTATTATATGTAAAACAATGTGAAATAATTCGTTCATTAAACAAATGTTGATTATCTAAATAAATTATTTATCATTATTTAGGAACCAAATACTTAGGGCCTATGTAATCAGTCGATGGGCAGGACATGTGATTCGCATGCCAGACAACCGCACACCAAAGAAGATGCTCTATGGAGAACTTGTGTATGGAAAGAGAAAGGTTGGACGACCAAAGAAACGCTTCAAAGGCAGTCTGAAGGCCTCACTCAAGGAGCTCAGTATGGATATCCGCTCAATGGAAACCATTGCACAAGATCGCTCAGCATGGCGGAGTGCCATCACCACAAGGGCTAAGACAGCAGAGGCGAAAAGAATTGAGGAGGCAGAGGAGAAGCGCAGGAGACGCAAGGCATGTGACACTGCCCAACAACAGGTCCAAACACCCAGCCTCACCTGTGCCAAATGCCAAAGAAGTTTCCAGGCCAGAATTGGCCTAGTCAGTCACCTTCGAGCTCATCAAAGGAATGACAATCCCCCCAAACTGACCCTTTATCCCTGTCACTATGGTCGTCTTCGATTCGAAGGACGAACATCATCATGTAATCAGTGTTAAATATTCTACTTGCACGTAATTTTTCGATTACCTTGGAAAATATAACCCAATATTTCTTTAATTGAGGAATTTATCAGCTTATATTACTGTAATATTATGAGTATGAGATACTGTACATAGGTCGCCATTATAGCATAAAAGTTAGACAACATTTATAAAGTATTAACTATCTAGATATATCTTCGTAATTATTTGGAAGGAATGAAGGATATAACTGAATTGTCATGGTGTGCGCTTGGATGCGAAGTTAAGCAATTTTGGGCCTGATTAGCTTATACAAGGGTGACCACCGAGACAGCTACTGTGTGGACCGTTTATGAATCGCATAGTTACTTTCCTGTTGAAAATGTTATTGTATTAGGACACGGCTAAGACATCTCTGCCTGTTTGTTGTCTTTCCTCGGATTACACTTAAAATTGACCTAAGTTTCGGTCCTGCTGCAGCGGTTTACATATGTAGACTCTGCTATTAAGGTACTGGGCTTCGGTTTGCAGTGTTATGAGTTGTAATAAAACTGGACACATATTTCGTTTGAATGTGGAAACGGAAACAGCAATGCAGTAATCCGTTTTATCCATAAAACTCAAGCACGCATTGTTATAAAATATCAGAACTTGGCATGACACTTGATAAGACCATTAGGCATTTTATCCTTGATTTATATTTAGATTTCTTGCTTATCTTTTGTACTTTAAACTCTTTCGATCAAGTTCGGTTTCGAAATGCGTGTAGATTCAATCATTAATTCGCATTACATTTTGATATTAATTTTTTAGGTAAATACATAAAACAACATACATAAATAATTCCGGCATTATTATTGGTAAGTTTGATACGTATATAACGCGCGGCTGCATATGTTACACGGCTACTATAATTATATTTATATATTTATTCATTTCATTTGTTCTATATTTCTGCTATCTCTCTATATCTGCGATATGTCTTAAAATATTCAAATTTTATTTACGTATAGAACATTCCATAAAAATAGATTGACACTTTCTTGTATATATTTGTTTTTTTTAAATAAAGAATTGTAAAAAAATAATAATAATATTGATAATGATGATGATGGTGATGATGATGATGATGATGATGATGATAATGATGATGATGATAATGATGACGATGATGATGAAGAAGAAGAAGATGATGATGATGATGCTGATGATGATAATAATAATAATAATAATAATAATAATAACAATAATAATAATAATTGCACAGCTCTCGTCTTATTAACACTAGTTATTGCTTTAAAGGACAAGAAAAGGGGTACCTGAAGTAGGTTTCAGAAAAATCGCCTTAAAAAATTATACTACTTTACAGCAATTTTATGCACATATCGTATTCGCGTTGAAAAGAATTTTCGTTTGTTTTCATTTTAAATCTCCCGCAATACTGTTCCGACGGCGCCATTACGTGACGTCATAACGCAAACGTAAATCATCAGGAGAAAAAAAGGCAATGTTAAATTATGTCCCAAAATACTTTCCGTGCAAATCTATATTACTTAGCATTTCACTTACCATGTAACTAGACTAATAATTTAAAATGTTTGGGCCAATTGGTAAAATGTCGTTGACTCACTATCCAGGGTGCGCCACTCACTAACCAAAAACGTATTTTTAATCTTATTGACAAGATACAGTAATTTAAAATTTTACTTAATTAGCAACATGTGCGCTACGAATGCTCTGATTATTTTTTCAAACTTTATTTAATGTTATCAAAACTTGTTTCAAACGACCTACCATAAAAATGGCTGCGCCTAACGGTCATCGCGGGAGTTTAAATTTACATGTTTTATACAGCGTTACGGCTGATGCAAGCCATGTATACGAAAGGGTAGTATGTAAGTGGTATAAAATTTCAGGACGGATTTTTTAAGCTTTACGTAAGTGGAGGGTTTTCTTGTGTTTTAAATAATACTAAGAACATGTTGGTAAAGTTTCAGCAATTATCGCACAGTGCAGAGATATACGCAGTCATACAGCAACTAAATTGAAAAACAAGACTTTTCAGCAGAGCTCTTCAGTGTCTACTTCTGCAATTATAGCAAAACATTACGTAAAAGCACAAAACTAAAATTGTTGCTGAAAGCAGCCATGTTTGTTAGTGAATAAAACTAGCCCTTGATTCAGTAGTTAAAACAGAGACAAGTTAGTAGCATGTTCTTTTTGTCTACATAAAATTGGATCTTTAAAATTTATGATTATTGCTTCCAAAATTTGAGATGAAAATCTGATCTGCACTTGTATATAATTTTGAAATTTGAATCATTGTAATTAACTGCACATGACTGATTGTTGTGAAGATGCTGTGCTTCGGGGCAGATGTAGCTTCGTCTTGTGTCATAACTGAATTGTGTTATTATTACTGTGGCTGTGCAATTGGTTATTATTATTATTATTATTAATATTATTATTATTATTATTATTATTATTATTATTATTATTATTATTATTACTATTATTATTATTATTATTATTATTATTATTATTATTATTACCTTAATATTTTTCAGTTTATAAAACTGTATAGACATAAACTGATTATAACACAACATTGTTCATCAGTTTTGAAATAAATTTCTGTTCGAACGTTTAGATGGTCACCAAAATCAGAAGTCAGAAGCTATTTTACACATTACGAAGAGCTAACAGGTGATCTAATTTACAAGTATATTGATGTTCTCTCTTGTAGCCAGTTATAACCATCTTGCCAGTTTTAACTATCTTCCCAGTTATAACCATCTAGTCAGTTTTAACCATCTTGTCAGTTTTAACCATCTTGTCAGTTTTAACCATCTTGCCAGTTTTAACCATCTTGTCAGTTTTAACCATCTTGCTACTTTTAAGTTTATCACTTCTTGTGCAAGTTGATTAACGTCGCTTTGCTTAGAAAGTTCAAGTATCCTTGTTGAGACCCTTTGATCCTGCTGGCGACATGGCAATTTTGTACGAAGGCAGAGGAAAGAGTTAACTTTGACAAAAGCAAAGCGAAAGTCAGTCATCGCTTTTTGAACTTTTTTTAAAAATTTGCCTTCGAAAACCAGTGCCCTGATTTTATAACGATTTTGCAATTTAAACAGTTGTGTACGTAGTGTCTAGGGCCAGGGCCTATTTCATGGGGGGGGGGGGAGTGGGGATACTTCCCCTGGGCCTCACCCTCCTGGGGGGCCTCGCACCGAGGTAACATTTTTTGCTTTATGTGAACATACTGCCTCCGCTCTCCCCCTCTCTCTCTCTCTCTCTCTCTCCCCCCTCTCTCTCTCTCTCTCCCCCTCTCTCTCTCTTGCCGCACGCGCGCCGTTTGCCTTGAGCGGCTCGGTGCCGATGTTCAGCTGTTTTCAATTTCGGAATTTCTAACACCGAACGATTACCCGATTGCAAGATTGCTATTTGACAAGTATTAAGAACTGGTCTTGAGAATAAATCAGTTTTTCTTTCAATTGTTCTTTCCTTTAACAACTGTATAACTCCATATTTTCTCTTTGAAAATGCTTCTCCGGCGTTCTAGCAGTTCAAAAATTTAGTCAATTCAATTCACACGCCCCACTTCCCCGGGCCTCGCTTAGGCTGAAATAGGACCTGTCTAGGGCTCTTATTTACTGGTAAATGGAACGTTCTACATACATTTCCCCAGTTGAGTGGAACCAGACTGTGTGTTTTTTCATGACCCGTGGAGTCACTTATTTCAAAAAACAGTAAACGATCCAACGAAAATTTCATCCTGGATTTAAAGATGAAAATTCTCAACGTGTACCCAACTAATTTGGTCTTGTTGGTGTTTAACAGAAACAGCAGTAGTTCCTAAATTTGAGATCAAACCCTCAATGAAAAAATTTACTGAATTTACAGCAAGGATAATACCTTCCCGAGGGCCAACAAAGTTTTTTTCTAATTTTTTTCTGGATGACGTCAGAACAATGGCTTTGCGTCAACAGTTTTCTAAGCGAAAATTGTCAAAAATAGAACATCTAATTAACTCATCGGTACTCCTCAGGAAGGAAGCGTCCTAAAATATAGCCCACATCATCGTGTACCCCTGTTCTTCCTCTTTCTAAAGAGCTATATATCTCCTTCCGAGAGTTACACTAAGCGCCGCTAGAACGTTTTTTCTATGTACCTAGTAAAAAGGAAAAATATCTGGGTCATATTTTGGATCAGATGACAATAGAGATGATTTAGATATATTACGACAATGTTCAATTTACTATGGCAGAGCAAATAAATTACTCATGAAATTTACTCACTGTTCAGTTAACGTGAAGAGACAATTGTTTAATGCTAACTGCACTGCTTTTTATTCTATGTCCACTTGGAGACATTTTTATTTTTACAATCTTAGCAAACTCAAGGTTGCATATAATGTATCAACACGGAAGCTGTTTAACTTTTCATATGATACGAGCGCAAGATATATTTCTACTAGACTTAATATTATTTATTTTGATGCGATTCACAGAAAATGTGCATACAGTTTACACGTCAGGCTGAATAAGAGTGAAAATTTTATATGCAAGAACATTTTAAACATGATGTAAACTTTACTTCTGTAATTAGACGTCATTGGCGTAGTTTGTTATATCGTTAATTGTTATTTGTGTTATTGTTGTGTGTCATGATTTATTGTATTATTTGTATTAATTTGTGATGTGTATATGAACTTTGTGAAGTTTGAAATAAAATATTAAATCTAAATCTAAATCTCTCTCTCTCTCTCTTCTCTCTCTCTCTCTCTCTCTCTCTCTTCTCTCTCTCTCTCTCTCTCTCTCTCTCTCTCTCTCTCTCTCTCTCTCTCTCTCTCTCTCTCTCTCTCTCTCTCTCTCTCTCTCTCTCTTCTCTCTC
>JAQGDQ010000822.1:50000-87500 GCA_030141605.1 Tubiluchus corallicola
TAAAATTAATTAATATTACATTGATGTATATTATAAGTTTTGACCACTTTTGTAAATTAATTTGGATCGTGAAAGTCTCATTGATACCCAGCTGCATCTAAATAGCCCGAAAGCGTTAAGTAAGCTCTGTAGGGGTGTGAAAAATCTTGCACGCTGATTGGGCTGTCAACGAGAATGATTGACGTTATGCTTGACGTCATCTCTGGGTTGTGGTAGTGACAATGACAATGGGTAGTGAACGGTGGTGGATAATGATGATGACGATGACGACTGATGATAATGACAATGTGACAGAGGTGATAATGAAGGTCACGATCATAATAATGATGACGATGACGACGATGATGGCGATAACGTTGATTACGGTGGATAATGATGATAATGATGACAACTGTTATCTGAAATAATTGTATTTACTTGGAAAATTTCTACGTAATTTTAACACTACAAGAGAGGGTAGGTACAAGAGAGGGTTTGGTCGCTCCGGCGTCCCATCTGAACCGGATAGTTAAACCTTTGATCACTTGGGTAGCTTTGTCCTGTTTGGCTTCATCTGGTGAAACCAATTTCCTATCTCCTGTAACAAGTTGGCTTTTCTGCCAGCATAGGTCACTTATTCGATTCGCGTTTGTAATTGAGTGTCGGATTTGAGTAAGCCAATCAGATTCTGAGTAGGAATGGGCCCGATCAGTGACTCTGGTTATGAAAGAAGCTTAATGCTCTTTACATAAAAGCACGACGCGTGTTGAGAATCGATCATATTTATATTAGTTCTGAAGCTTTTGATCCCCAGCATGAAGAGGCTGAGGAGGCTGAGGAGGCTTTGCCCGGAAACAAAAAACATTAAAAACAAATTAGCATTTTTCCGCATCCAGAGTATTTGAATCGCAGTTCTATTTTCTCCAAAATCACATCGTGTTTTCTGGTTAACATTAGCTGCACAGTATGAAAGTGATCTTAGTGATAAAAGTGATCTTAGTGATAAAAGTGATCTTCGTGATAAAAGTGATCTCAGTTTACTTTTTGGGTTTTCTCTTACACTTGTTGCAAATGGGCCTTTTATTGAAACACATCGCAACACAAGTTTTACATCTACTGTCTAACGGCGCGTTCACACTACTGTCTAACGGCTTGTTCACACTACTGTCTAACGGCGTGTTCACACTACTGTCTAACGGCACGTTCACACTACTGTCTAACGGCGTGTTCACACTACTGTCTAACGGCACGTTCACACTACTGTCTAACGGCACGTTCACACTATCACGAGATTTCTGTCGCAAGTTTTCTCTTTGACAGCAAACTCGCAGTGCGAACAGCTTTGTGAGTTACTGTCGGCAAGTTATTGCAAACTCTCCAACAGTTGCTGTGAGTTGATTTCCTGCGAGTTACTGTCTAGTGTGAACGAACGCCCGGGCGAGTTACTCTCGACATTTCTCACAGTGAATAGGGAAGTGAGTGCCAGCTCGCGCTTACTCTCAGAGAGTAACTCGCAGCAAGTTTTGCTCTCTAGTCTGAACACGGTCATGAGTTACTGTCTTGTGTGAACACGTCACGAGTTACTGTCTAGTGTAAACGCCTGGGCTAGTTACTCTCGACATTTCTCACAGTGAATAGGGAAGTAAGTGCCAGTTCACGCTTACTCTCAGAGAGTAAGTTGCTGCAAGTTTTGCTCTCTTGTCTGAACACGGTCACGAGTTACTGTCTAGTCTGAACACGGTCACGAGTTACTGTCTAGTGTGAACACACTCACGAGTTACTGTCTAATGTGAACACACTTGCGAGTTACTGTCTAGTGTGAACACGCTCACGAGTTACTGTCTAATGTGAACACGCTCGCGAGTTACTTGGCGATATACTTCGCGAAAAAAACTCGTTAGTCTACACGCGCCATAATAGGGGAGCCACGAATAACTTGAGAGATCCAATCAGAGACACGTCTAAGACATGATTCACACTGATTTGTAGTCTGGGGATTAAACATTCTGCTGTTTATTACACTGACAACGGTCTATTGCCTCTCCAATCGGCTGGAAAATTCAATTTACGGCAACGACATTATCTCTACACACCAGCCGCTTTGTAATGAGATGTAAACGGCTTTTTAATACAAACGACTGTCAGAATTGACTTCAAGGGGCTTTTGAAGTCAAGTCAATTGTAAGAAACAATATTTATTGCCATGTTTCGAACAGTAGCTTAGCACTAACATTAAGTAAACGTTCGTTAATTAGTCAAGAGTTAATTAAATCAGTCAATGTCTGCAAAACTATGACAAAATTACGTTTATAGTTTTATACGTTATTACGC
This sequence comes from Tubiluchus corallicola, assembly GCA_030141605.1. Lineage (NCBI taxonomy): Eukaryota > Metazoa > Priapulida > Priapulimorpha > Priapulimorphida > Tubiluchidae > Tubiluchus > Tubiluchus corallicola. The sequence continues at coordinate 52,311 of JAQGDQ010000822.1, forward strand.
TAAACTATGACCTTTTCTCTAAAGGCTGTAAAGATAATAACGGTCATCCAATATTGCCGAATTGTAACTGTGGATTTCGATTTGAATCTGTTGAACACTTTTTGTTGCACTGCCCATTGTATCAACTAGCTAGGGTTGTTATGTTTGATAAATTAAACGAAATACTTCTGCCCGAAAACCTTAATATAGCTGCCTTAGGAAATAATGATCTGTTGAAGTTGTTATTATTCGGAAAAGATGAATTTAACTATGTTGCTAACTGTAAAATATTCCAATGTATACATGACTTTATATTACGTACTAAACGCTTCCATTAGTTTCTATCTGATATGAAGTGCATCAGTCTTAAATATTCGTACATTAATATTTTCTAAAAGTCATTTTCTACTAATGTATAATGTAATCCTGCAGCAAAACTTGTCAGCTTGTGTAGTTATAGTCTATTCTTACTGTAAATGTTACTAATATCTAATGTAATCTTGTAGTAAAACTTGTCAGCTTGTGTAGTTTTAGTCTATTCTTACTGCAAATGTTACTAATGTCTAATGTAATCTTGTAGTAAAACTTGTCAGCTTGTGTAGTTATAGTCTATTCTTACTGTAAATGTTACTAATGTCTAATGTAATCTTGTAGTAAAACTTGTCAGCTTGTGTAGTTATAGTCTATTCTTACTGTAAATGTTACAAATGTCTAATGTATTCTTGTAGTAAAACTTGTCAGCTTGTGTAGTTATAGTCTATTCTTACTGTAAATGTTACAAATGTCTAATGTAATCTTGTAGTAAAACTTGTCAGCTCGTGTAGTTATAGTCTATTCTTACTGTAAATGTTACAAATGTCTAATGTAATCTTGTAGTAAAACTTGTCAGCTTGTGTAGTTATAGTCTATTCTTACTGTAAATGTTACTAATGTCTAATGTACTCTTGTAGTAAAACTTGTCAGCTTGTGTAGTTGTAGTCTATTCTTACTGTAAATGTTCTTGTAAATAGTCTATAAAGTCTGTTGTGGTGAGGATCCTAAATCATGTTGTTCAAACTGTCTGATCCAATCCTAAATAAATTATGTTTAAACTAAATTACGTTAAAATTACTTTTTAAAAGTTAATTAAATCAAACATAATGATAATATAAACTTTATATCGCTGGTAAATGAATTAATTAATCAAGTGAATTTAAATTGGTCATGCAAAGATATGGTAATATATTATAATATTTTTAATAAGCTTATAATACTAGTACTACTACAATCATTTTCGTTGACTGCCCAATCAGCGTGGAAGTTATTTCACACACCCCTGCAGCAGGTACGTTCGGGACATTTAGCTACAGCTCCTTTGTAACACTGTCATGAAAAATGCTCAACTTTTCATTAGTTAGCGGGAGAAATATTAGCCTGGTTCTAGATTTTATTATTGTCAATTGAAATTGCAAGTGAATTGGTGGAAATATATAGTCTAGTTTCGTTTGTAGGAAGAAATGCACAACGCTTACGTCTATAAGTTGCTGATTAAACCATTTTGCAATCAAGAAAATATGCAGTTTAGTTAAGTTTATGGCTTTACAAGTTAGATAAAAACAACTATTTGATTAACTTTATTTATTTATTGTTTATTGTTTACACAACTTCGCGGGATGCATTCTTTTCATACCTTTTCTGAATTCTTTCAAACGAAAAGCGTAAATAAATACATTTGTAACGCTGTTAATTTCTCCCAGTAACAGAAAACCTACCAACTGTTTCATGTCCGTGTTTCATGTTGCTTAGTCCGGTATGATACAAAAGACGTTTGATAAAAAACGGATACCATAGCAAGAAGTAAAGACCAACGTTCATAGCAACAGTCACAGCCAGTTGTGTTTGTGAAAACCAATGTAAAAATTGGTCCTTGAAATGCGATAACCACAGAGGTTATGCTAGGTACGAGCATATGTCTTAGGTTCTACTGAAGCATATCGCTAAGTAGCCGCCGACCAGCTAAGTGGCACCTGGCAATTGTTAGTATATGTAGTTTGTACTAGAGAGAAAAGAAATATATAAGAAATGTGAAAAAGGAAAAGTAAGGCAGGTCAGTAAGAACAGGATAGCATTAAAAAACAGTTTGGATAAAGACGGTCATGGGAATAGGTTTTCATATTATATTTTAGTTTTTTGAGAGGTGATTATGTTTTAATTTTTGTAGGATTATAATTAATAATTATAAAATACTTTGTGTTAATTTTTAATTTTTAATTTTAATAACTATTTTATATTTATACATTATTAATAAGATCATCAGGATTATTAATACTCATACGTTATTAGTAAAATAAAAATTTTTCATAAGTTATTAGTGAAAATAATTTTTTGATTTTTGATATTTTGAAAGCGTAAAGAGAGAAGAAAGTAGAGTTGGTTGCAGGTTATAGTATGTTAGTGAGCAGAATAAAGTAGTCAGCAAACCTTAGATGACAGGGATGTGCACCAAAAATATTTGTTTATGAAAACCAATATAAAATTGGTCCTTGAAATGCGATAACCACAGAGGCTATGCTAGATGCGAGCTCATGTCTTTAGGTTGAACTGAAGTATATCGCTAAGCAGCGGCCGACCAGCAAGTGGCACCTGGCAATTGTTAGTAAAGTAGTTTGTACTAGAGAGAAAAGAAATATATAATAAATGTGAAAAAGGAAAAGTTAAGGTAGGTCAGTAAGAACAGGATAGTGATAAAAAACAGTTTGGATAAAGATGGTCATGGGAGTAGGTTTTACATATTATATTTTTGAGTTTTTTGAGAGGTGATTATGTTTTAATTTTTGCAGGATTGTAATTAATAATTATAGAATAGTTTGTGTTAGTGTAGAGAAAAAGAAATTTTATTTTTTATATATACATATAGTTATAATATTTTTCAAGGGATATGTTATGAAGGAAGTAAGGATAACAAAAAGACAAACACAGTTACAGGTTTTTGAGGAGTCATCAGGAGGAACTTGAAAGTCCAACGTAATGTCAATCATTTTCGTTGACTGCCCAATGAGCGTGCAAGTTGTTTCACACACCCCTGCAGCACATACGTTCGGGACGTTTAGCTACAGCTCCGTTGCAACACTGTCATGAAAAATGCTCAACTTTTCATTAGTTAGCGGGAGAAATATTGACTTGGTTCTAGATTTTATTATTGTCAATTGAAATTGCAAGTGAATTGGTGGAAATATATAGTCTAGTTTCGTTTGTAGGAAGAAATGCACAATGCTTACGTCTATAAGTTGCTGATTAAACCATTTTGTAATCAAGAAAATATGCAGTTTAGTTAAGTTTATGGCTTTACAAGTTAGATAAAAACAACTATTTGATTAACTTTATTTATTTATTGTTTATTGTTTACACAACTTCGCGGGATGCATTCTTTTCATACCTTTTCTGAATTCTTTCAAACGAAAAGCGTAAATAAATACATTTGTAATGCTGTTAATTTCTCCCAGTAAGAGAAAACCTATCATGTGTTTCATGTCCGTGATGTTGGTTAGCCCGGTATAATACAAAAGACGTTTGATAAAAAACGGATACCATAGCAAGAAGTAAAGACCAACGTTCATAGCAACAGTCACAGCCAGTTTTGCTCTTGCAACACCCGCACGATGACGCTGTACCTCTTCCGTATTAGACGACTCGATCCTATTTATCTGATGTAAACTTGCCTTGATGATTTTCACATAGAGAATCAATATAAGGAAAGGGAAAATTAGAAAAAACGTTACGTTGGCTATCCAAGCGTATGTGTGTGTCGGAGATACATTGGCAGAAGGTAGACAGTAGTCTGTATGGGCAGTCGGGTCGCTACTTTGAAAGCCAGCCGCTATTGTTCCAGAAATCATAGCAGACATCCAAACTGAGGTCAATCCGACGATCAGGCGTTTCTCAGTTACCATGGCGTCGTATCGAAGCGGATACATAACGGCAACGTATCTTTCAAACGTTATGGCAACTATGGACAGAACGGTAGAAAATTGAAAACAGAGAGCAAATGCTGTGAGAACGAGGCAGTAGACCATATCTCTGTCTAGTTCGCAAAAGTAAAGTGTTCCCGCAGCCATGGCGACAACACCAACGCCACCGTCACTCACTGCTTGATTACACAGAATATAGTAAGGAATCTTATGAAGAGGCGCGGAGAAGTAAATGATTAACACGATTAATAAATTAGCAAATGTTGTCAGGAAACCGAGACTAATGAATAAACATCCTATGATCATCTTCCACTTTGAGGAATCAGAGCTGCTTGTATTGTAAACTTCTGTACCATCCATACCCATCCTGTTCTCCCAGACGTTTGTACCAACCATCCCGTTCAAATGCCTCTAACTTTATGCTCTCGTAAACAATTCCTAACGCACGCCAATCAACTAATTCCTCAGTGTGGCTCATATGTCTTGTGCTCAGGTATTTATACCTGCATGCTCGCCTCATCACAATTATCTTGTCACAAAATTCCTTTGTATTTTTGCACTGTCGCTTTTCCTCTAGTTAAATAGGTAACGACTTCATCTCGGATTTCAGCAAGCAGTGATTTAATTTGGCTTGAATAATAATTACTATAAAAACGTTATTTCACGTCGTTTCCGATGACAACCTGCAACATTTTATAGCGCCTAGGGAAATAACTTAATTGCTTATAGTGTATATATAATCATTTGCAAAAGTTTAAGACCATCGTGATTTTTTCACGAAAATTGACAAAACCATCGTTTAACACGGTTCCATCTAAAAACTATTCATTTATTCTTCTAGAAATATATACTACAGCATAGTTTGTATGTTTTTATCCAAAAATAGTCACAGTCCTTGAACATTTTAGTACTTTGTATGGCCGCCGAAGTTGTCAATCACTGCCTGCATTCTAAGAGGCGTACTGGAAAATTAGGTTTTGGCAGTACTCGGAAGTAATTTCTTTAACCCAAACGTCCTTGATAACTCTTCGCAAGTCTTCAGCACTTGATGGCAGCTACACAGTCAACTTTGACATCCCCGTAACTTCCCACATCTACAAAAACAATCCCCCACAAAGATGCTCACTATTTCATTTGCCTCTAAAACATTATTTAAGGACTAGCAAAGGCCCCGCAAAACATTGCGTATAAATACACTTATAATCAATAATACGCGAACATCCTACATAGTCCTCATTTACAACACAAAGCGAGCAGCAGCTTTTACTGAATCAAAGTTATAAGTTTATAGACAGAGTATAATGGATGACGTCAGAACAATGGCTTTGCATCAGCAGCTTTCCGAGCGAAAATTGCCAAAAATAGAACATCTAATTAACTCGTCTGCACTCCTTTTGGTGGACGTGTCCTGAAATATAGCACATCCTCTTGTAGCCCTGTTCTTCCTCTTTCTATTTATTTATTTATTTATTTATTAAATATATCCACAATGATCATTACAGCATTGTACATAAAAGTATTTAATAATATATTTATTATTATGTGTTCAAGATGCCAAGCCGAAAATGACCCGTGGGGTACTCAAGAAGTATTTACTTGTTTAGAGTACCCCAAATGAATGTGGACTAAGTGTAATAGAAAAGAGCACTAAAGGAATAGAAGAAAGGTTAATAGAAAATAGAAAGAAGAAGAAAGGTGTGGTGGTATCTGTATGAAGTAATGAATGTGGACTGAGTGTAATAGAAAAGAGCACTAAAGGAATAGAAGAAAGGTTAATAGAAAATAGAAAGAAGGAGAAAGATGTGGTAGTATCTGTATGAAGTAACATGAACTATAGAAATGTAAAAATTGACATAGCCAGCAACACAATGGATTACGACAGGGACAGCAGTGTAATTAATCAAATTGATTTATTCTGTATAATTAGAAAAGATTTCATTTTTAAAATTTCTTTTGAAGTTCTTTTTAGATAAAGAATTTTTTATGTATTCGTTTATGTTATTCCAAAGTCAGTCTAGGGCCAGTGTTAGTGATGAAGTGCCTTGCCGCATCAGTCCTGCAATACTTAATACAAAATTCGTTAAATCTTGTTGAGTAATGACGTACGTTAATGGATAATGGGTTTAAAAAGAAAGCTGGGTGAAGTTTATGTTTGGTTTTGTAGATGTACTCAGCCGTATTCAGGTTTATTAGATCATTTAGCACTAGGATAGAATAATTCTCAGAAAGATTAAGACCTACATGTTCACACTTGTTCAAATTACCTATCAATCTTATAAATTTACGTTGTAGAGAGTTTAGTTTAACTAGAGTTGAAGGGTAGGTGTACCCCCAAAGTATATTACAGTAGGTTAAGTATGGCAGTACTAGACAATTATAAAGAGTGATTAGGTGTTCTTTTGTAAAACAATGTTTAACTCGACTGATTAACCCGATGTTTTTAGCAACTTTAGAATGAATCATGTTTAAGTGTGGTTTCCAATCTAGGTGTTCATTTAACATAACCCCTAGGAACTTCATTTCACTTACTTGTTCTACAGCATTACCATCAATTTTTATAATACTGTTCATATTTATAGGTTTGTTGCGAGCTCTGAATAAAATGTATTTAGTTTTAGTTGAGTTTAGTGCTAATTTATTGATTTTAAACCAGGCTGTAATTTTACTGAGTTCACTATTAATAATATTAGTGTTAAGTAACTTGCTGTTGATCTTGAAAAAAATACTTGTGTCATCAGCAAATTGGAAGACCTTTCCATTGTCAGTAATACAGTTTTGTAAGTCATTAATGTATATTAAAAACAACAGAGGTCCCAAAATAGATCCCTGGGGTACTCCGTGTGTGACTATTGCTTCGTTGGAAAAAACATTGTTACATTTGACTGCTTGAGTTCGATCCTTGAAGTAATTAGCAAACCATGAGTATGCGACCCCTCTAATGCCATAGTGGAATAACTTATCTAACAGAATAGCATGATTAACTCTATCAAAGGCCTTAGAGAGATCGCAAAAATGCCAATGGCAACAGCGTTTTGTTCTAATGAATTAATTACGTTGTTTATTATATTTATTAGGGCTAGCTGTGTAGAGCTACCCTTTCTAAAGCCATACTGATGATTATAAAGTACACTATGTATAGTCAAGTAGTCTAATAATCTTTTATGGACTATTTTTTCTAATATTTTAGAGAAAAAAGGTAATAATGATATGGGTCTATAGTTATTAATATCTAAGGAGTCTTTAGCCTTAAACACATGAATAATTACTGATTTTTTAAGTTGATAAGGTAATTTTCCTGTTGTTAATGAACAATTGATTATATGTGTTAAAGGAGCAGCTAAGTTATCAATTAAATCAATTGTGACTTTGGGGAGAAAGGTGTCAAAGCCTGCCCCTTTATTACGGTTGAAAGATTTACATGTAGATTTTAATTCATTTATTGTAACAGGACTGAAGAAAAGAGTAGACTGATAATCACCCTTAAGATAAACTTTAGGGTTGACACCAGTATTTGGAATTTCTGCAGCTAATTTTTGACCAATCTGTGAGAAATGCTCGTTGAAAGCACAAGCGACAGATTTATTGTCAGTTATTAATTTGTTGTTAATTTTAAGAGTATATGAACCAGATTTTCTATTTGACTGCAAAATTTATTTCATAATAATCCACGTTTTCTTCAAGTTAGTTTTAACATGTTCCAGTTTGTTTTGATAAGAATTAGATTTAGAGAGTTTTATTATGTTGTTTAACCTATTACGATACTGTTTGTATTCACGAATAGTGGGATCATAATTAATATTAATTCATTATTATTAAGGAAGTAATAATAAATTCCTAAAATCGAGAACAACATTTATAGGCTATTAGCTGTCGGGATTTCACAGATTTTAAAACTAAATACGCTGCCAGACATAGGCCACACGACAATAGTCCATTAAGTTTACAAATAAGTGACATTTACATTTCAACTACTTACTTACTTACTACTTACTTACTACAACAAGAATGGACAGTACACCGTACAGCGCGTTTATTTATTGTTTAAGCTGAATACAAGTGATTTGAACTGAATTTTCACAGTGAATAATACATACATATACGTTTAGCTACAAACATTATTTCACATTATAAGTGATACTAGTCACTGTAAGGAGGAGGAACGAGCATTATGCTGTCGCCTCCTCCTCCAGATACTAAAGCAAATGACGTCTAACGTAATGTCAATCATTTTCGTTGACTGCCCAATCAGCGTGCAAGTTATTTCACACACCCCTGCAGCAGGTACGTTTGGGACATTTAGCTACAGCTGCGTCTAACACTGTTGTGAAAAATGCTCAACTTTTCATCAGTTAGCGGGAAAAATATTGACTTGGTTCTAGATTTTATTATGTCAATTGAAATTGCAAGTGAATTAGTGGAAATATATATTCTGGTTTCGTTTACAGGAAGAAATTCACAATGCTTACGTCTATAAGTTGCTGATTAAACCATTTTGCAATCAAGAAAATACACAGTTTAGTTTAGTTTATGGCTTTGCAAGTTAGATAAAAATAACTATTTGATTAACTTTATTTATTTATTGTTTAAGCAGTACACAACTTTACGGGATACATTCTTTTCATACCTTTTCTGAATTCTTTCAAACGAAAAGCGTAAATAAATACATTTGTAACGCTGTTAATTTCTCCCAGTAAGAGAAAACCTATCATGTGTTTCATGTCCGTGATGTTGCTTAGCCCGGTATGATACAAAAGACCTTTGATAAAAAACGGATACCATAGCAAGAAGTAAAGACCAACGTTCATAGCAATAGTCACAGCCAGTTTTGTTCTTGCAACACCCGCACGATGTCGCTGTACCTCTTCCGTATTAGACGACTCGATCCTATTTATCTGATGTAAACTTGCCTTGATGATTCTCACATAAAGGATCAATATAAGGAAAGGAAAAATTAGAAAAAACGTTATGACGACTATCCAAGCGTATGTCAGTGTCGGAGATGCATTGGCAGAAGTTAGACAGTAGTCTGTAAAGGCTGTCGGGTCGTTACCTTGTAAGCCAGCTGTTATTGTTCCAGAAATCATAGCAGACATCCAAACTGAGGTCAGTCCGACGATCAGGCGTTTCTCAGTAACCATGGCATCGTATCGAAGCGGATACATAACGGCAACGTATCTTTCAAACGTTATGGCAACTATGGACAGAACGGCAGAAAATTGAAAAGCGAGGACAAATGCTGTGAGAACGAGGCAGTAGACCATATCTCTGTCTAGTTCGCAAAAGTAAACAGTTCCCAAAGCGATGGCGGCAACACCAACGCCACCGTCACTCACTGCTTGATTACACAGAATATAGTAAGGAATCTTATGAAGAGGCGTGGAGAAGTAAATGTTTAACACGATTAATAAATTAGAAAATGTTGTCAGGAAACCGAGACTAATGAATAAACATCCAATGATCATCTTCCACTCTGAGGAATCAGAGCTGCTTGTATTGTAAACTTCTGTACCATCCATACCCATCCTGTTCTCCCAGACGTTTGTACCATCCATACCCATCCTGTTCTCCCAGACGTTTGTACCAACCACACCGTGCAAATGCCTCTAACTTTATGCTCTCGTAAACAACTCCTAACGCACGCCAATCAACTAGTTCCTCAGAATGGCTCACATGTTTTGTGCTCATGGGTATCTGTCTGTTTGTATTTATACCTGCACGCTCGCCTCGTCACAATTTTCTTGTCACAAAATCCAAAAGTATTTTTGCGCTGCCGTTTTTTCTCTAGCTAACAAGGTAACGACTTCATATCGGATTTCAGCAAGCAGTAATTTAATTTGGCTTAATAATTGCTTTAGAAACGTTTCTTCCCGTCGTTTCCGATGACAACCTACAACATTTTATAGCGCATGTGGAAATAATTTAATTGCTTATAGTGTATATACAATCATTTGCAAAAGTTTAAGACCAAAGTGATTTTTTCATGAAAATTAACAAACCATCGTTTAACACGGTTCCATCTAAAAACTATTCATTTATTCTTCTAGAAACATATACTACAGCATAGTTTGTATCTTTTTATCCAAAAATAGTCACAGTCCTTGAACATTTTAGTACTTTGTATGGCCGCCGAAGTTGTCAATCACTGCCTTCATTCTAAGAGGCATACTGGAAATTAGGTTTTGGCAGTACTCGGAAGTAATTTCTTTAACCTAAACGTCCTTGAGAACTCTTCGCAAGTCTTCAGCACTTGATAGCTGCCTGTCTGCCATCTTATCCTTCAGTATCTCCCAGAGATTCTCTATCGGATTGAGGTCCAGACTGTTTCCAGGCCATTCAAGTACGGCGATGTTCTTCTCCCTGAGGAAATTGGTGGTCACCTTCGATCTGTGGCAAGGAGCTCTGTCTTGCATGAAGACTGAACACTTATGAACACTCATATGCAATTCTAGTTGTTCCTATAGTAATCTTATTAGTACATAATCATATCATTTTCCTGTTTTCGGTCAATCTACTTTTTTCTTATCTACGTGGTTTTACTAATGCATAGAGCACGTCCAACACGGTTGTTCCAGACTCTTCCTCAGTTGTTCCAGTCTTTCCCTTAGTTGTTCCAGTCTCTTCCTTAGTTGCTCCAGTCTTTCCCTCAGTCGTTCCAGACTCTTCCTTAGTTGTTCCAGTCTTTCCCTTAGTTGTTCCAGTCTCTTCCTTAGTTGCTACAGTCTTTCCCTTAGTTGTTCCAGTCTTTCCCTTAGTTGTTCCAGACTCTTCCTTAGTTGTTCCAGTCTTTCCCTTAGTTGTTCCAATCTCTTCCTTAGTTGTTCCAGTCTTTCCCTTAGTTGTTCCAGTCTCTTCCTTAGTTGTTCCAGTCTTTCCCTTAGTTGTTCCAGTCTTTCCCTTAGTTGCTCCAGTCTTTCCCTCAGTTGCTCCAGTCTTTCCCTCAGCTGTTCCCTCAGTTGTTCCAGTCTTTCCCCTTAGTTGCTCCAGTCTTTCCCTTAGTTGTTCCAGTCTCTTCCTTAGTTGCTCCAGTCCCTCAGTTCCAGTCTTTCCCTTAGTTGTTCCAGTCTTTCCCTCAGTTGCTCCAGTCTTTCCCTTAGTTGTTCCAGTCTTTCCCTTAGTTGCTCCAGTCTTTCCCTCAGTTGCTCCAGTCTTTCCCTTAGTTGTTCCAGTCTTTCCCTCAGTTGCTCCAGTCTGTCCCTTAGTTGTTCCAGTCTTTCCCTTAGTTGTTCCAGTCTTTCCCTTAGTTGTTCCAGTCTTTCCCTTAGTTGTTCCAGTCTTTCCCTCAGTTGTTCCAGTCTTTCCCTTAGTTGCTCCAGTCTTTCCCTCAGTTGTTCCAGTCTTTCCCTTAGTTGTTCCAGTCTTTCCCTTAGTTGTTCCAGTCTTTCCCTTAGTTGTTCCAGTCTTTCCCTTAGTTGTTCCAGTCTTTCCCTCAGTTGCTCCAGTCTTTCCCTCAGTTGCTCCAGTCTTTCCCTTAGTTGTTCCAGTCTTTCCCTCAGTTGCTCCAGTCTGTCCCTTAGTTGTTCCAGTCTTTCCCTTAGTTGTTCCAGTCTTTCCCTTAGTTGTTTTCCACATTTACTTCAAGGAAAAATTCAAATTGCAGTTGTCAAAATTCTAGGTTTCTAAAATTCTCATTTTTAAAATGAAGCCATTTACCTTGAGCGGTTAGCTGTGTCTGTTTATGAAGGTTATGGAGATGATTCGAAATTTGCTATTACGATCCATGAAATATTTACCCCAAATTAAAATAGGATAAAAACGAAGTGTTTTCTGTTGTCATGCCAACATTATGAAAAGTAAACCTTTTTTTCTATTTGGCTCTCGAAATCTTGATATTGCGACGTCCCAAGATCATTTTAGGCTTTTTAGTCTCAGATGAAGCCACCTAGGTGCGAGGATTTAAACATCAAATTACTCTGGCTTCAAAGAAACGTTATTCTAAAATCCTAAAATCGAGAACAACATTTATAGGCTATTAGCTGTCGGGATTTCGCAGATTTTATAACTAAATACGCTGCCAGACGTAGGCCACACGACAATAGTCCATTAAGTTTACAAATAAGTGACATTTACTGAGCTTCAAGTGTCGTGGACTTTTGTAACGTGGCTTTTGTGACGTGGCTTCAAGTGACGTGGCTTCTGTGACGTGGCTTCTGTGACGTGGCTTTTGTGACGTGGCTCCAAGTGACGTGGGCTTCAAGTGACGTGGCTTCTGTGACGCTGGCTTCAAATGGTCACGTGAAAGAAACTATCGTGAAATGACAATGTAAAAGACACTTCTCAAATTATTTTAATTCTCCAATAAACCGAATAAAAATAACCAACTCAGAACAACTTGTTCCAAATATTAGCAAAAATTTGCTGAAAACCACTGCGAAAATCTTCTAAACGGAAAGCGTAGATGAAAATATTTGTGAAACTGTTAATTTCTCCTATTAGCAGCAGAAGGATATGCGGCTTCATATCAACACTCTCGTTGGTGTCCTCGAACAGGTACATCAAGGCTTTAATGTAGTAGGGATACCAGAAGAGAAAAGAGAAGCCAACATTGATGGCAACTGTTATAACTAGCTTTATTGTGGTACTCGTTCGATACCGATTCGTTTCGTTTATGTGAAAAACTTCCACTCTGTTTATCTGCATCAGTGCAGCTTTGATGATCTTGATGTAAAGTCCCATGATGGTCAGAGGAACGATTAAACATCCGATGATGACCAACGTCCATACAAGATTCAGTGAAGGAGACGTGGCGTTCGAGGAGAGACAGTAGTCGGTGAATAAAATACTCGCATGGCTTCTTTGCATCAGAACTAGGACTACACCAAGGATAATTCCAGTAAACCACACTGCAACTAATCCAAACACTACGCGTTTTAGGGTCACTAGGGTTTCATATTGAAGTGGATAGATTACTGCAATATACCTCTCAGCTGTTATAATTGAAATGGAAACTATTGAGCAAACATGAAATGGGATAATTAGTCCCGTAAGCATAATGCAGTTTCTGGGATCTTCGTCCAAATTATAAAGAAGGATTACTCCCGTGACGACAGCAGCACATCCGACACCAGCGTCGCTGATCGCTTGGCTAACCAAAATATAAAACGGAATTTTGTGCAAAGATCTGGTGGCGCATATGACAAGTGCTGTAAAAACGTTGCAGCATATCGTCAAAAGTCCAAAACTCATGAACAAAACGCTAACTTGAAACCTCCATTTTGATTCGCCAATAACAATGGTTTCGTTTGAAACATTATTGTCATCAGACATGTCAACATCAAGATGCTAAACAAGCAGCTAAACAAGCTATGATTAACGTGGGATGGTAATTTACGCGTCAGTTTATGCATAAGACAGCATAATTTAAGCTACTTCATTATATTTTCCCACTTTTGCTGCACTCTTATTAAAAATATAACTTGTTTTACACCACTGAACAGCAAACTTGTCACACGGAAAACTAAAATGAAGACTAAAACTCCTATAAATGTACCTGCTCACTAATTGAGCACGCTCAGAAGCTGTCCATTTACAAGCCACTTCAGCTTATGACAAAGATAAAACCATTAGTCCAATAATAAACCTTTTTGGCACGCTGCCAGAACGACTTTTAAAAACTTGGCGTGTCATCTTTCAAAAAGCATTGCGGATCTTTATTAAGATGCGGATCTTTATTAAGCATTGCGGATCTTTATTAAGCATTGCGGATCTTTTTTAAGGAGAGCGCTCTCTCTGTTTTGAAACACAAGAAAACCCATTACTTGAATAAATCTTAAAAAAATCGTCTTTAATTGTTGTGTCTCCTGCATGCTGTCTTATTGCACATAGAGCTGGTATTAGCAGTAACGCTGTATAAAACTTGAAAATTTAAACTCTCTCGACGGCCATTAGACGCAGCCAGTTTAACAGTAAGCTTAAAAAATTCGTCTTGAAATTTTATACCACTTACGTACTGCCTTTTTGCATATTATACTTGCGTCGGCAGTAACGCTGAATAAAATTTGTAAAGTTACTCGCAGCCATTTTGATGATAAGTCATTTGAAACAAGTTTAGATAACATTATGTGAAGTTTGAAAAGATAATCAGAGCATTCGCTTACTAGGCAAAAACATGAATTACTTTATCTTTTCAATAAAATTAAAAATAAGTAATATTCTTAGATTATATATTACTATATTAAACTTATATTAATCTATATTATATATAGATTATTATACTAAGGAGGACTCGAAAGCTCAATGCTCCTTCCCCCTACTCACAGTAACTCGCTTAGTTTATTTTTTTCAATGTAATATCAATTTGTATGTATGTTTGAGTTAACATATTGAAAAAATATTGAAAACTACAATAGCTTATTTTAAATCAAAGCTTAGGTTAAATAATAATTACCTCGGATACTCAAATTTCGTTAAACTTTCAAAGCTGCGCGCGGCTCAGTGAATCTATTAAGAGGGGCGGCAGCGCCTTTTCGTCACATTCGCGTAGCCGACAAATAGAAGGCGGTACCGTGATGGGGGGTAAGCATGATCATGAACTGCAGTGTTAGTTTCTGACGTCATATTACGTAGACTTCATTTTCGTGACATCACGCGTTTAAGCAGTACTGTAACACTTATGCAAATGTGCTTGACGCGCAAGGGAAGATGCCTGCCATTGCACAAACTGTGGTTAATTTCTGACGTAAGCAATAGCCGTGTTCGGCTGCCGTTAATTAACTTTCTAAGCTAATTATTCAAATGTAAGGAACAATTGTTAACTTTTATAGGCAAGAAAAAGCATATTTTGGACAGTAAATTAAAATGAGATCGAGTCTAAGCAATCGCCCGATCTTCCTTTAAATAATTTTAGTTGTAGTTTTCTTTAATTGGTGACTTCTTACCAGTTTTCACTTGATATTTCAACGTTTCCTTGCAGTCTGAAAGAAGTTGAGCTAAATTTTGTGGTTCTCTTGTGATCTCCAAGTCGAGAATTTCTTTCAGTTGATGAGGTTGATGAAAGTCCAGGATCTTTGTAGACCGGTCATGCTCCTTGTGTATGTAGTCGATACAGGTATCAATGACACGCAGTAAGAATTGTGCCGTAGCTTGATTACCTCCTTGTGATGGTAAAAGATCTGAAATAAAGACAAAACTTCGTAATACATTGTCATTTCGTTCATACTGAAAGGTAAATGCATATACACATCATAAGACCATTCGTTTGAATAATATTGATCAAGAACTACACAACTAGACAAACGTAAGGCAGGTAGACAAAAATTCAAAGCTTCAATAACTAACCTGTAAAAAACTTTAAAATTCCCAATCATTGAACCACACAAAGAATATTTTACTCTGCTTTTTATATTTAAATACATTAACAACATCAGCAAACCATTCCAAAATAACAGATTTACCTTTTTTCAAAATCCTATCGTTAATTCCAGAACAAGCAATCTAAAACAAATTAGGACAAATACCCACTATGGAACGAACTCTGTAATCAAACAAGCAATTCTACTTTGGAATTCTCTACCATTACAGGTTAAACAAATCAAGTCCCTATCAGCATTTAAAACAAAATTAAAATAACTAATATTTACCAGATATGAAATACCATCACACCAGTACGACAAAATTCAGAATTCACAGATCCACGGCCATATTAATTAAATCATAATTTTTCATTTTTTGTGCATAGTTGTAAATATGTTTGATTTTATTCGTCGTTACTTTCCATTACTGCACAGTAGTTTAGATTGCACTGACGCATTTGCCTTTAGCAGTGTAAGTTTTTATTAACTAACACTGATTGATCATCTCTGTAAAGTTTTTATCAGTGATTATCAATGTATTTTAATGGCAAATAAAGATTATACATATATATATATATAACTACCCACCCAAGATGGGGAAAGTTGGGTTAGGCAAGACGAAAACTAGGAGCAGGAACAACGAAACCGTCTTATAAGGTTATTTAATAGGCAGATAAGTTGATAATTTTTATTATTATTATTATTATTATTTATTATTATTATCACATTCAGTACAATATAATGACATTAAGCACACAGTGACATCAAAATTATTACGTCATACTGTATAAAATTGTTATGTTTCATACACTATCATTATCGTAAAAGAATAATTGTACTGCAGTGAGCTAGAGAAGCAAAGGCTTGTATAAGCCCACTGTCATGTGAACCTGATAAAAAAAGAATGGATGATTGAACAAAAAAGAACTGGGAGAAAGGTTAGATCACACAGGAAGGGTAGAAGGATGTGTTAGTGGAAATGGTAGGAAGAAAGATAATAGATTGTGCTATGTTGACATCAGCTCTAAAGATTTATCAATGATGCCTTGTTTTGCATAATCTGTACCAGGATTGTGGTATGACTGCTGCAGTAGGTGTAGGAAATTAGGAAGTGTTGTACTTGTTGAGAATCATTGCTCTGTAGTTCTTTTTAAATATTTGAATTGGCTGAACAGTTTTTAATTCATCATTTATGTCACTCCAAAGCCTTGGACCAACATTTGCAATGAACTGCCACGTCTGTTCTACAGAAATTTACGACAAACTCATTCATTCTGGTTGCGTAACACCGATTATTTGGTTGGACTGGATTATTAAAGAACGTTGGAAGCAACAAGGAAAATAAAATACTTATATGGGAGTAAGTAAACAAGCAGCATAGAGCAATAATTACGTAAACAAATTCCTATAAATCTAAATAAGAGTGCTATTAAAAACTTCTAGATGTGCTGGTAGGTAAGTCGGTGAAACAGTAAGTAAGAAGGTAAGTGGGCAAGGAGATGCTTGGGTGTATAAATTGTTAGTATTTAGTGTCTGTAGTACAAATAAATAGGTAAGCAGGAGGGTGGGATGGACAGAAACGTAGATGGAGAGTGGCAGGTAGATATGTAGGCAGACAGGTTAGCAAGCTGGCATCTAGGTACACAAACAGGTAGATAAGTAGATAGGTTAGGCGAGTAATTAAGCAAGTAGGAACAAACCTAGGTAGCAGACAGGTAACGTAAACGTAAGTAGGTAGACAGACAGGCAGGTAGGTGGCAAGTAAACAGGAAATGACGTACACAAGTGTGAGGCTTACCCGTTAAAGTTGTTGTTAATAATTTTAATGTGTTTTATTATGTATATTAGGAAAGACTGGAACAACTAAGGGAAAGACTGGAACAACTAAGGGAAAGACTGGAACAACTAAGGGAAAGACTGGAACAACTAAGGGACAGACTGGAGCAACTGAGGGAAAGACTGGAACAACTAAGGGAAAGACTGGAGCAACTGAGGGAAAGACTGGAGCAACTAAGGGAAAGACTGGAACAACTAAGGGAAAGACTGGAGCAACTGAGGGAAAGACTGGAACAACTAAGGGAAAGACTGGAACGACTGAGGGAAAGACTGGAGCAACTAAGGAAGAGACTGAAACAACTAAGGGAAAGACTGGAGCAACTAAGGGGAAAGACTGGAACAACTGAGTGAACAGCTGAAGGAAAGACTGGAGCAACTGAGGGAAAGACTGGAACAACTAAGGGAAAGACTGGAACAACTAAGGGAAAGACTGGAACAACTAAGGAAGAGACTGGAACAACTAAGGGAAAGACTGGAACAACTAAGGAAGAGATTGGAACAACTAAGGGAAAGACTGGAACAACTAAGGAAGAGTCTGGAACAACTAAGGGAAAGACTGGAACAACTAAGGGAAAGACTGTAGCAACTAAGGAAGAGACTGGAACAACTAAGGGAAAGACTGGAACAACTAAGGAAGAGTCTGGAACGACTGAGGGAAAGACTGGAGCAACTAAGGAAGAGACTGGAACAACTAAGGGAAAGACTGGAACAACTGAGGAAGAGTCTGGAACAACCGTGTTGGACGTGCTCTATGCATTAGTAAAACCACGTAGATAAGAAAAAAGTAGATTGACCGAAAACAGGAAAATGATATGATTATGTACTAATAAGATTACTATAGGAACAACTAGAATTGCATATGAGTGTTCATAAGTGTTCAGTCTTCATGCAAGACAGAGCTCCTTGCCACAGATCGAAGGTGACCACCAATTTCCTCAGGGAGAAGAACATCGCCGTACTTGAATGGCCTGGAAACAGTCTGGACCTCAATCCGATAGAGAATCTCTGGGAGATACTGAAGGATAAGATGGCAGACAGGCAGCTATCAAGTGCTGAAGACTTGCGAAGAGTTCTCAAGGACGTTTAGGTTAAAGAAATTACTTCCGAGTACTGCCAAAACCTAATTTCCAGTATGCCTCTTAGAATGAAGGCAGTGATTGACAACTTCGGCGGCCATACAAAGTACTAAAATGTTCAAGGACTGTGACTATTTTTGGATAAAAAGATACAAACTATGCTGTAGTATATGTTTCTAGAAGAATAAATGAATAGTTTTTAGATGGAACCGTGTTAAACGATGGTTTGTTAATTTTCATGAAAAAATCACTTTGGTCTTAAACTTTTGCAAATGATTGTATATACACTATAAGCAATTAAATTATTTCCACATGCGCTATAAAATGTTGTAGGTTGTCATCGGAAACGACGGGAAGAAACGTTTCTAAAGCAATTATTAAGCCAAATTAAATTACTGCTTGCTGAAATCCGATATGAAGTCGTTACCTTGTTAGCTAGAGAAAAAACGGCAGCGCAAAAATACTTTTGGATTTTGTGACAAGAAAATTGTGACGAGGCGAGCGTGCAGGTATAAATACAAACAGACAGATACCCATGAGCACAAAACATGTGAGCCATTCTGAGGAACTAGTTGATTGGCGTGCGTTAGGAGTTGTTTACGAGAGCATAAAGTTAGAGGTATATGAACGGGATGGTTGGTACAAACTTCTGGGAGAACAGGATGGGTATGGATGGTACAAACGTCTGGGAGAACAGGATGGGTATGGATGGTACAGAAGTTTACAATACAAGCAGCTCTGATTCCTCAGAGTGGAAGATGATCATTGGATGTTTATTCATTAGTCTCGGTTTCCTGACAACATTTTCTAATTTATTAATCGTGTTAAACATTTACTTCTCCACGCCTCTTCATAAGATTCCTTACTATATTCTGTGTAATCAAGCAGTGAGTGACGGTGGCGTTGGTGTTGCCGCCATCGCTTTGGGAACTGTTTACTTTTGCGAACTAGACAGAGATATGGTCTACTGCCTCGTTCTCACAGCATTTGTCCTCGCTTTTCAATTTTCTGCCGTTCTGTCCATAGTTGCCATAACGTTTGAAAGATACGTTGCCGTTATGTATCCGCTTCGATACGATGCCATGGTTACTGAGAAACGCCTGATCGTCGGACTGACCTCAGTTTGGATGTCTGCTATGATTTCTGGAACAATAACAGCTGGCTTACAAGGTAACGACCCGACAGCCTTTACAGACTACTGTCTAACTTCTGCCAATGCATCTCCGACACTGACATACGCTTGGATAGTCGTCATAACGTTTTTTCTAATTTTTCCTTTCCTTATATTGATCCTTTATGTGAGAATCATCAAGGCAAGTTTACATCAGATAAATAGGATCGAGTCGTCTAATACGGAAGAGGTACAGCGACATCGTGCGGGTGTTGCAAGAACAAAACTGGCTGTGACTATTGCTATGAACGTTGGTCTTTACTTCTTGCTATGGTATCCGTTTTTTATCAAAGGTCTTTTGTATCATACCGGGCTAAGCAACATCACGGACATGAAACACATGATAGGTTTTCTCTTACTGGGAGAAATTAACAGCGTTACAAATGTATTTATTTACGCTTTTCGTTTGAAAGAATTCAGAAAAGGTATGAAAAGAATGTATCCCGTAAAGTTGTGTACTGCTTAAACAATAAATAAATAAAGTTAATCAAATAGTTATTTTTATCTAACTTGCAAAGCCATAAACTAAACTAAACTGTGTATTTTCTTGATTGCAAAATGGTTTAATCAGCAACTTATAGACGTAAGCATTGTGAATTTCTTCCTGTAAACGAAACCAGAATATATATTTCCACTAATTCACTTGCAATTTCAATTGACATAATAAAATCTAGAACCAAGTCAATATTTTTCCCGCTAACTGATGAAAAGTTGAGCATTTTTCACAACAGTGTTAGACGCAGCTGTAGCTAAATGTCCCAAACGTACCTGCTGCAGGGGTGTGTGAAATAACTTGCACGCTGATTGGGCAGTCAACGAAAATGATTGACATTACGTTAGACGTCATTTGCTTTAGTATCTGGAGGAGGAGGCGACAGCATAATGCTCGTTCCTCCTCCTTACAGTGACTAGTATCACTTATAATGTGAAATAATGTTTGTAGCTAAACGTATATGTATGTATTATTCACTGTGAAAATTCAGTTCAAATCACTTGTATTCAGCTTAAACAATAAATAAACGCGCTGTACGGTGTACTGTCCATTCTTGTTGTAGTAAGTAAGTAGTTGAAATGTAAATGTCACTTATTTGTAAACTTAATGGACTATTGTCGTGTGGCCTATGTCTGGCAGCGTATTTAGTTTTAAAATCTGTGAAATCCCGACAGCTAATAGCCTATAAATGTTGTTCTCGATTTTAGGAATTTATTATTACTTCCTTAATAATAATGAATTAATATTAATTATGATCCCACTATTCGTGAATACAAACAGTATCGTAATAGGTTAAACAACATAATAAAACTCTCTAAATCTAATTCTTATCAAAACAAACTGGAACATGTTAAAACTAACTTGAAGAAAACGTGGATTATTATGAAATAAATTTTGCAGTCAAATAGAAAATCTGGTTCATATACTCTTAAAATTAACAACAAATTAATAACTGACAATAAATCTGTCGCTTGTGCTTTCAACGAGCATTTCTCACAGATTGGTCAAAAATTAGCTGCAGAAATTCCAAATACTGGTGTCAACCCTAAAGTTTATCTTAAGGGTGATTATCAGTCTACTCTTTTCTTCAGTCCTGTTACAATAAATGAATTAAAATCTACATGTAAATCTTTCAACCGTAATAAAGGGGCAGGCTTTGACACCTTTCTCCCCAAAGTCACAATTGATTTAATTGATAACTTAGCTGCTCCTTTAACACATATAATCAATTGTTCATTAACAACAGGAAAATTACCTTATCAACTTAAAAAATCAGTAATTATTCATGTGTTTAAGGCTAAAGACTCCTTAGATATTAATAACTATAGACCCATATCATTATTACCTTTTTTCTCTAAAATATTAGAAAAAATAGTCCATAAAAGATTATTAGACTACTTGACTATACATAGTGTACTTTATAATCATCAGTATGGCTTTAGAAAGGGTAGCTCTACACAGCTAGCCCTAATAAATATAATAAACAACGTAATTAATTCATTAGAACAAAACGCTGTTGCCATTGGCATTTTTGCGATCTCTCTAAGGCCTTTGATAGAGTTAATCATGCTATTCTGTTAGATAAGTTATTCCACTATGGCATTAGAGGGGTCGCATACTCATGGTTTGCTAATTACTTCAAGGATCGAACTCAAGCAGTCAAATGTAACAATGTTTTTTCCAACGAAGCAATAGTCACACACGGAGTACCCCAGGGATCTATTTTGGGACCTCTGTTGTTTTTAATATACATTAATGACTTACAAAACTGTATTACTGACAATGGAAAGGTCTTCCAATTTGCTGATGACACAAGTATTTTTTTCAAGATCAACAGCAAGTTACTTAACACTAATATTATTAATAGTGAACTCAGTAAAATTACAGCCTGGTTTAAAATCAATAAATTAGCACTAAACTCAACTAAAACTAAATACATTTTATTCAGAGCTCGCAACAAACCCATAAATATGAACAGTATTATAAAAATTGATGGTAATGCTGTAGAACAAGTAAGTGAAATGAAGTTCCTAGGGGTTATGTTAAATGAACACCTAGATTGGAAACCACACTTAAACATGATTCATTCTTAAGTTGCTAAAAACATCGGGTTAATCAGTCGAGTTAAACATTGTTTTACAAAAGAACACCTAATCACTCTTTATAATTGTCTAGTACTGCCATACTTAACCTACTGTAATATACTTTGGGGGCACACCTACCCTTCAACTCTAGTTAAACTAAACTCTCTACAACGTAAATTTGTAAGATTGATAGGTAATTTGAACAAGCGTGAACATGTAGGTCTTAATCTTTTTGAGAATTATTCTATCCTAGTGCTAAATGATCTAATAAACCTGAATACCGCTGTGTACATCTACAAAACCAAACATAAACTTCTCCCCGCTTTCTTTTTAAACCCATTATCTATTAACGTAAGACATTACTCAACAAGATTTAACGAATTTTGTATTAAGTATTGCAGGACTGACGCGGCAAGGCACTTCATCACTAACACTGGCCCTAGACTTTGGAATAACATAAACGAATACATAAAAAAATTCTTTATCTATAAATAACTTCAAAAGAAATCTTAAAAGTGAAATCTTTTCTATTTATACAGAATAAATCAATTTGATTAATTACACTGCTGTCCCTGTCGGAATCCATTGTGTTGCTGGCTATGTCAATTTTTACATTTCTATAGTTCATGTTACTTCATACAGATACCACCACACCTTTCTTCTTCTTTCTATTTTCTATTAACCTTTCTTCTACTCCTTTACTGCTCTTTTCTATTACACTTAGTCCACATTCATTTGGGGTACTCTAAACAAGTAAATACTTCTTGAGTACCCCACGGGTCATTTGCAGCTTGGCATCTTGAACACATAATAATAAATATATTATTAAATACTTTTATGTACAGTGCTGTAATGATCATTGTGGGTATATTTAATAAATAAATAAATAGAAAGCGGAAGAACAGGGCTACAAGAGGATGTGCTATATTTCAGGACACGTCCACCAAAAGGAGTGCAGACGAGTTAATTAGATGTTCTATTTTTGGCAATTTTCGCTCGGAAAGCTACTGACGCAAAGCCATTGTTCTGGCGTCACCCATTATACTCTGTCTATAAACTTATAACCTTAATTCAGTAAAAGCTGCTGCTCGCTTTGCGTTGTAAATGAGGACTACGTAGGATGTTCGCGTATTATTGATTATAAGTGTATTTATACGCAATGTTTTGCGGGGCCTTTGCTAGTCCTTAAATAATGCTTTAGAGGCAAATGAAATAGCGAGCATCTTTGTGGGGGATTGTTTTTGTAGATGTGGGAAGTTACGGGGATATCAAAGTTGACTGTGTAGCTGCCCTGATATACGTTTCATAAAGATTTTTTTGTAAAAAAATGTGTAGTACATTTTACATTCAATTACCCTAGACCAATTATAATATATTAGTTTTATTTCCACAAACCGTCACAGGAGGCTGAAACCACTTTATGCCGTTAAGGACAATATCGTCAATTAAATTACCGTGTTGGACTTGCTCCTTGTAGATGAGAAAAAAAGTAGAGTTGAAAGAAAACAGGAAAATGATATGATTATGTACTAATAAGATTACTATAG
Source organism: Tubiluchus corallicola (assembly GCA_030141605.1). Lineage (NCBI taxonomy): Eukaryota > Metazoa > Priapulida > Priapulimorpha > Priapulimorphida > Tubiluchidae > Tubiluchus > Tubiluchus corallicola. Next base: position 75,732 of record JAQGDQ010000822.1, read on the forward strand.
GAACAACTAGAATTGCATATGAGCGCTCATAAGTGTTCAGTCTTCATGCAAGACAGAGCTCCTTGCCACAGATCGAAGGTGACCACCAATTTCCTCAGGGAGAAGAACATCGCCGTACTTGAATGGCCTGGAAACAGCCCAGACCTCAACCCGATAGAGAATCTCTGGGAGATACTGAAGGATGAGGTAGCAGACAGGCAGATCTCAAGTGCTGAAGACTTGCGAAGAGTTATCAAGGACGTTTGGGTTAAAGAAATTACTTCCGAGTACTGCCAAAACCTAATTTCCAGTATGCCTCTTAGAATGAAGGCAGTGATTGAAAAACTTCGGCCGCCATACAAAGTACCAAAATGTTCAAGGACTGTGACTATTTTTGGATAAAAACATACAAACTATGCTGTAATATATTTTTCTAGAAGAATAAATAAATCGTTTTTAGATGGAACCGTGTTAAACGATGGTTTGTTAATTTTCATGAAAAAAATCACGATGGTCTTAAACTTTTGCAAATGATTGTATATACACTATAAGCAATTAAATTATTTCCCTAGGCGCTATAAAATGTTATAGGTTGTCAACGGAAACGACATGAAATAACGTTTTTATAGTAATTATTATTCAAGCCAAATTAAATTACTGCTTGCTGAAATCCGAGATGAAGTCGTTACCTTTTTAACTAGAGAAAAAGCGACAGCGCAAAAATACAAAGGGATTTTGTGACAAGATAATTGTGATGAGCTAAGCATGCAGTGCAGGTATAAATACAAACAGACAGATACCCATGAGCACAAGACATATGAGCCATACTGAGGAATTAGTTGATTGGCGTGCGTTAGGAATTGTTTACGAGAGCATAAAGTTAGAGGTATTTGAACGGGATGGATGGTACAAACGTCTGGGAGAACAGGATGGGTATGGATGGTACAAACGTCTGGGAGAACAGGATGGGTATGGGTGATACAGAAGTTTACAATACAAGCAGCTCTGATTCCTCAGAATGGAAGATGATCATAGGATGTTTATTCATTAGTCTCGGTTTCCTGACAACATTTGCTAATTTATTAATCGTGTTAATCATTTACTTCTCCACGCCTCTTCATAAGATTCCTTACTATATTCTGTGTAATCAAGCAATGAGTGACGGTGGCGTTGGTGTTGTCGCCATGGCTGCGGGAACACTTTACTTTTGCGAACTAGACAGAGATATGGTCTACTGCCTCGTTCTCACAGCATTTGCTCTCTGTTTTCAATTTTCAACCGTTCTGTCCATAGTTGCCATAACGTTTGAAAGATATGTTGCCGTTATGTATCCGCTTCGATACGACGCCATGGTAACTGAGAAACGCCTGATCGTCGGATTGACCTCAGTTTGGATGTCTGCTATGCTTTCTGGAACAATAGCGGCTGGCTTTCAAAGTAGCGACCCGACTGCCCATACAGACTACTGTCTACCTTCTGCCAATGTATCTCCGACACTGACATACGCTTGGATAGCCAACGTAACGTTTTTTCTAATTTTCCCTTTCCTTATATTGATTCTTTATGTGAAAATCATCAAGGCAAGTTTACATCAGATAAATAGGATCGAGTCGTCTAATACGGAAGTGGTACAGCGTCATCGTGCGGGTGTTGCAAGAACAAAACTGGCTGTGACTATTGCTATGAACGTTGGTCTTTACTTCTTGCTATGGTATCCGTTTTTTATCAAACGTCTTTTGTATTATACCGGGCTAAGCAACATCACGGACATGAAACACATGATAGGTTTTCTCTTACTGGGAGAAATTAACAGCGTTACAAATGTATTTATTTACGCTTTTCGTTTGAAAGAATTCAGAAAAGGTATGAAAAGAATGCATCCCGCGAAGTTGTGTACTGCTTAAACAATAAATAAATAAAGTTAATCAAATAGTTATTTTTATCTAACTTGTAAAGCCATAAACCAAACTAAACTGTGTATTTTCTTGATTGCAAAATGGTTTAATCAGCAACTTATAGACGTAAGCGTTGTGCATTTCTTCCTACAAACGAAACTAGACTATATATTTCCACTAATTCACTTGCAATTTCAATTGACAATAATAAAATCTAGAACCAGGCTAATATTTCTCCCGCTAACTAATGAAAAGTTGAGCATTTTTCATGACAGTGTTACAACGGAGCTGTAGCTAAATATCCCGAACGTACCTGCTGCAGGGGTGTGTGAAACAACTTGCACGCTGATTGGGCAGTCAACGAAAATGATTGACATTATGTTAGACTTTCAAGTTCCTCCTGATGACTCCTCAAAAACCTGTAACTGTATTTGTCTTTTTGTTATCCTTACTTCCTTCATAACATATCCCTTGAAAAATATTATAACTATATGTATATATAAAAAATAAAATTTCTTTTTCTCTACACTAACACAAACTATTCTATAATTATTAATTACAATCCTGCAAAAATCAAAATATAATCACCTCTCAAAAAACTCAAAAATATAATATGTGAAACATACTCCCATGACCATCTTTATCCAAACTGTTTTTTATCGCTATTCTGTTCTTACTGACCTGCCTTACTTTTCCTTTTTCACATTTATTACATAATTCTTTTCTCTCTAGTACAAACTACATATACTAACAATTGCCAGGTGCCACTTAGCTGGTCGGCCGCTACTTAGCGATTTGCTTCAGTACAACCTAAGACATATGCTCGTACCTAGCATAACCTCTTTGGTTATCGCATTTCAAGGACCAATTTTTACATTGGTTTTCACAAACACAACTGGCTGTGACTATTGCTATGAACGTTGGTCTTTACTTCTTGCTGTGGTATCCGTATTTTATCAAAGGTCTTTTGTATTATACCGGGCTAAGCAGCATCACGGACATGAAACACATGATAGGTTTTCTCTTACTGGGAGAAATTAACAGCGTTACAAATGTATTTATTTACGCTTTTCGTTTGAAAGATTTCAGAAAAGGTATGAAAAGAATGCATCCCGCGAAGTTGTGTACTGCTTAAATAATAAATAAATAGAGTTAATCAAATAGTTGTTTTTATCTAACTTGTAAAGCCATAAACTTAACTAAACTGCATATTTTCTTGATTGCAAAATGGTTTAATCAGCAACTTATAGACGTAAGCATTGTGCATTTCTTCCTACAAACGAAACTAGACTATATATTTCCACCAATTCACTCGCAATTTCAATTGACAATAATAAAATCTAGAACCAGGCTAATATTTCTCCCGCTAACTAATGAAAAGTTGAGCATTTTTCATGACAGTGTTACAAAGGAGCTGTAGCTAAATATCCCGAACGTATGTGCTGCAGGGGTGTGTGAAACAACTTGCACGCTCATTGGGCAGTCAACGAAAATGATTGTAGTAGTATTAGTATTATAAGCTTATTAAAAATAATATAATATATTACCATATTTTTGCATGACCAATTTAAATTCACTTGATTAATTAATTCATTTACCAGCGATATAAAGTTTATATTATCATTATGTTTGATTTAATTAACTTTTAAAAAGTAATTTTAACGTAATTTAGTTTAAACATAATTTATTTAGGATTGGATCAGACAGTTTGAACAACATGATTTAGGATCCTCACCACAACTGACTTTATACACTATTTACAAAAACATTTACAGTAAGAATAGACTACAACTACACAAGCTGACAAGTTTTACTACAAGAATACATTAGACATTAGTAACATTTACAGTAAGAATAGACTATAACTACACAAGCTGACAAGTTTTACTACAATATTACATTAGACATTTGTAACATTTACAGTAAGAATAGACTATAACTACACGAGCTGACAAGTTTTGCTACAAGATTACATTAGACATTAGTAACATTTACAGTAAGAATAGGCTATAACTACACAAGCTGACAAGTTTTGCTACAAGAATACATTAGACATTAGTAACATTTACAGTAAGAATAGACTATAACTACACAAGCTGACAAGTTTTGCTACAAGATTACATTAGACATTAGTAACATTTACAGTAAGAATAGGCTATAACTACACAAGCTGACAAGTTTTGCTACAAGAATACATTAGACATTAGTAACATTTACAGTAAGAATAGACTACAACTACACAAGCTGACAAGTTTTACTACAAGATTACATTAGACATTAGTAACATTTACAGTAAGAATAGGCTATAACTACACAAGCTGACAAGTTTTGCTACAAGAATACATTAGACATTAGTAACATTTACAGTAAGAATAGACTATAACTACACAAGCTGACAAGTTTTACTACAATATTACATTAGACATTTGTAACATTTACAGTAAGAATAGACTATAACTACACGAGCTGACAAGTTTTGCTACAAGATTACATTAGACATTAGTAACATTTGCAGTAAGAATAGACTAAAACTACACAAGCTGACAAGTTTTACTACAAGATTACATTAGATATTAGTAACATTTACAGTAAGAATGGACTATAACTACACGAGCTGACAAGTTTTACTACAAGATTACATTAGATATTAGTAACATTTACAGTAAGAATAGACTATAACTACACAAGCTGACAAGTTTTGCTGCAGGATTACATTAGACATTAGTAGAAAATGACTTTTAGAAAATATTAATGTACGAATATTTAAGACTGATGCACTTCATATCAGATAGAAACTAATGGAAGCGTTTAGTACGTAATATAAAGTCATGTATACATTGGAATATTTTACAGTTAGCAACATAGTTAAATTCATCTTTTCCGAATAATAACAACTTCAACAGATCATTATTTCCTAAGGCAGCTATATTAAGGTTATCAGGCAGAAGTATTTCGATAATATTTCGGTAAATGGTAATTTGAGTAGAGTTCTTAAATCAATTATAGAAATCACACTGAACGTTTTTGGCTAAGGGTTTTAGTCAAAAAAGTTTACTGTAACTGAACGAATGACGCCATTTTCACATAAGTCGCTGACCTGGGCTTATCAGCAGTAAGGCAGCTATATTAAGGTTTTCGGGCAGAAGTATTTCGTTTAATTTATCAAACATAACAACCCTAGCTAGTTGATGCAATGGGCAGTGCAACAAAAAGTGTTCAACAGACTCAAACCGAAATCCACAGTTACAATTCGGCAATATTGGATGACCGTTATTATCTTTACAGCCTTTAGAGAAAAGGTCATAGTTTAGCGTAATAACGTATAAAACTATAACGTAATTTTGTCATAGTTTTGCAGACATTGACTGATTTAATTAACTCTTGACTAATTAACGAACGTTTACTTAATGTTAGCGCTAAGCTACTGTTCGAAACATGGCAATAAATATTGTTTCTTACAATTGACTTGACTTCAAAAGCCCCTTGAAGTCAATTCTGACAGTCGTTTGTATTTAAAAGCCGTTTACATCTCATTACAAAGCGGCTGGTGTGCAGAGATAATGTCGTTGCCGTAAATTGAATTTTCCACCCGATTGGAGAGGCAATAGACCGTTGTCAGTGTAATAAACACCAGAATGTTTAATCCCCAGACTACAAATCAGTGTGAATCATGTCTTAGAAGTGTCTCTGATTGGATCTCTCAAGTTATTCGTGGCTCCCCTGTTATGGCGCGTGTAGACTAACGAGTTTTTTTCGCGAAGTATATCGCCAAGTAACTCGCGAGCGTGTTCACACTAGATAGTAACTCGCGAGCGTGTTCACACTAGACACTAACTCATGACCGTGTTCAGACTAGAGAGCAAAACTTGCAGCAACTTACTCTGTGAGAGTAAGCGTGAACTGGCACTTACTTCCCTATTCACTGTGAGAAATGTCGAGAGTAACTAGCCCAGGCGTTTACACTAGACAGTAACTCGAGAGCGTGTTCAGACTAGAGAGCAAAACTTGCTGCGAGTTACTCTCTGAGAGTAAGCGCGAGCTGGCACTCACTTCCCTATTCACTGTGAGAAAAGTCGGGAGTAACTCGCTCGGGCGTTTACACTAGACAGTAACTCGTGAGCGTGTTCAGACTAAAGAGCAAAACTTGCAGCGACTTACTCTCTGAGAGTAAGCATGAACTGGCACTTACTTCCCTATTCACTGTGAGAAATGTCGAGAGTAACTTGCCCAGGCGTTTACACTAGACAGTAACTCGTGAGCGTGTTCAGACTAAAGAGCAAAACTTGCAGCGACTTACTGTCTGAGAGTAAGCATAAACTGGCACTTACTCCCTATTTACTGTGAGAAATGTCGAGAGTAACTCGCCCGGGCGTTCGTTCACACTAGACAGGAAATCAGCTCACAGCAACTGTTGGAGAGTTTGCAATAACTTGCCGACAGTAACTCGCAAAGCAGTTCGCACTGCGTGTTTGCTGACAGAGAGAAAACTCGCGATAGTGTGAACGCGCCGTTAAACAGTAGTGTGAACACGCCGTTAGACAGTAGTGTGAACACGCCGTTAGATGGTAGACGTGAAACTTGTGTTGCGATGTGTTTCAATAAAAGGCCTATTTGTAACAAGTGTAAGAGGAAACCCAAAAAGTAAACTAACATCACTTTTATCACTAACATCACTTTCATGCTGTGCAGCTAATTTTAACCCGAAAACACGATGTGATTTTGGAGAAAATGGAACTGCGATTCAAATACTCTGGATGCGGAAAAATGCTAATTTGTTTTTAATGTTTTTTGTTTCCGGGCAAAGCCTCCTCAGCCTCCTCAGCCTCTTCATCCTGTGGGATAAAAAGCTTCAGAACTAATATAAATATGATCGATTCTCAACACGCGTCGTGCTTTTATGTAAAGAGCATTAAGCTTCTTTCATAACCAGTCACTGATCAGGCCCATTCCTACTCAAGATCTGATTGTGCTTACTCAAATCCGACACTCAATTACAAACGCGAATCGAATAAGTGACCTATGCTGGCAGAAAAGCCAACTTGTTACAGGAGATAGGAAATTGGTTTCACGAGATGAAGCCAAACAGGACAAAGCTACCCAAGTGATCAAAGGCTAACTATCCGGTTCAGATGGGACGCCGGAGCGACCAAACCCTCTCTTGTACCTACCCTCTCTTGTAGTGTTAAAATTACGTAGAAATTTTCCAAGTAAATACAATTATTTCAGATAACAGTTGTCATCATTATCATCATTATCCACCGTAATCAACGTTATCGTCATCATCGTCGTCATCATCATCATTATTGTTATCGTGATCTTCATTATCACCTCTGTCACATTGTCATTATCATCAGTCGTCATCGTCATCATCATTATCCACCACCGTTCACTACCCATTGTCATTGTCACTACCACAACCCAGAGATGACGTCAAGCATAACGTCAATCATTCTCGTTGACAGCCCAATCAGCGTGCAAGATTTTTCACACCCCTACAGAGCTTACTTAACGCTTTCGGGCTATTTAGATGCAGCTGGGTATCAATGAGACTTTCACGATCCAAATTAATTTACAAAAGTGGTCAAAACTTATAATATACATCAATGTAATATTAATTAATGTTACGCTATTTTTCTGATTATAATCATGGTTAAAAGATACAATTGGGACTTATGTAACTCGGGCATACAATATAAGGGTCGTCTATGGAATGAAACAGTCAAATTTATTCCATTTTCTTAACTTAACAAACGGAAAAATACAAAGACTTAATAAATCTTGCAGTCGAGCACATGATTAATTAATATAGAAAAAATAATCGCAGTCTTGATGTTCGTATGTTTAAAAGGCAAGAGAAACTTAATATTTTTGTTGCTCATTTATTTTAAAGCAAGGCTAAGTGGCTTAGTTTCTTTATTATACTTTCTGTATTTTGTAGTGCTGTGAAATTTCGTCTCTACATTCTGTTTAAATAGAAAAGTCATTTTTTAGCTACTTGAAGTGTTAATTTCGTGTTGAAATAGCTGCTGCTCTGCATATTTGTGTTTATGAAAAAGTGCAATCAGTTTATTTGCTGATTAGACATTAATTGGCATGTTATTTACTAATGACAGTTGTTGTCCAGCGTGAGCTGAATGTCCCGAATACCGCTCAGCGTGAGCTGATGTCCCGAATACCGCTCAGCGTGAGCTGAATGTCCCGAATATCGCTCAGCGTGAGCTGATGTCCCGAATACCGCTCAGCGTGAGCTGAATGTCCCGAATATCGCTCAGCGTGAGCTGATGTCCCGAATACCGCTCAGCGTGAGCTGAATGTCCCGAATATCGCTCAGCGTGAGCTGAATGTCCCGAATATCGCTCAGCGTGAGCTGATGTCCCGAATACCGCTCAGCGTGAGCTGATGTCCCGAATACCGCTCAGCGTGAGCTGAATGTCCCGAATATCGCTCAGCGTGAGCTGATGTCCCGAATACCGCTCAGCGTGAGCTGATGTCCCGAATACCGCTCAGCGTGAGCCGATGTCCCGAATACCGTTCAGCGTTAGCCGATGTCCCGAATACCGCTCAGCGTGAGCTGATGTCCCGAATACTGCTATAGCGCTCAGCGTGCTTACGTCACAGCGGAGGAGGAGCGATAGACCAATGACGTCATCACCGCCACTGCCACCACCCCCGCGTGTCTAATCTTCATCAGTGTTTTATTATTATATCATCATCAATGAAATCATTTGCCAAAGGAGTCAAGAATCATTTTCCAAAGATTCTTGTGTATAATGAACAATTAAGGTAATGGTAACCAACCGGTATTCGAACCCAGAACCTTGCTATTGCAGGTCGCATTTTCAGCCGCTAGAGTTTTCATTGCACGAAGCAGAGATGTTTCCAAACTTCGTCCTAGCAGTACGGAGTGAATCAGAGCCACCTGTCTAGACAGAGCGAAAATAATTATTAACATAATTAGCTTTTAGATTTTAGTTCTGGATTATCACATAGTCCAGATAATATACTTACATAACAAGTTGTATTGATTAGTTAGTTGAAATGTGGTACTATTTTTATGATCGTATTAAACTTTGTATCCATTGTGCGTGTGCAAGTACGTATTTATCGTTTGTAGGCCGTATTCGCTACTGTTAAATTGTTCATTTACTAGAGACTGCACTGTTAATTACGTGAAGGCAAATAACCAAATGAATGAATGAATGAATGAATGAATGAATGAATGAACGAATGAACGAATGAACGAATGAACGAATGAACGAATGAACGAATGAACGAATGAACGAATGAATGAATGAATGAATGAATGAGTAAATGAATGAATGGATGGATGAATGAATGAACGAATGTATGAATGAATGAACGAATGAATGGATGGATGGACGAATGAATGGATGAACGAATGAATGAATGAATGAATGAACGAATGAACGAATGAACGAATGAACGAATGAACGAATGAACGAATGAATGAATGAATGAATGAATGAATGGATGGATGGATGGATGGATGGATGGATGGATGGATGGATGGATGGATGGATGGATGGATGGATGGATGGATGGTCGGATGGATGGATGGATGGATGGGTGAATGAATGAATGAATAAATGAATGAATCAAATGGACTGAATGAGAATGAATGAATAAACGAATGAACAAATGAACGAATGAACGAACGAATGAATGAATGAATAAATAAATTAATTAGTTAACAAATAAATAAATAGGACTAACGTTTTATATCTGTTTTTAGCGAGCATGATAACTACTAACACAGTTACTAACACAATGTGTAACAACGCCCACGCTAAACTTAACACAGTTACTAACACAATGTGTAACACCGCCCACGCTAAACTTAACACAGTTACTAACACAATGTGTAACACCGCCCACGCTAAACTTAACACAGTTACTAACACAATGTGTAACAACGCCCACGCTAAACTTAACACAGTTACTAACACAATGTGTAACACCGCCCACGCTAAACTTAACACAGTTACTAACACAATGTGTAACACCGCCCACGCTAAACTTAACACAGTTACTAGCACAATGTGTAACACCGCCCACGCTAAACTGATGATCATACCTCCACTGATCATATCACTTTATGAATAATAGACACCACTAATGTATGGGCGGTTGTTTGAAACGAATGTTCTAGAATTTTGACTTTATTCTTGTTTATTTTCAAACTGCTGTCCAAGCAGCGGCGATGATTCACTTAGATGAGCATCGGATGCTTTGTTTTTGCGAAAGTCCTGAATGTTTTCAACTACCCGTGCATGGATACGCCACAACTTTGAAGACGCAATAATTCTTCCTGAAGCCCTCAATTGGAATCTTTGATTTACCGCAGCTTGTCCAACAGTATAAGACATCGGTGAGTGGCGGGGATGAGGATTATTCCACATAGAGGGATGCTAGTATTTAGCCAGCTGTTCAGCTTCCCACGCTAGGCTCCAACAGCAGATTGAAATCCGGGAAGTTCTTCCTATTGTGTCAAATGCAATTCCGGTGTCAACACACAAAACGCTATAGATTTTAAGAAGACTAGACGCACGCTGAATGAACAGCAGCTCTTTTTAATTGAAATAGGAAATTTAGTAGAAATAATTCGCGAATTTACGTTAAAGTTGTTGAGTGATTCAGTATGAGTAGGGAAATGCTTGGCTTTCCGAACGTTGGGGAACAATTTTGGTCAAACAGCCTATAGATTTAGATTTAGATTTAGAGAGAGAGAGAAAGAAAGAGAGAGAGAGAGAGAGAGAGAGAAGAGAGAGAGAGAAAGAGAGAGAGAGAGAGAAGAGAGAGAGAGAGAGAGAAAGAGAGAGAGAGAGAGAGAGAGAGAAGAGAGAGAGAGAGATTTAGATTTAGATTTAATATTTTATTTCAAGCTTCACAAAGTTCATATACACATCACAAATTAATACAAATAATACAATAAATCATGACACACAACAATAACACAAATAACAATTAATGATATAACAAACTACGTCAATGACGTCTAATTACTGAAGTAAAGTTTACATCACTGTTTAAAATGTTGTTGCATATAAAATTTTCACTCTTATTCAGCCTGACGTATAAACTGTATGCACATTTTCTGTGAATCACATCAAAATAAATAATATTAAGTCTAGTTGAAATATATCTGGCGCTCTTATCATATGAAAAGTTAAACAGCTTCCGTGTTGATACATTATATGCAACCTTGAGTTTGCTAAGATTGTAAGAATAAAAATGTCTCCTAGTGGACATACAATAAAAAGTAGTGCAGTAAGCATTAAACAATTGTCTCTTCACGTTAACTGAACAGTGAGTAAATTTCGTGAGTAATTTATTTGCTCTGCCATAGTATATTGAACATTGTCGTAATATATCTAAATCATCTCTATTGTCATCTGATAAAATATGACCCAGATATTTTTCCTTTTTACTAGGTACATAGAAAAAACGTTCTAGCGGCGCTTAGTGTGACTCTCGAAAGGAGATATATAGCTCTTTAGAAAGAGGAAGAACAGGGGTACACGATGATGTGGGCTATATTTTAGGACGCTTCCTTCCTGAGGAGCTGTGATGAGTTAATTAGATGTTCTATTTTTGACAATTTTCGCTTAGAAAACTGCTGACGCAAAGCGCCATTGTTCTGACGTCATCCAGAAAAAAATCAGAAAAAAACTTCGTTGGCCCTCGGGAAGGTATTATCCTTGCTGTAAAGTCAGTAAAAATTTTTATTGAGGGTTTAATCTCAAATTTAGGAACTAGTGCTGTTTCTGTTAAACACTAACAAGACCAAATTAGTTGGGTATATGTTGAGAATTTTCATGGCTAAATCCAGGATGAAACTTTCGTTGGATCGTTTACTGTTTTTTGAAATAAGTGA
>JAQGDQ010000971.1:0-74411 GCA_030141605.1 Tubiluchus corallicola
AGTGAATTTAGCCTAATAAGTCTGATGACCAACCATAATTCGCTGATATCAAAATGATATCAGATCAATAAAAGGTATTTTATTGATCTGAACTGTATTTTTATGTAAATTTTTATCACTTACTGTCTCACTAACTTACTAATTAAAATTATAATTCTGTAATCGTCTGGCTTTTTAGATAATTTGTACAACGGTACAGTGTACGATACTTTCTGTTGTCTAGGTTTTATATAACAGTATCACTGTTCTTATGAACATGAAAGTGCACGCATACACAAAATGTATTTGTAGTTTATAGGTTTCATAGGTCCGGTACTTGTGCAAAGTTTGAATTACACAAATTAACAACAGTATTTTTGGAATGAGAAAAAAGAAGTACTACTGTATCTCTATGTAAAAATGGAAATTTTGAGTTACAAAAACACAGGTGACCATCTGGTAGACAGTAATGTAGCTTGGTAATAGTTTGACGGATTGACATTAATAATGAGGGATTGAAAAGCTTGAATTTTTGCGCGTTAACTACTGAAAAATCATTGGAAATTTTGTAAATAAAAGTAGTTTTGAAGGTTGCCCAGCTTCTGAATTGGAAAACAACCTGCTGTGATTTTATTATTATTATTTTATTATTATTTATCAAACGACGGGTCGTTGCTGGAAGTTACAATCCGCTCACTACCGACTTGATTGTTTTAAAACCTTTTTCTCAAACAGAATAATTAGAATCTGGAATCAACTCCTTGAATCTGTCGATGGTAACCCCTTGGTCTGTGCTCAGAGTAGGAAAGTTTTTAAAAACGTTTAAAAGACGTAAATCTTAATAATTATTTATCTTTTAACAGGCATAAGTAAGTAGCATTGGTTCTTTGTTCTTATAACCGTAGTCTTTTAATTAGCCATTTTTATATGTAAAAAAATTATTCTGTGCTGTATATACGTTTTATTTTGCTTTCAAATTTTATACATTTTTAAAATATTTTTAACATTTTTAAAATATTTGTTTAAAGATTATGTGTTAATCTCTGGCTGAGAATCGCATATGCACATATTGTTTAATAAATGAAATCGAAGACGAATTACACTTAGTTATAAAATGTCCATATGACAATGATCTTAGAGGAAAATTATACAATCACATCAATGTAATTAAACCAGAATTTTTCCTTATGAACGATGCTGATAAATTTTTGTTCTTGATGAGAAGTAATTATTTAGAAGTAATTAAGATATTTATTGATTATGTTCAAAAAGCGTTTTTAAGATGAACAATATACTATGTTATGATCACATCATTGGAAATGAGGCCTGATGAATGACAAGTTATTTTAAATACAAATCATTAAACTTTTCATTTAAATAATTGTTTGTTTGTATTATTTGTTTTAAAATATTTGTTTTATCAATAATTGTTTTGTTTATCTGCAGTGTCACTATATTTCAAAATTGAAATTGTATGTATGTCTTGTTTTTTTTCCTTGTGTTGTATGTATTTTTGGCACTAATTAATATGAAATATGAAATATTAAACAAATGAACATACAAAGGTAATCTGTTTAAATTTTATTGTGCATCTGTTTACTGTTCTAACCTCTGGATCACTGTTAATCTTGGTAGTGCATTAGAAAATAAAAGAGGCTTACTATTTTGCATAGACGAAGTTTTTTTTGTTCCCCAAATCCTTTGTGTAAATATTTTTTCTATTTTTTAAATAGAATTTATTTATTGGTATATACATTGTATTTTAATGACCATACATAGACATAGACGTAGACGTAGACGTAGACGTAGACGTAGACGTAGACGTAGACGTAGACATAGACATAGACATTTTTATTTATCTCAGAATACAAATTGACTATTATTGTTATAGTTATTAATTAAAAAGGATAAATTAAGCATAAAGGAAAGAGTTGGGGGTGCAGGAGAAAGGGTAGCGAAAGACCAATTGGTCATCAAGTCAGCTACCTTTCTCAGGTTAGTGTAACTTGTAAAAAATTTGTAGCACTGCTAATTAAAAGGTGTAATATAATTATGAAGTATTATTATTATTATTAAATTATTAATAATTATTAAATTTATGGGGGAAGAAATTAAACTTGAAAGCGAAATAACTAAATAGGCTATGCAACAAAGAAGCATTAAAATAAAATGAAAAATATGAAATGATGATTAACAAATTATGTAAAGTATTTAACTAACCGATTAAAACATAAAACAAACTAGAAAAAGTCAAACCAAAAAAAAATAAAACATAAATAATAAATCAGTGAAGGAAACAAAATATGCATGATAAAATCAAACTAAATATAATGAAACAAAAATATGCAATAGTGTTTAAACAAATTATGTTAAGCATAATGATAAATACAGCAAAACAATAACAAAGTACAAAAATATACAAAGCAAAGCCTTTACAGTATAGCTCTAGTTGCCGAAAAAAACAGGTAACAAAATAACAAATATGTATAGGTCCCGTGACCTCCGCGGTCGGAATGTAAAAAAGATTGGGCATATTGCGATGAAAAAGGTTCGAATCCTGACGACTGTCCCATGTAGAGATTAAAACAAACACGTATAGAGATTGTTATAATTACGAATAGCATTGTATTATACTAGAAAAAACAACGAAAACTGGCGACATGCAATTTTCGCGCCAATATGCCCAATCTTTTTTTACGTTTCGACCTCTGAGGTCACGGGACCTCTACAAAATATATATAATGCTAGTATTAATTTGATTTGATCACTATTTTAACATTAATCTGATTAAGTAAGATTTTCATTTGTGTTTTATTTACTATTCTATGGTACTTGTTATGTACTGAAATAAACTCGAACTGAACAAATGATAAATAATCCCGAATAAAATTTCAACGAGATCCTGCTTCTTGTTGCTTTATCCTCCTTGATCAACATCTAATTCCATATGGTGCGTACACAGCTCGAGATTGTAGTCGTTTTTTCTTTCTGTTTCAGTAACTGCCCCGCATCGGACGAGATTTTCTTCCATTTGGAATGATTGATGAGGAGATGAAATGACAGAGAGGCGGAACGAGCTGCTGCTCCAACATGCATCTACAGTGCAGCTTTGTATCGAACGGTGCTGCCGGATTTGATATGATACAACGCAGAGGTTTCGGGTTAATTAGTACGAGCAGTCGTCACCAGATGTAGCTGTGACTCGAGGAGGGGAACTCGGATCAGAAATACAGCCTGTTGAGAACGATTAGAAATGACACGTTTCATGGAAATCTTCTAAGGAAAGTTTTAAATGAAGATTTATACACTAGAAGGAAGGAAATTCCTTGGAGTTCAGAAATCAAGATCCGAAGATTAAGATGGCTAAGATACCTCTTCTAGGATTACCAAATGAAACACTAGTAAGAATATCCTTAAAGAAAGCCTTAAAACCTTGCAAAAAACTATCTTGCAAAAACAACATGGATAGCTAAGATAAGTAAAGATGTTCAACAACTTCAACCAAATCTATCTTTAGGAGCAAAAGAACTTACGATGTTAGCAGCAGAATGGAGTGGGTGGAATACTCTGATAAATGATAATGCCTCGTTGTCTACAATAGATGGAATGCGACTTTGAAGAAAGAGACCAGTGTAAAAAAACCACAATGCTGAACAGTGGACGTTTGGACAATGAGGGAGCTGCTTTTCAGTGGACGCTAGTTTGAGACCCATCCTACGTAGTGAATAATGGGAAATTAAAAATCCCACTTAAACTCACTGATAAAAACAAAACATTTACAGTAGTTAAGGCCTGTCACTATAAGTAAAATTATTCTTATCACCATCGTTGCCGTGGCTGTAACCATGCTGTTCTTTTACATAAAGGGTTTTTCTTTTGACTTTGCGCAATTAATATAAGTGTGGTATGGAAACTTGTCCACACGTACTGTGTAGAACAGAAAGGGTAATCATGTCCAACAGTTTATAGTTCTTCAAAAAAAGAGTTTGCTTTTTTAATGTTTTTGTATTTTGTATTTTGTAACAGATTTTTTTGTAAAAATTGCCGCATCTTTAGTCATCTTTAAAATCATCTTTAATTTACAATTGTAGTTGTCGACAGCTACTTGTTCATATTTATTTATTTTTAGTTTAGTTTATTTTAGATAAGTTTGTTTACAAAATGCCATTGATGAATGTACATAGGTCACATACATACAAAGCCAAAGTAGTTTAAAATACATGACGTGAAGGCTATTTTTAGATTGATATTGCAATTATGATGCAACTATATTTCTATTTTTTAATTTTAGCAAAATTATTTCGATTTAAATTTTTGATTGATGTTTCATTTGCTTGAGGGAAAATTTCGGTCGGAAATTTTGTTGTCAACGAGCTGTTTCCAATGTCCACCGCAAAAGGCCAGTGTCCACTGCACTGACCAAGTGTCAGTTGCCCAAAAGCTAGCTGGCCAAATGTCGTGCTGAACTAAGTGTGCCCAAGTGTATTTCAAATAGTTCCAAGTATCGTGTGCAAGAAAAGTTCCTAATCTTGAGATGACATAGCAATATTTGTTTCCAAGTTTTTAGCAGTTCCGTCAGGTCATCCAGTTTGTCTGAACTTGAGATGACATGGCAATATTTGTTTCCAAGGTTTTAGCAATTTCGTCAGGTCATCTAGTTTGTCTGAACTTGAGATGACATGGCAATATTTGTTTCCAAGGTTTTAGCAATTTCATCAGGTCATACTGTTTGTCTGAATTTGAGATGACATGGCAATATTTGTTTCCAAGGTTTTAGCAATTTCGTCAGGTCATCCAGTTTGTCTGAACTAGAGATGACATGGCAATATTTGTTTCCAAGGTTTTATCAATTTCATCAGGTCATCCAGTTTGTCTGAATTTGAGATGACATGGCAATATTTGTTTCCAAGGTTTTAGCAATTTCATCAGGTCATACAGTTTGTCTGAATTTGAGATGACATGGCAATATTTGTTTCCAAGGTTTTAGCAATTTCGTCAGGTCATACAGTTTGTCTGAATTTGAGATAACATGGCAATATTTGTTTCCAAGGTTTTAGCGATTTCATCAGGTCATCCAGTTTGTCTAAATTTGAGATGACATGGTAATATTTGTTTCCAAGGTTTTAGCAATTTCGTCAGGTCATCCAGTTTGTCTGAACTTGAGATGACATGGCAATATTTGTTTCCAAGGTTTTAGCAATTTCGTCAGGTCATCCAGTTTGCCTGAACATAGAAGGCTTTGTAGGCCTAAATGTTCTCTCTGTAGGCCGAATCACCTTTCAGTAATGCGCTGCCTGCACTGGTTGCGCTAATGTAAGACAGACGTATTTTTAGGGCCCCCTCCTCAAAGGTCAACTCCTTCCCCCATTGTCAACACCACACCCCCACTGCTTTTCCCATTGTCAACACCACACCCACCAAAACTGAATTTTTCTTGTACAATATCATAATAAAGTATAACGGTGCATGTGCGGGGCTTTTACATGCATTATAATGTACTAATTAAGTGTGGCTAATTACCTATCTGCATTAAGTGTAGCTAATTATCTATCTGCAGCTTATGACTGAATTTGAAATAGAATTTATGGCTCCATTGTACGTCTTTAGGAGCAATCAAATTTCTGTAATAATTTCTGCTACTTTCGGCTACATTTCCCCCATTTCATCAGAAAAAAATCGAAATTTCAGCTCCACTTTTCACGCATAGATCCGTTTCACTAGCCCCAGCCATTATTTCCTCCACAACCGTAACTTTGGTCTTGTTACGAATAGTTCATTAGCGAATCTTTTTGCAGTTCATTGTCTGCCAGCTTTTTACTTTACCTTTCCTTACCCTTCCGAAGTGTTCGGTACTTATAGATTTACCTGCCATAATTAGATAAAGAATTGGATTAGATTAGAATTACATAATCCTATTGCAAGAAACATTTTTTATCAAATTTAATGAGTCGTTATTTTCTCTGCTGTCCTGTACATACAGTATAAACTGTATATAATGTTTGTTTCAAAATGAAAATATAAATAACATCGAGACGAATCTAAACCTTCTTGTCCGTTCTGCTTCACACACACACAATTATTAGCCGACGCCATCCTACAACAATGCTACAAGTGCTGCCATCTACAAGTGACAATGCATACCTTACAGTACGGCCTGTTATACGGGACTGAATCTGGAACCATGTGTAATCTTCACGACATGCTGACTATTAGCTGACGCCATCGTACAACAATGCTACATGTGCTGCCATCTACAAGTTACAATGCATACTTTGACGCATCAGTAATATCTACATCAAATATGTAATCTTACGCTTGTTCATGAGATAAGAACACCATGTTTTTTTAGGTGACACATTAAAAATTTATTTTTAAAATCATATATTTATTGTCCATATAATTACAAGATGAATCACTTCACGACATCTGTATATACATAACAAAAACAAATCTTACAACATTAAGTGAATACATTAATAGGAGCATTAATAATAAGTTTTAAAAGTTAGTGAAGACACATTGACACGTGGTGAGTTAGGGCTGATAGTTTCTGGTATAAGTTTACAACATTTTTTGTTCTCATTAAGAGGGAAGATGGGGAATCTTAAATTACATTTCAAAAATACTTTCCATACAAAGTGATATTGTTTAGCAGTGCGCTTGCTTGTTTGAAAGACTTATGTAATTGGAAGAGAAAATTCTTAGTAAATTAAAAGGTTCGCGCCAACTGGTAAAATGTCACTGTTTGACTATCCCAATGTGCACTGCTGGCTCACCAAAATTATTAATGTTATTGATGATATAAAGTAATTTAGATTTTTGCTTAGTTAGCGAAGCGTGGGCTACGAAATATGTGCTTTTTTTCAAACTTTACGCAGTGTTATCTTATTTCAAACGATTTAACCTTAAAATGACTGCGCGGGAGTTTAAATTTACAAGTTTTTTACAGGGTTACTGCAAACGCAAGCCCTGTATGCAATAACGCAGCAAAATAAGAGGAATTTTTCAAACTTTACGCAGAACGATTCAACCTTAAAATGGCTGCGCGGGAGTTTAAATTTACAAGTTTTTACAGAGTTACTGCTAACGCAAGCCCTGTATGCAATAATGCAGCAAAGTAGGTGTATTTATGAAGAGTGTTTTCCTGTGTTTTAAAGCCTGGACAATTTGAAGAAATTTACAAAAAGTCACTGTATTCAAAACAGTATCTTCTAACGTAGGAAAATACTACAGATGTGCAAATATTTGAAATAGTTTTCCGCGTTTATATGTGTTTAGGCTGGTTTTGTTGTAATTTCTTAACAAAAATATGGAAGACGGTAATATTCTGAATATTCAAAAACTTTGTCACGTAATACATGATCCTCTAAAATCGTAAAATATTAACAAAATAACATCAGACTTATTAGCGAAATGGAAGACTGTAGATAGAGCTTATATTCACTTATTGAAAAATAAATTTAAACGAAAAATACACCAATAACAAAACGTATTTTTAACAATTAACTTAAAAAGTTGATGCTTTGTTTGAGCAAGCGAAATTAAAGACTAAAGATTAAAGGTAAATTTGCAACACCGACACACAGCATTACGACGCGGCATTAAAAATGTTAAGAGACGGTAATCTGTAATTATTAAGGATTCTGCTGCACTCATAATCTACTATCAAAATGTGTCTAGCGGAACACGAAAAATGTTTGACCAGAAGTCTAAAATTTTGTTTTTTGTTATTGTGATTAATCGAATTAATGGAGACTACAATCATGTATAAATCAATAGAATCGGCGATTGAACAGTATTTCATTTAATCGAGAGTAAAATGTACATGTTACCCACTGACTAAAAGGCAGTGTTTAGTACAAATAAACAGAATCCTTGCATTTTTTCTTCGTTTTTCTCACCTTACACAATGCGCACAATTGCGAATTACAGTGTTGCAAACTGGGAACTTCAAATTCGCTTTCACGTGACGTGTGTAGTGACGTAGTAATGACGTGTAGTAGTGACGTGTGTAGTGACGTAGTAATAGAGTAATTAATGAATGTTCGTGTCTCTAAGAATATTTTTGCTAGTACAAAAATGACAGACAGTGACGAAAGCTGTGAAGAAGTCTAGAGGCTGTATTTCAGTGCTGCAATGTTTGAAAATATTAATAAAACTAAAAAATTACCGCAAAAGATTAATCGTGATATCGAATTGCAAGAACAAGATTGTAGTCGAATTACAAAATTTCAAGATCGCTCATCACTATTTTGTTGAAAATCCAAGTGACAAGTGTTATGGTCTAGTCTGCCGCAATATAACCCGCAGGAAGGTATATTGAGAATCTATAGGGCAGTTTCATTTTATAAACTCG
Source organism: Tubiluchus corallicola (assembly GCA_030141605.1). Taxonomy (NCBI): domain Eukaryota; kingdom Metazoa; phylum Priapulida; class Priapulimorpha; order Priapulimorphida; family Tubiluchidae; genus Tubiluchus; species Tubiluchus corallicola. The sequence continues at coordinate 8,336 of JAQGDQ010000971.1, forward strand.
TTTTGATGTTAATTTTTAAAATACAATTTAGAATTTTAAATTATGTTGTTAGTAACTATTTGTCTTAGTGCTTCTAGTATCAGAACAGAATCTACGTACAGTGAACTGTATGTTCATTGAAGTTAAATTTGCGATAAGCCAGTGCTGAATTTTTGCCAATCAAAACGTTCAGCCGTCAATTTGATAACATTCTAAACCAGCGATATCGGATGTAGTCTGCCAATCATGAGCCTGTTGCTATAGCAACGCTGCCAGGATGCATGCATGGTTGCCATCAGCCATTAGATGACTGATTGAAAGATAGCTAGCTGCTTAAAACAGCTTTCTTTAGTTCAAATGTGTTCCTTACACAAAAAATTAACCCGATTAAGACACGTGAATTACAGAAATGTAAATGATTTTAAATTTTGTACGTGTTTCTCAATGCTATATAGAAACTTACTAATTCGTAATAAAATTTTACATATTAATAATTTTGAGACACGAGTTGGAAAAGAAGAAAATATTTTTTTATCCTCTGGTGAAAAATGACAATCTCTTTTATATTTTACAGCAATAATGTTTGAAAGTATGAAAATAATAAATCAATAAAGAATTGAATTAAATTAAGTCGCCATTATGCAGAGCACGTTCAATGAAAATTGGTCTGAAACGTGCTGTGAAAAACTGAAAAAAGCAAATGAATTTTTAATTTTTAAGCAAGTTTCTGAAGCAGTTAGAAGAAAGATTGATAAGTTGCTCATGTTTCAGTTTTTAAATTAACGTTGAAGTTAAAGTGAAAATATCATATCACAACATTTACTGCTACATTTAGAAAAAAATCCACTAATTTTGACCGTTTTAAAAGTTGTTATGAAACCTTTAATTTTGTTGCACCATGTCCTAATTAATCGAGATTACAACCATGTATAAATCGATGGAATCGGCGATTAAACAGTAATTCATTTAATCGGGAACAAAATACGTGTTACCCACTGACTAAAAGGCAGTGTTTTAGTACAAATAAATGGAATCCTTGCATTTTTTCTTCGTTTTTCTCACCTTACACAATGCGCACAATTGCGAATTACAGTGTTGCGAACTGGGAATTTCAAATTCGCTTTCACGTGACGTTTGTAGTGACGTAGTAATGACGTGTAGTAGTGACGTGTGTAGTGTGTAGTGACGTAGTAATAGAGTGATTAATGAATGTTCGTGTGTCTAAGAATATTTTTTGCGAGTACAAAAATGGCAGACAGTGACGAAAGCTGTGAAGAAGTTTATAGGCTACATAGACTAGCTGTTATGGCTGCTTTGTAAATTACACGTAAACTGATTAGTTTATTAATTAAATGTGCGTGTTTTGTGTTTCAATTGTAAAACCGTTACATTTTTTAAATACTTAATGCATGGACATACTTATTAAAATGTGTTAACGAGATCATTGCCTGGTTTTTGGTATAAAATACCTGACTACATTGCGTAATATTCTGGCGTTGAGTAATCATTAGTCATATCGTTTAGGATAGTATAACCAATATTATTAGAAGTATCTCTTGTGGGATATCCAACGCTAGTTTGGAAGCTGTGGCAAGTGATGCTGGTTTCAGGAGAAATGCTGCTTGCTGGTATTATCGTCGTGCAGTCGGGATAGTACCGGGAAAATGAGGTGTTTTCGGTATAATACTTCTTCGCTGGAACATTTCGATTCTGTTCTGTGTAACTATTACCGTACTTTACCGTAGTACTCGTGCTTAGGTACGTGTTTATTGTCTGCGAGTTAAAGTCGTATATCGTTTCACTGTCTGGCTCAATATACGTTGAACTATCTCTGACACTGTAGTCATCATTAACGTCACGAGTGTTACACGACAGGATGACGTCACGACGGTCACGGCTGCCTCTTTGGTCGTACGTTTGTTCGTCCGCAATATTGTGAGTTAGTCTTTCACTGCTGCTTGGAGTATTCCTGTTTTTCTCCAGCATGGTTTTATACGATTTTGCACTGGGTTGAGTGTCCGTACTGCTGTCCACGTTTGGGCTGAGGACACCGGTGGTCGGCTTTGGCGACTTGATGTCCTGGTTCTCCGCGCTCGCTCCGGAGGTGTCTGGCGAAAGCCTACAGTGGGAGCTGAAGTCGGAATTGCTGTCGTCACTGTTGCTTGACGTCACTTTATTCTCGTCTTTGCAATCGTCGCCATGTTTGCTCATCGACTGTCGTTTGTACTTCATTCGACGATTCTGAAACCAAACCTTCACCTGTCGTTCCGTGAGGTCCAGCGAGGCGGCGATTTCGATGCGGCGGGGGCGACAGAGGTACTTGTTAAAATGGAATTCTTTTTCTAACTCGAGAAGCTGAGTGTTGGTGTAGGCGGTGCGAAGTCGCCGTGGCGTACCATTCTCCGGAACAACTAAAAAAACAACAATGAAATGATCAAGTCTTGCAGTGCAGAAATGATTTCTACACAGAAAACAAGATGGCGCTAGTTAGGCCTAAAGGATGGCCAGACATTAATTTTAATTTAAACGTGATTTGTTTTAGGTTTGCATCATTAAATTTTGACAACCTGATTCTGGATCCTCCCAACACAGCATACATACATACAGTTAGGCTTGGATCATTCAATTTTGACAACCTGATTCTGGATCCATCCAACACAGCATACATACATTCAGTTAGGTTTGGTTCATTCAGTGCTGACAACCTGATTCTGAATCCTCATAAAGACATGTACATTGCAAGATATACAATATTTAGATATTTACAAAAATTAAATAAAATAGCCAAGTTGAACTTGAATAGTACGGTCTATTTAGGATATGTTAAAGACACGCAAATTTTTAACTAACTAGCAAAACTGGACGGCGCAATTTTACCGTTACGCATCTATATTTAGCTCAAAATACTTACAAACTTTTTTGTGAAAACGTCCGTCCCCCCTCCGAATTAATAATATAGTTTTGAGCACATTCAAAAATTTTACAGCTTAATTCATAAGTTAACTGTTCATCCCCAGCACGATATAATTATAGTATTAAAGGGCCAGTCATTAAAATTAGTGTTTGTTTACAATGGTCCAGTTTTAAAAAAGAAATTAAGTAAATAAGTAAGTAAGCAATCTTATTACATAGCATAATACATACAATGAAATTTATGTGGTTTTACGTACTGAAATAACTTATGGAAACAACAAGGAGATCAACACAAATAATTCAATCGGCTGTACAGTGACATTGAGAATTAATATTGGAGATTTACTGAAATTTAGTTTTGATGGTGCGAATTGCAACCGGATAGAAAGAATTTAAAGTTCTTGTGATTTTAGCATTAATTGAGTGGGTCCTACGACCAGAGATTATTATTACCTGGTATTTATTACCTGGATGGAATTCATCTTCCATGATAACTTGCACTCTCTTTATTGAACAGCACTAGACACATACATGCAGACCTAGTCAGTTCAAAATACGCCCAATTCCAGTGAAACGACACATAGGAAAATAGATTTCATGTGACATACCAAATGGTTTAAAACAAACGATCGAAAAAAATCGCTATCATCCCTATATATTAATTTTCGTGGCATCTGGATATATATATATATATATATGCCAATATATCCAGATATTACGAAAATTACACAGATACCACCAGAATATATATATATATTCCCGGGAAGGACTGAGGGAGGTACTGGTCATGCTTGGACAGCTCGTTCAACGTTGGGTGTAGTAAGCGTATTTATAATTCTCGAGACGTCCCGCAACGGGCGTTTTCCCGGACCCAACTCTCGATTTTTTCGAAATTTTGACCAAACACCCGGATTTAAATCGGGAGCTTTTGGGTAAATAAATACATCTTTTTATGTTTTTTGTCTAAATTTTGTTTAGAAATCGCTTAATAAAAATTACCCGTTCATTAAATGAATCGTTAATTAACAACTGATGGAACCAGTAAAAAGTGCGTATAGTCGAAGATGGGCTTAGGGTTAACCCTCTAAAGTATTTTCCATTTTCCCTTTCTGGTCTGCTAACGGTTAAATTGTTTGAGCAAATTTGATCAGACGCAATGCTCACAATTATATGTATACGCATCTTTAATAGGCTACAAAGTAATTTACATTATTAAAAGAAAATAAACTCACTCAGTCAAACAAAATCTAATTACGTAATAACAATAGCACTTAGTTTTTTTATTGTTTTTTTAACCTCCCTGTAGTACTAAAATTTCTCACAGTGTCGAATTCAATTTCTTTACGTCCACAGGATTTCTTTGCAGGACGTTTCATAGTCCATTGTACGTCTTGGGTTTTTAGGAGCAATCAAATTTCTATAATTTCTGCTGTTTTCGGGTAAATTTCCCACATTATTTTCATTAGAAAACTTTTGAAATTTTAGCTCCTTTTTTCACGTATAGGTCCATTTTTTCTTTATGCCACAGATTTCTTTACGTCAACAAAATTTCACTGCAGAACGTTTCATAGACAACCAATTTGTCGTTCAGGGCTATCTTGCCTAATCTTAGTAAATATGGACACGTTAGGCTTGTACAATTAAAATAAATCGATTAAATTATCGATCAATTAGCATACAGAGGCCATGTGAAAATATAAAATATTTCATCGTTTCTACATATCATTACTGAATAAGTTTTTATCCCGAAGCAAATCGGAAAAACATTGACTATATCTGTGTTAAGATAAGTCGTACGGCGCGTGATTTATGGGTGATACTCGTACGCTGATAACGAGCGCTGTTTTCCATTGAGCTGGTACCATAAACTACTAACAACAGTCTTCAAATCATTCCTAACCATAACATCCAACACTAGGTACCCAATTATGGACCGTCTTAACAGTATTACAGGCCCCGGGCAGAGCACTACACTGGGACCTGCACAAGGTACCGTCTTAATAGCATTACAGAGCCCCGGGCAAAGCAGTGCACTGGGACCCCTTATCTATGCAACCACTCACAGCGAATTAAAATGTAAATGGCCGATAAAATTAAAGGAAGATAGGACGATTTTTCATATACTGCCCCATTTTCAAGTCCTATAGTATTCATTTTAATACAATTAATATTGCAAAAGCGTTGCTGATAGTTAAATAGAAATCAATACAAAATATGTGATTTGATAAATGATGTTAGATGCAAATTTTTTATCACAATTATAGAATTTTATCGTACTAATCAAGTTTTAATCTTTTTGCGGGCACTTTTAATTTATTTGCACCTGTTTGTGTGTTTATATTGTACTAACCATATACTATGTATTTTCTACTTTTAGCAGTAATTTTACTTTCTGTACATTGTCGATATATTTTACGATGTTTTTAATGGACATATAAGTCTCTTGACTTCACTTCATAGATGTATTGTAAATAAATAAATAAATAAATAAATAAATAAATAAATAAATAAATAAATAAATAAATAAATAAATAAATAAATAAATAAATAAAATAAAATAAATAATGGATTAAAATCTTAATGAATGGCGGGCGAGCCAAAATTCTATTGATAACATTTTCAACAACAAAAATATTCCACGAGCATGTTGCACGTGTTCAAGAAAGCGGAAATTGATGTACATTGCTACTGTAAGATATTCAGTATGTTGTACTAAAACTACGCAAGTTTTAACATAAAAATTCAAAATTCAAATTTACCACTGTGCTCACGCTGAACGGTAGAACGTGCCTAGTTCGTCACAAACTAACAAATCTGAACTCAGAGGTACAGCACCTGTTTATTGTGCAATGCGTTTCCGAAATGCAGGCGCTAGTGCCCTGTTTAATTAGTGAAATGCATATAGTGTTTGAACATTAAAAAGAAACATGTCGTACAGTATGGGTTAATTAACACAAATTGAAAAACTATATACATAGATTAGCAATGACTCCCGTGCTCGTGCGCATGCGTTAAACGCCATAAATAATAATTGTTGTTTGTTCATCTTTATCCGAGAATGATCAGTTAGTAACACTAAGCAAGCGGCACTGCTAAACGTTATGTATAAACCTGTAGAAATTAAACCGTTCGTAATTAGAAAAAGTTAAAAAAATTAAATTTGTGATGGAAGAAGAATCTGTTATTGATTTTTTATTTTTGTTATTTTTTATTATTTTTTATTTTTTTTTACTTTTGTTTTTTTATTTTTATTTTTGTTTTTTTTGCTGTTGTATTTTTGTTTTTGTATTTCTGCACGTTTATGTATTTTTTGATATAGTTGTGTCTGCTGTCATTAGCGTCCTTTTGTTTACTGTCATTTGAGAAGGGTGGTTGACTCGATAACCTTTTTCGCCACCCTTTCTCCTATGTTGTTTGTATTTTTGTGTATTTTATTGTCAAATCATTGTATATTTATGGAGGAAAATAAAATTACTATTACTATTGTTATGATTATCGACTTACAATCCGACTCTGTACAGTTAATATTGTAATAAAATGAAAATCAATTAACTACAAGCTCAAAAAATTGTGAAAAAACATTAAATACACCAACAAGAACAGCGTGTTCTTCATCTGTTTTATTCTAAAGGTAAATTTGTGAGTTGAGAAAACCATTTTAAAAATTTTATGCTTTTTATGCTCGAATTAAGGCTTTTTGTACAAAGTTAGTTGAAGTGAGTAGTATAAAATAGTATATATAAGTAATATATTAGCAATTACAATTATTAACAAAATATAGTTTCAATATTCGTGCACTTTAAACTTTTTTATAACATATTATTTTAATATCAAGGTCGAGGTATACAATTCAATACACGTCTACATATAGTGTAAACAAATTGCATTCTAAGCATAAAAATCAGAAGTGCATAAAATACATAGGTAGCGTGTTTTTCTATAAAGTCTTGGTTTGGGCTCCTTGCTAAGGCGCATTATTAATATTAGCATCATTTATTTTTGAACACACCTGTATAGTTAAGTTACACAAGTGGTTCAATTAAAAGAAATTAGTAGACTAGCAGTAAAAGTAAAATTAAATATTAAACACTGATAACAACAACAACAACAACAACAACAACAACAGCAGCAGCAGCAGCAGCAGCAGAAGCAACAAAAACAACAACAACAACAACAACAACAACAACAACAACAACAACAACAACAACAACAACAACAACAACAGCAACAGCAACAGCAACAACAACAACAACGCCAACAACAACAACAAAAACAAACAATCACGATATTATTTACTTACAAGGAGACAAAGCAATTAAATTGAAATGCCACTCTCTGATTCCAAAAAAGGACTGTACAGTTTAGTATAAACTCATTTCATTCATGTGTTTTTAATATAGACATACTTCATCATTTTCGAAAGAGACTCTTCATAGATTATGAACAATCACCTTACGCCTTGAGTCACATTTGCTGCAAATTGATTTTAAATCGACATCGCTTCGATAATTTATTAATTTTTTAAATTCGATGCGTTGATTTTGGCAGGAATTCGACGGTAAACAAACAAAAAACGTCTTAAATAAGTATTTATAGGATAGAATTAGCGTGATTAATTGATCTTAGGCGAAACTCTGACGCGAAAATGATTGATGAAGATACAGCAGCGAGAAACTTGTGCCTCTAGCCGTCTAGCGTAACACCAAGATACAGTACATACTTCTACTGTACCACTAAAACTAACACTTATGTACAGCATGTATATAATACTGTATACCTTAAAGGAAAGAACGTTGGAAGTCATTCAGTACGTTGGGTTTATTTTACTGTTGCCACTTAAACTTAGAAAAATATAACAAACAAATTTGGAAATTTTTTCTATAATGCATAAATCTAAATATACTACCTCTGAATGGAAACTTTCAGGCGTGGTAGTTGTCGCCATTCGTTTTTAAAATTATAACGTAACTGGGGGACTTCGTGACTTTTCGTAAGCGCGTCGTGGATTTCCGTGAGCGCGCGCTGCTTAAACTAATTCAGACTTCTCCAACTTAGCTAATCTTCACACAAAAATATTACAAAATTAGTTATCTAACTTTTTTGTAATTTGACGAAGACTGATAATGCGCTGCGTTTCTTCAAAACGAATGACGTCATTGGAGGAATAATCGGCATTGAAAATGGAGCGTCCAAGCATGAAGTGATCGCGACTTTAAAGCGATTTTACTGATTACACGAGGCGCTTTTTGCAGTTTTATTACTAAATCCTTATAACATTTTTCGTGAACATTGAAATAAGCCTAACTTGCCAGAAGACTTACCCTTTCCGTTAACGTGTACACGTGTAACAGGCCTATGCCAATAAAAAAGCGAATTATGAAAAAACGCATATAACATTTTTGTATTAAATTTGGAAACGTCTCAAGGAAACGTCTTTATGATTATCGCAGACTGGTTTATGTTGCCATATTGGCAAAGGTCTCATTTGAGTGTTATGTCTTCTCAGCCTTAGCAAATAAATTCAGTGCATAGAAAAAAATGAATGAATAAATGTATGAATGAATGAATGAATGAATAGATGAATGAATGAATGAATGAATGAATGAATGAATGAATGAATGAATGAATAGATGAATGAATGAATGAATGAATGAATGAATGAATGAATGCATGAATGAATGAATGAATGAATGAATGAATGAATGAATGAATGAATGAATGAATGAATAATTAAATGAGTGATTGAGTGAATGAATGAACGAATGAATGAATGAGTGAATGAATGAACGAATGAATGAGTGAATGAACGAATGAATGAATGAATGAATGAATGAATGAATGAATGAATGAATGAATGAATGAATAATTAAATGAATGATTGAGTGAATGAATGAACGAATGAATGAATGAGTGAATGAATGAACGAATGAATGAGTGAATGAACGAACGAATGAATGAATGAATGAATGAATGAATGAATGAATGAATGAATGAATGAATGAATGAATGAATGAATGAATGAATGAAAGAGAAAATGAATAAATAAATAAACGATGGACAAAAAGGAACATAATTTCGTGGTAATGATAAATACAGATACCTATTTTTTGTTTACTTTTATTGGGCTGTGCTTGTTTATTAATTAAGGCGACAAACACATTACTGTTTACTGCAATTTTCAATGGTGTTTCCACAGCAAACAATGTTTTTCTATTTCTATATGCTTTGCAGAAATCCATCATTTCTTACAGTACACAGGCCCACGTTAGCTGTCAGCAAACTGCTGGTTACACACAAATGCAGTTACAGTACTTACAGTGATGTTAATGCACAAAATAGAGACGCTGAAATTCTTGAAATAATGTCAACTATTGTGTCAAATGAAAGACTACACCAGCTACACACACAAATGCAGTTACAGTACTTACAGTAACGTTAATGAACAAAATACAGATGCTGAAATTGTTGAAATAATGTCAACTATTTTGTCAAATAAAAGACTTCACCAGCTACACACACAAATGCAGTTACAGTACTTACAGTAACGTTAATGCATAAAATAGAGACGCTGAAATTCTTAAAATAATGTCAACTATTGTGTCAAATGAAAGACTTCACCAGCTACACACACAAATGCAGTTACAGTACTACAGTAATGTTAATGCACAAAACACAGACGCTGAAATTGTTGAAATAATGTCAACTGTTGTGTCAAATGAAAGACTTCACCAGTTACACACACAAATGCAGTTACAGTACTTACAGTAACGTTAATGCACAAAATACAGATGCTGAAATTGTTGAAATAATGTCAACTATTTTGTCAAATGAAAGACTTCACCAGCTACACACACAAATGCAGTTACAGTACTTACAGTAACGTTAATGCACAAAATACAGATGCTGAAATTGTTGAAATAATGTCAACTATTGTGTCAAATGAAAGACTTCACCAGCTACGAAAAGTACGGCCTACATAAAAGTTTCAGTGGATTTAAACTGTAATATTCTTAGATTTCTCGCGAAAGACATCCTCATTTTAAATATGGTGGCGCAAAAATGCGCCGAAGTTTCGATCTCGACATTTTATTTAGTAAGAAAACAACGAAAATAATTGGAAATTACCACACGGATGTTACACACATTTGTGCATAAACGTGAAAATTTTTAGGTCTTTGTCTTAGATTTGCCCAAAGATACATGGATTACATGTCGAAACATTAAATGCCGGAGTGTCACTATTGTTAAAAACTACAGCAAGAGTTCGATGTGTTCACAAATTTTACTCTAAGCTAGACGAAGGAATTTCTTCCAATAACTGACATAGTTTGTCACTTCTTCAAGGAGTATTTGGTCCCAGAAATCAACAACTTTTGCCTTTACTTCCTTTGAGTCAAATGCCTCTAGAAGGTCATTGTATGCTTTCTCTTTAAAGCAAAACCGGATCCATTCTTAAACTGTAGGTCAAAACAACCTATTCTTTAATATATTGAAAGGAAACATGCTATCTTTTCAAAAATCACTTACGTGAAAGAATTATTACCACACAAACACAATTTCGCGTTCGCGTCGCTAGTTCTTCGCTGTTACATGCATTTCACCATTCGCTAGTTGGACGGGCGCTAGCGCCTGCATTTCGGAAGCGCATTGCACAAAAACAGGTGCTGTACCTCTCAGTTGAGATGTGTTAATTTGTGACGAACTACACACCTTCGACAGCTCATGCGTGAGTACAGCGGTAAATTTGAAATTTGCTTTTTATCTTAAACTTGCCTAGTTTTAAAACGTCACACTGAATATCTTACAGTAGCGCTGCATTTCAATTTTCGCTTTCGCAAACATGTACAACACGCTCGTGGAATACTTTTGTTGTTGAAAATGATGTTAGTTTGTGACGTTACTAGGCTCGTTCGCCGTTAATTAAGATTATAATTTATCATTTAACAATTAGAAACGTATGCGGTATTATTGGTGCTAAAATATATACTTTTTATCGTCTTCCTTTAAGGAGTATTTTGCCCCAGTACTCAACAATATTTATCTGTAGTTCCTTTGATAAATATTTGCTCTGTGCGGCTATTGTACACTTACATTTTTTCTTCGTAACAAATCATAATCAGTGCTTCTTTTTCTATTGTGAAGATCATGATGTAAACTGGTTGCTTTCGTTGTTTTTAGCGAGTACTTTTCACGTCATGTTTTTCAGTTGCTGATCATAGTCGACATTGTGCCACCATTTAATTTTTAGCAAGCAAAAGTTTTTTACCCACAACTTAAAAACCACTAAATCTACAAAGTTAAAACTTTCACAGTTAAAATTTAATTATTGTAATATCTAATTTTACTTTTTCTGCTTTACTCTGGCTGTCTGTGATAAGTACGAGTTCGTTCGCATATATGTGTTTTGGGACAAAAAAGAGAGAACCTTTGGGGGTCTATTTAACTCACACTAAGGAAAATCTGGCCAATAAACAGGAATTGAGTTGCCCGATGACAGAGGCCAACCCCAAGTGTTGACAGGCGGAAAATAAACATCGGTATTATTTACAAAATGTTACCGGGCGTGTAGTAAACGTATGTGTTAGATGAATACAAACTGCAAACCGTGTGGAAAGAGCTTGCTGGTTCTTTTGTTTGAAATTCTCAGAAGCAGGCAAAGTCAATGGAAATGAGAGATAAGTTAGGTCTATATAGACTCATTATTGTGAGACCTTGACTATATTAGGCATGTACAAGATCTCGAGTTCAAATCCTAATGAATTCATAGTTTTGCAGTAGAGATTCTTTTCGAAAAGCAGACATCTAGGCATTACGATCAAACTTGTAATGCACTACATACGTAGAATAGGGGCCTGTAGGTTTAATCCAACAGAATTTGTTTGAATTAATAATTTTATTATTGTTAATTTAAGAGCAACTTATGACCATCGAAACGTATTAATTATGACCACCGTTACGAGCAATTTGTGGTTTTTAGATCATCTTAAATTTGCGAAGTTTTGAAGCTAAAGTAATCTGCCAGAGATTTTTATTTTACCATATCGCGGTGTTAGCGCCATCTATGTGGCGATTTAATAAATTAACTAGAGACAGCATCAAGTTACGTCCATCATGCATCAGTTACTAGTGATTTCAAGTCACAGAACGATTATAGACAGATCAGGCACTCGCGTAATTACTTTGGTGGTCACAATGGAGCAAAGAAGAATGAAAAATGCAAAAATCGTTTTTAGTTTAGCCGTCAACTGTCTAGTCTGTCCAGGAAAAGATATAAAATTTAGACAGATTTATTTCAAACTGAATTATTACAACGACAACGATCTAAAATAGAGAGAATTAGGCATAAAATTAACACATAATAGAGACTTACGAATAGTCTATATTTTTAATTTATACGAGTGTATAGATGGCCAATGTGCTATTCTAAACTGAAGTTAAACCAGTGATAAGCAATAAAATTGTAATATTTTTACGCTGGGAGATCCAATCAATTACAGTTTTAATAATTAGTTCAATCACTAAGTTTAGTTGTGTAAAAATAGTAAATTATTTTAGTCCAAATGGATTTCCGATAGGTTTTAATCCAAATTTAGTGATAGGCTAAGACCTACGCTACTTTTGTTAGGTGAAGTCTGATACCACATGCCACAATTGACTGTACTACATTCTAAGAGATTATAATTAATTAATTAGCTAATTAATTTAATAAGCTTAATTTTATTTTTGCATTTTCTTAATAAACACAACCGATAAGCATGAACAAGTGAGTCATACTTTCGCCAAAAAATTTCGAACTAGATGGCAGCACGTGCACAATGCGCTGCAACACCTGTGCTTTGTTCGATTTACAGCGAGTCTTTGTAGGGAGTGAATCGACTTCATGTGGCCGTCTTTGCCAATCGAACGCCAGGGGTGCTGCACGAATTGTCCCCTCCCCACAATGAAGTGGATACTGGAGAGGAAGATCCGCGAAATGTCATCACCCACAGTGTAGATTTTTCATTAAAATGTACGATAACCCTGAAAAACACGGCATCCTTATAGATACGATAGAAAACTGTCGTGCTGTAGAAACTCCCATGGCAGATCACGTGTACAATATCAGGACGACGGCAACGGATCCTGCAATGCCTGACATAAGAGACAGAAAACAAAGATATTCGAGTTTAGATACTAACAGAATATCCACCTATGAACTCATTAATCCAAGCTTGATCAGTCATCCACTTCACTGGAATCCCATGACAACAATAGCAGTATCTGCTAGAATCTTTTGTAGTATAGGTTTTACACGTCAAATGTAGACACAGGAAAGTTCAAATGTGACTTAGCTAAGTCAAACGTAGACATAAGAATTTGTAATGTGTTTTGGTAACTCAAGTGCGACTTAGGTAAGTCAAATGCAGACACAGGAATTTCGAATGCGTTAAAAACCATTGTTAACAAATTTGAACTACCTAAGTCTACATTTGAGTTACCAAGACACATTTGAATTACCTAAATCTGCATTTGAGTTAACGTAGGTCTACATTTGACATGTAAAGCCTATAAAGCTCGTACATCAGCCCATCGGCTGTACTCCATCGGCTACACATCGAGACGGGGAGATGGACACATTTACCCAGACAATCTAGAACCTGCAATTGGTCAATGGCTGGTGAGGTGCAGGACGAGAGGCATGTATTCTGCGTGTTTGTCCAACAACTGCTCATGTTAGACAGTTACCCAAATAATCTGATATAGACGCGTCATTGCTGACTTCATTATTTGCACATAATGACACTTTTATGATAATCGTTCTTTTCCTTATAACCATTGTAAATATCACTTGTTAAATGTTCGTGTAACGTTAATATAGCTAAGCTCATACTTTAAATTTATCGTTCTTCTTTTCCGCAAAGGGCATCACTATTCAGAATTTCGATATTAACAAACTTTATTCTAATCATATATTTGCACCTGGCGGAATGCAGACTTGAACTTGAAAACGCCAGGGTTTTCAGTCGCCCAATAATTGGCTTTCCCCTTTTTGTAAAGAGCTAAAAGATTAAAAGTTCTAAAAGGTTTACAGAAAAACAAAAATGTATTCCGCGTGCGCTGCAAGGCAGTCGATTTGTTCATAAACTTGCTGCCTTTCTCTTTTTGAAGATATCAAACTTTGATTGGCTCGTATTCAATTGTAACAATTTCACATTTTCGTAAGCAATTTGACATTGCAAATACCCTTATTAAAGAAAGACAGGATAATTTTTCATATACCACTCCATTTTCAAGTCCCATAAAAAGCATATTTTTAAACCCAATTAATACTGCAAAAGCGCTCCTGATATTTAAATAATAGATTCAAATCTTAATTAACGGCAGGCGAGTCCAACCACTGACGACATCACAAACTAACATAATTTTCAACATCAAAAACATTCCGGGAGCGTATTGTACGAGTTTGCAAAAGCGAAAATTGAAGTACAGTGCTACTGTAAGATATTCAGTGTGTTGTAATAAAACTAGACAAGTTTTAAGATAAAAATTCAACTTTCAAATTTGCTGCTGTGCTCACGCATGAGCTGTCGAACGTGTGCAGTTCGTCAAGAACTAACACATCTGAGCTGAGAGGTACAGTACCTGTTTTTGTGCACAGCGTTTCCGAAATGCAGGCGGTAGTGCCCGTCTAGCTAGCGAGTGGCGAAATGCATGTAACAGCGAAGAACTAGTGGCGCGAATGCGAAATTGTGTTTGTGTGACAATAATCTTTTCACGTAAGTCATTTTTTAAAAATAGTATGTTTCCTTTCAATGTTTTAAAGAGTAGATTGTTTTGACCTGCAGCTTAAGAATGGGTCCGGTTTTGCTTTAAACAAGTTGAATATGTATATAAATGTTTGTTATTATTTCCCCTGAATGCCTATGTATAGTTAGAAATGAGAAAACTATTTTGCATTACTATTGCGTAATATTACTTGCATTTCATTTTGCTAAAAGTTTTTTTTAACATGCACCCAAATAGCATTAACGTGACGTCACTTATGTAGCAGTAAGGAGCATGCCTTGCTATGGACTAACTTCTTACATCTACTCTGTAATTTGTAATCTTATTATTATGTTATATTGGTCAGCAAATTACACACAGAGATACATGTGGACTTCGATGACACTTACCGATGAATTGCTTAACCGATGAATAAAGACGTAATCATATTTAAGTTTAAAAACTTTCCTTAAACCATTATTGTATGACACCCTAAGATTCTCTAGAACATATTTGTCAACCCCCAGTGAACAACAATAGAAGGATGAACAGTAAGTTTTGAAGAGAAAGGATTTAACGTTAGCAGAACAACTACTAAACTTCCGTATTAATCACAACCACAGCAACCAAAAACTACAAACATCGCTGCTCTCCTAACAACAACAGCAACAATGACAAGAACAGCCAGTAATGATAGTGATAGTAATTGTTGTTGTGATAGTTATACTGATAGTGACTGTGATAGTGATTGTGATTTTCATGATGATATTGACTGTGATAATTATACTGATACTGATACTGATACTGATACTGATACTGATACTGATACTGATACTGATACTGATACTGATACTGATACTGATACTGATACTGATAGTGATACTGATACTGATACTGATAGTGATAGTGATAGTGATAGTGATTGTGATAGTGATTGTGATACTGATACTGATACTGACACTGACACTGACACTGATACTGATACTGATACTGATACTGATACTGATACTGATACTGATACTGATACTGATACTGATACTGATACTGATACTGATACTGATACTGATACTGATACTGATACTGATACTGATACTGATACTGATACTGATACTGATTGTGATACTGGTAGTGATAGTAATAGTGATAGGGATAGCGATACTGATACTGATACTGATAGTGACTGTTATAATTATACTGGTAGTGATAGTAATGGTGATAGTGATAGTGATACTGATACTGATACTGATACTGATACTGATACTGATACTGATACTGATACTGATACTGATACTGATACTGATACTGATACTGATACTGATACTGATACTGATACTGATACTGATACTGATACTGATACTGATACTGATACTGATACTGATACAGATACTGATACTGATACTGATACTGATACGGATGGTGCTAGTGATATTGTAATAATTATCATTTGGCTATGATAATGAGCTGACGGCGGGGCCAAAGGTCATGGATTCAAACCTGGTTTGCTACTCGTATTATACAAATTGTGGACACTGTCCCAAAATGGTGTAGGCAAAGACCAACAAACTTATCCTGCATCTTTCATACCGGTCGTCGTACGGAACAGGTGCTGGTACTGAACCACTCGACCTGTGCCTGCAAGACTATTTTTAGATGCTGATACGCACGGCAATATGATTCGCAATGGACAGAACTATTGTAGTATAGAAAAAGTATGTGAAAAATTGTCTTCAGTACACTATTCTTCATTACCACTGTCGTCGTCGTGATCGACAATAACGACAATGATAATGACAGTGATGACAACAGCGACATGGCACCACTTTGGGAGTACATGTACAGCTGCACCTTCAAATTGAGGCAGCAGCACCAGGTGCACTGTCACCGACACTGGGTGCGATTGATGTTCTATTGATTGTATGACCAATGATAATGCAATGGCAGGAATGAAACTGATGTTGATGACGATGACCGTCTCTGTCACCGCCAACGTCACCAGCATCACCAGGACCGCTATCACCACCACCACCACTACACCACCAGCACCAGCACCACCACTACCACCACCACCACCATCAACAACAACAGCAGCATCAACACTACCACCAGCACCGGCACCACCACCACTACTACCACCACCACCACCACCACCACCTAAACCACCACCACCACCACCACCACCACCACCTTCTTGTTCTATAAGTTCCTAATGTAATTATTACATGCTGTAAATTTTAGCTAAGGTGGACGGTGCTACCATTCATTCTAAGCTGACGTCTAATTCTTTTCAGCAATACGTACCTTACTTTTGGATATGCACGAGATACTAATTAGAAAAAATGAGAGCTCCGCATGTGTTGGTTTACTTCAAACATTAACCCTCCTCAAGGAAGACCATGTAGCCTATATTGAATGTCTCCACATTCGTGTCATAGTTGTAACCCTGTGCCTTCGAAATCTGTCTTGTAACAACCCATATTTATGTATGTATGTAGTTTATTGACTAAAACAAGTTGCATGTATACACGAGGAACGAGGTAAATGCCACAATCGATACATTAGTGATTTTAGTCCAAATGTCACTTTACGTACATTTCCTACTCAAGGTTATAGCATTAAAAACAGTGTTTTGCATACAAGGTACATTAGCATAAAAGTTGCATAACAGTTTCATAAGACACTATATAACAATTAGGGTGCTCAAAGAAGTGAGTTAAATCAGCAAAGTTTACATTGTCGTAGCGGTTTATAATATTAGATGTTAGGGGGCATGTCTGTATAACGTGTTTCTCAGTTTGAATGTCCCCACAAGGACATTGCCTATTTTCCCTTGGCTGTCTCGCCCATCTACCCGTTTCTATCACCAGCCTATGTGACTGAAGACGCATTCTTGTGAAGCTTATCCGATGATGCTCCTTAACATCCGTAGCCATTTACAACTGCACAAAATTCTAGCAGGCGATTAAACAAATTTAAAATATCTATATTCTGGTATGAAAGGGTTAATAATAATGCTTTGGTCCCGCGATACTAGGCGATTGGCTACGCAATAGCTAGCTTATTAACTTGAATGCGACGCCTGGAGGCTGAGCATCCATTTAATCACAAGGATTTGTCTTCATCCTGTATCCTAGCACTGTCTGATTAGCTCGCCTTAATTGAGGGATATGCTAGCGAATTTAATTAAATCAACAGACGCGTTGAGCTACACGAGTTATACATGCATCTGACATGAATATATAGTTGAAGACACATAGTACCAAACGTTAGTTACATTTTTGTCTTTAGTTAATTACTAACATTACGTAGCATTATGTTTTTTTGCAAAAAAAACAACCAATAAGGAAAAAATCTAATTTTAAATTTGTATTTTTACTTAAAGGAAAACCGGACCCAATCTTAAACTGCAGGTCTAAACAATCTACTCTTTAAAATATTGAAAGGAAACATACTATTTAAAAAAATGACTTACGTGAAATAATTATTACCAGACAAACACAATTTCACGTTCGCGCCACTAGTTCTTGGTTGTTACACGCATTTCGTCATTCGCTAGTTTGACGAGCACTAGCACCTGCATTTCGAAAACACTGTGCACAAAAACAGGTGCTGTACCTCTCAGTTCAGATGTGTTAATTTGTGACGAACTACATACGTTCGACAGCTCATGCGTGAGTACAGTGCTGAATTTGAAATTTGAATTTCTATCTTAAAACGTGCCTAGTTCTAGTACAACACATTGAATATCTTACAGTAGCGCTGTACTTCAATTTTTGCTTTCGCAAACTCGTACAACACGCTCCTGGAATGTTTTTGATGTTGAAAATTATGTTAGTTTGTGACGTTATCAATAGTTGGGTATTAAGTTTTTTAATCTGTTATTTAATTATCAGAAACGCTTTTGCAGTATTAATTGTGTTAAAATGCATACTTTTATCGGACTTGAAAATAGGGTAGCATATGAAAAATCATCCTGTCTTCCTTTGAGTTACAAGCGAGGTGTAACATCAAACAAAAAGCGGATTTCGATAGAATTTCGTCACTAGATGTATAGTAACAGTATGCGAGGCAGTTTACTGTACAATTCTACCTACAAGACAATGTTATACGAACTTTCGAAAAAGAATATTAGCTTAGTTCTCAGCTGCAATGAAATGTAAAAATAATTATGAGGAATTTTAACTGCTCGATTGAGAAAATAAAATCGAATTGAATTGAATTGAATATCCCGAAATTAATTTTGCGTTCACCTAATTCAGTCTTTTCTAATAAAGTCTGGCACATCACACGCCATCTTTTGTGCTTTAAAATATCTTTCGCTATTTCATCAGGTTTATTTAATGGTTTTCACATCAACGCTTGTTCGGCGAAAAATTTAATTTAAATTTTCAAATATAGATTGCGCCAGAGTAAAATTTAACTTTTAAGTTTAGTTTAGTTTCGTTTCATTCAGCTTACCTTAGGTTAATTTAATTTTTTAATTAATTTAGTTTAGCTTAGCTTAGCCTAGTTTAGCCTAGCCTAGCCTTGTACAGCTTAGCCTAGCCTAGCCTAGCTTAGCTTAGCTTAGCCTAGCCTAGCCTAGCCTAGCCTAGCCTAGCCTAGCCTAGCCTAGCTTAGCTTAGCTTAGTTTAGTTTAGTTTAGTTTAGTTTAGTTTAGTTTAGTTTAGTTTAGCTTAGCTTAGCTTAGCTTAGCTTAGCTTAGTTTAGTTTAGTTTAGTTTAGTTTAGTTTAGTTTAGTTTAGTTTAGTTTAGTTTAGTTTAGTTTAGTTTAGTTTAGTTTAGTTTAGTTTAGTTTAGTTTAGTTTAGTTTAGTTTAGTTTAGTTTAGTTTAGTTTAGTTTAGTTTAGTTTAGTTTAGTTTAGTTTAGTTTAGTTTAGTTTAGTTTAGTTTAGTTTAGTTTAGTTTAGTTTAGTTTAGTTTAGTTTAGTTTAGTTTAGTTTAGTTTAGTTTAGTTTAGTTTAGTTTAGTTTAGTTTAGTTTAGCTTAGCTTAGCTTAGCTTAGCTTAGCTTAGGCTAGCTTAGCTTAGTTTAGTTTAGTTTAGTTTAGTTTAGCTTAGCTTAGCTTAGCTTAGCTTAGCTTAGTTTAGTTTAGTTTAGTTTAGTTTAGTTTAGTTTTAATTAATTTTATTGGTTTAGTTTAGCTTAGTGAATCAAACACTGAGTATAACGCCTTAGCTATATAATCTAAATAGTAATCTTAAATTTAAAATTAATTAATGTATTTATCACTAATTAATTAACAATAATAATAATAATCTTAAAATTAAAACTTGATCCTCGCACATTTATAATTGCTTAGTTACTCCGCTGTGAAAGCAGCACTTTTGAAACTCAGGAAACCATTGAACAAGCCAATTAGCTAATATTACAGCGGGCAGTAAATTACCCAACTTTGGCTTTGACATTACGAAATCGATACGGGCTTTTCTATGGTATTGGATACACGGCACACACATGCAAATTGCTTGGAAATGTACTACTGAATTTCATTTGACAATCTTTTTGTAAGCGAACGTTTTGCGCTTGTGTTTAATTCTCATCCATCATGGAATATTTATTAGATACGTTGTAATGATGAGTTCATGGCGTGCCCCGGGGAATGCTGGGATATGACAGATAGTGGGAGAGGCTTTTCTTCTGAAATGACTGGATAAAGGTGTAGAGGGCGGATCTACGCTTGACAGATAAGCAATCTCGAGGTTTCAGAGTTGGGTACAAAGTTGGGTTAATTTGTTTAAATTTTGAATATTGTGAAATTAATATCGTATTCTAATATATCTAACTTTTGTGAAAAAAACCAAAAAGCTATATTTCTATTTTTATTACAGGCACTTAAAAATATTTATAGTTAAGACACCACAACTTTACTAAAACTTTTAATTTACATAGTTAAAAGATCATGTTTCGACCGAGCTACTGTTGTCATCATCAGTGGTAATTTTTTACAAACATACAACCAGTTTATATAGGAAGAACCTACAGTATAGAACATAGTACTCGCATGTACTAATTACGTATTTAACAGAAACCAAATAGGCAATGATTAAGCAGACCAGAAGAAAAGAAATTGATACAGAGAATTATGTCCTAATTTCATCCATTTTTAAAACGTGGTAGAGTTAACTTTATGAACTATGAATTTTATTTCACACATCAAAAAATACAATATCAAACAAATTAATAAACTTTAAATAAAGTAATTTGAGTAGTGCGAGGTGAGTGTGCGACCATACGGTCATTAACACACCCCCCTTACTTAAATGAAAAAATGATTATAGTTATGCATGCTTCTGTAGATAACTTAATGTAAATAAGGATGAAGTAAATGATGTAATAATAACGATGGTATAAGAACAAACTCTTAATAACTCGTATAACTCGTTTTTTATTGTTATTTTTGTAATTATTTGTGATACCAGTTCAATTATTGCACGTTTTCCACAGTAACACTTAGTTCACATGGAGTTCCAACAGCAATAATTTAATTGTACCTTCAACTAATGATTATAATTAATAATATGTGGCTTATAGGAGTTATTAAATCTTAACTATCAATGCTAGAGTCCTCTTGAAAAAGAAATAAAGCTTTTTAATTAAAACACCACAACTTTATAAATCTTTCAAATTATATTCTTAAAAAATCAATTTCCTTAATGTATTCTTAATGTACAAAGCAGTTCGATTTCTTTTATTTTATTCTCAAACACTTAGCTATTTGTTACTACATCAATTTCTTTTCTACGGGTCTGTTTATTCATTACTTATTTGGCTTTTTGTAAATACATAATTAGTACATAATTTACTGTATCAATTTTTTTTCAGGTCTGCCTATTCATAACCTATTTAGCTTCCGTTAAATATACAATTAGTGCATAATGTTCTATACTGTAGGCTCTGCCTATATAAGCTGGTTGTGCGTTTGTGAAAATATACCACTGATGATGACAACAGTAGCTCTGTCGAAATATGATTTTTTAACTATGTAAATTAAATTTTTTAATAAAATTGTGATGTCTTAACTATGAATCTTTTTACGTGCCTGTAATAAAAATAGAAATATAGCTTTTTCGTTTTTTTTCACAAAAGTTTTCGCTTTTCTGTGTGCAGTGAAAAAACTTCGCGCCTTTGTCTTCCGCTGTTGGGGATTCATTTCACAATGGTTACTCGAAAAGCAGCAATTCATTTTGTGGTAGTGTGTGTGTGTGTGTGTGTGTGTGTGCGTGTGCGTGTGCGTGTGCGTGTGCGTGTGCGTGTGTACGTGTGTTTGTCTGTGCGTGTGTATGTGTGTTTGTTTGTCACTGTTATACGTCTTCTTAATACGTGAAAATTTAAGGTGCAGAAAAACCAAAAGAAAAACCAAACTTTTTCTGATATTGGATCTTTGTATTAGTTTATACATTATTAAGATATTGAATACACGCAAAATGACCACCCGACGAAGCTTAGTAATAGGTCTTTGAGCGGTTTATTTCTTCTAAAATGTCTTAATTTCGCTTTCAACATCATGTTTCCGGCAAATCGTAAATCATTGAATCAATTGTAGTTAATGACTGTAGGTACATATATATATATATATATATATATATATATATATATATATATATATATATATATATATATATATATATATATAATATATATATATATATATAAATTGTACAATGTACATACATGTAATGTATATTGTACATGTACTAGTAATACGATATACATATATACTGGTAATACTTGTAATATGTATTATACATACATTGCCAGAGCGGGTCTATATATACACCGGCTTTATCGGCACAAACGTATGGCGGAGATATACTCTTTGTAAAAAAAATTTTTGCATTAATAAATTAAATTTTATAGCACAACCTCACGTTCAAATACGTTGGATTTTCATATTTTAAGTTCACTGCAACTTAGAAAATAATTGCTCTAATATATTAAATGTTAAATGCAACACTGTATAAAATTAGTGCAAAACGTTTTAAATGAATCAAAATTTCTATATATAGATGTTCGATGGACTAGTTTTAAATGAAACGCACGCATGCGCATTGAAAGCAGAATGTAAATTTATGCTCAACATAAAAGTTAAAGTTAAAACTGCTACTTTACGCAGAAAGAGTACAAATTGACGATTTTAGTACTAATTTCACATTACCTAACAAAACGCAGCATATTATGTGTTCTAAATATACGTTCGAAATTAGAAGATTTTTAAACTTTAAGTATAATAATAATATTTTACATATAAAACGTTTATTAATTTTTTTTATATACGAGGTCTCATATAAATACTTGAAAAATTATAAAACAAGCAATAATAATAATTTTGCGAGTTACATGCCAAGCGCACAAAACTTTTTTAAAAGCATAGAAGAAACTATTTTTATAGATATAATTCCTAAGTTTTGTCCGTTGGTAAGTTAATATGTAACGTTTGGACAATGGCCATTTATGTGTAAAAATAGTTCCAGTATAGTGTAAGATGTAAAATTATGTATCAAAATTTTACACAAATAAAAAGTTTATTGATACTAACCTGAGAAAAACTTTAAAATTCCCAATCATTGAAGCACACAAAGAATATTTTACTCTGCTTTTTATATTTATATACATTAACAACATCAGCAAACCATTCTAGAATAACAGATTTACCTTTTTTCTAAATCTTAACGTCAATTCCAGAACAAGTAATCTAAAACAAATTAGGACAAATGCCCACTATGGAACGAACTCTGTAATCAAGCAAGCAATTCTACTATGGAATTGTCTACCATTACAGGTTAAACAAATCAAGTCCCTATCAGCATTTAAAACAAAATTAAAATCACTAATATTAACCAGATATGAAATACCATCACACCAGCACGACAACATACACACTAATTCAGAATTTGTATATCCACCGCCATATTAATTAAATCATAATTTTTCATTTTTTTGTGAACAGTTGTAAATACGTTTGATTTTATTCGTCATTGCTTTTCGTTACTGCACAGTAGTTTATATTGCACGGACACATTTGCCTTTAGCAGTGTAAGTTTTTATTAACTAACACTGATTGTTCATCTCTGTAAAGTTTTTATCAGTGATTGTCAATGTATTTTAATGGCAAATAAAAATTATTATATATATATATATATATATATATATGTAATACGTTGAAGCAGCGATGATAAGTGATTTTTTCATATTCGTACAACCATTTGAATTCTGCTGCCGGAGCGTAAGAGTTATAAAACAGTCTTCAGGTAGAAATAAGAGTTCACCGACCACGCCCCGCGAAGAGTTAAACCCATTAAGCGTTTAATAATGACCCATAAATCTTACCCCATACCCACAAGCCAACAAGTTACGTTCAGGGGGTTGGAGAAGTTACGTTTCGGGGAAAGAAGGGTGGGTCAGGGGGTACCTATACAGACGTGTGCCTGTCCACAACAAGCGTTACAGTTATGAATTAGTAATAGATAATTCACGATGCATTGATTTGCTAGAGTAATAAATGTGAAATTAAGTCACGACACGCTTACCTTGTTGAATATGTTTCCTTGGAGATTTTTTCTCTCGCATCCACGGATACTCTGGAAGTTTGGGATTAAACTGTTGTTCCGGATGTTGCTGTTGCTGTTGCTGTTGCTGCTGCTTTCTCGGCGGCAGAGATTGGCCATGGTAGTAAGGAGTGCAGTCTGGCACAGTGTCCGGGTAGCAGTAACCCGCTTCTGCAGCTGTTTCCGCCGTGATTGATGGATTGCAACCCGCCTGAAACGATTCATTCATATTCGGAATGGCCGCCATGAATTCTTCCAAAGACGGCTGGCTATTAATGAAGCCGGATTCTCGGATTTGGTCGGACATCGCGTCCGTTGGCTGGTGGTGTTTTCAGCGCTACGCACAGGTCCACACAAATCTCATTCATTTACACATCTCCATGTCAAGCTTTGCTTATTTACGACTTTCCCATAACGTCTCAGCCGGGGTCACGTGACGCGTCTTGTCGAATCGCCGCGAAGAGTTTGTGTCGTCCCAAGTCGACGAAAAGGAAATGTTGTCCAAACGTCAGTCTTTACACGCTGATTTGATCTAGTGAAATCTAAATAGAAAAAAACCGAGGAAGAATGAAATCGAAGTAGCGCAAGAGCTACTTTCCAGACATAGCAAACCGATAAAACCACTGCCTATGCGTCTTATAAATCCAATATGATACACCTTTCAGTACACCTGGTTTAAAAGCTAATTTCCAGACATAGCAAAACGATAAAAAGCACTACCTATTCGTCTTATAAGTCCAATATGATACACCTTTCAGTACACCTGGTTTAAAGGCTAACAAGCAAGAAATAGCATTGAAACATGCACATAGGACTTCATATTACGGTTCATAATTAAGTTAACATAGTTAACGCAGAGTTTCATAATTAAGGTTAATACCATTATGAATTGTTGTAAAAATTGTAAAAATTATTAAAAAAAGCTTTTTCAAATAATTTATTAAGTCTTTAAAATTTATTTTGGAAAAACCAGTTTAAGTGTTAGAGGTTTCTGCTGAGTAACTTTGATGCTCACTATTTTTTTAAAGAATAGTAAAAATTAAAAGTAATTATAATGATAATTTAACGTGAATCTCAGTGTCAATTTGGTGGCTGAGTTTACAACTCATAACCTTAATTATGAAACTCTATTGCAGCCATGTTAAAGTCAAACTAAACTCTTAGTATAATCTAAGTTTTTACAACTTAAAATCCTACTCCCGTCATAAATATTAAATTTACCTTTTTACAAAGTTACTGCAAGACTTAAAACTTGTTTCTCTTGTTTTTTTATCACTTCGTTGTTAGCGGTACTGAATTTGAAGAATCGCTATTTTACGTTGTGCGAGACTAATGACGTTATGAGTGCAGTCACGAGGTCACCAAAGATCGGTAACCAAAGACGCTTTCTGTATCTCGTACGTCATTCGTGGTCACTTGCGCCAAATCACGCGTTCGAAATTCGCCAGACAAAAGTAAGTTATTTAATTTAAGTCTTTTTTGTTTAATAATAACAATGAATTCTTTGCGTAATCATAACAATGCGTTGAAATGCTTCAATGTCTGTTTAGGTTATATAGACCTTTAATTTACATACACCTGTATACCGCGTTCTGTTCTATATATAGCAATGCATCGAGTTTACATCTGCGTTCTAAAATGAGCAAGACAGCGGAAGAAAATGGCGCAAAACTTCAAGTTTAGACACTAAAACGTCTCAATTACTGAGTAAGAGTTCACAAAAATAAGAACGCTGATCGATTAGCTTGATAGCAAATTAAACATCAAATTATTGATTGATTTCTGAAATAATCCTCATTATCGTTATTGTAAAATGGGGTTCCTTGAGACAACAGGAGTGACTATAGGTAGTGTAGCGCCCTCTAGGTGAAATTATTTTTAGCTCACTCTCCCCTTAAATGATCACCTTCTTACCCCCACGGTCCCCACCTACCCCAATATTTAATTTTTGTTGTATATAATAAAGTGTAATGCCACCTGCGTGTCAGTTACCGATACTGCCTATTCTGCTCCCCAATGCTTTGATTCTTATAGGTTTTTTCAGATAGGTTTTTAGGTATAATTAGATAAAGAGTAAACTAGAAAGTGTTTACCTCAAACTTAGCGTCGATGAACCAAACATTTTGATAGAAAATTAACATGTAGTAGTAGTAGTTCGTTTCATTTAATTAAAGTGTCACACATTTACGAATTACACATACAATATGTTATTACTTATGCTAAATTTAAAAATGAAAATAAATATTTCAGAATTTGACGCCTTATGCAACTGCCTAGTTTGCCTCGTGGGAGAACCGACCCTGCTCGTTTTGAAAATGGGGCAAAAGTTTACCCTCAGTGGTGTCTCAAGTAATCCAGCTAGCCTTTGTAGCGTCATCTTGCGGCATATATATATATATATATATATATATATATATATATACCGTATTTTCCCGTGTATAAGAGACCCTTTTTTGCTCAGAATTTTCACTTTAAAAATAGGGGGTCTCTTATACATGGGAGTAAGTCTTTTCAATAAGATGCATAAATTGTGACACTAATGATTTTAAAGAAATAAGTGCTCTACAACTGTTTTGCGTGTCGCGTTCGACTATGAAGCGGTTGTAAGCAATACAAGCATCGTGACACAGGCATTATCTCCTCGTTTTCTCTTTTCCTGTTACAGGTTTGCAGGTACGCACTTTAATATATACCAGTACTCTTTTTCTACAACACATTAACTGGTTTTATTTTGTTTTCAGTACCGCACTGAGTTGAAAAAAGTTGTACTTTACCCTCTAAAAATGTCCGTCTGAAAAAACTTTTTTCCAGAATTTTTGCCTAAAAATTGAAGGGGTCTCTTATACACAAGGGTCTCTTATACACGGGAAAATACGGTATATATGTAAATATTTATTGCAAAAATTATACACTAGTACAGAGTAAAATAAATTACGTCATACATAAAATCAGTGGATAATCAGTCAGTGACAGACTGATGTGAGCAATTGTGCCAGTTAGTGGAAGTTAAAAATCATAAGAATAAAAACATTAAAATACTAGATTACATATCTACAAATTTGTCTACATGATGACGTGATTGTGACTTATGAAATATGGTGGAGTTTAATACTTTTTGATAGTTTTTGCTACTTTTTTGCCAGGTAAGTTTCCGTACGAGTCGTATATTTTTTGTAGTATAGACACTAATATTACGATGAATTTATGAGTCTAGTATGTGTTTAATTTCCATTGACTGTAATAATTAGTCTAATTACTGCTATGCGTGAGTGAGAACATAATCTATATGTGCTCAATCATTGACAAATCACAATCAGCCTCATGTTGTATGTCGTGCAAAAAAAACGCGAACATGAAAACTGTCAGAAGAAATGAAAGACAGGTTTTCTGGTGAAACTGGAGTTCAGTAATTTTTAGCAGTGCGTCAATATATATATATTTAGGCTATAAAGACAGTACAGACTAGACGTGCGTTTGAGGTTTTATGTATCAGCAAGTGATTAATGTATATACATGTATGTATATGTATATATAATATATATATACACACGTGAAACGTGCATTATCATTTATGTATTACTGAAAAATAATGGTAATTTTTTGTTTTCGGTTTTTTGAGATGTTCATCTCTGTTCCATGTTTTCATTTTCTCTCAACAGACTCGCGTTGTTCAAAGTGACGTATTATCCTTTACGCGTAAGTACAGTTACTGAAATATTCAAGACCAAGGACGTCAATGTGGCAGGCGTGTAGACTTTTCGCGCCTTGTAAGTACTTGTGGGACAGACTGTGTTACGAAGTTAACCAGTAATGAAACTGTGACACTCAGAATGTATAGAAACGCTGTCCTAGTGTCAAAATATGTAATGTCACGTTATAGCTTCTCCAGAGTATTATACAAGAACGCTGCTGTTGTTATTGTTATTGCCGTTGATGGTGATGATGATGTTGATGATGGAGATGATGATGATGACGACGACAGTAATGCTGCTGCAGCTGCGGACGATGAGATGATGACGATGATGGCGATGATAACGACGAGGACGGCGATGACGACGACGATGATGGTAATGGTGATGATGACAATGATAATCGTGACGATGGTGATGTTGATGATGAAGATGATGATGATAATGAAATGATGATGATGATGATGATGAAGACAATAATGCTGCTGCAGCTGCGCACGATGAGATGATGATGACGATGAAGGTGACGACGATGACGACGATGATGATGGTGATGATGACAATGATGATCGTGATGATGATGATAATAATGATAAAAAAATCATTTAGCTTGACATAGATGTCATTTATTGCTAATATAATTTTGTAAATACATAGTAACAAATGTATCTAATAATGTATGGCAATTTTCTTTACTCTTATATGTGTTTAAGTTGTCAAATTATTTGTACAGCTCTGGTATGTAATTATAGTTGTGCTATATATGGGCACATTAAACTCGAGTACGCGTGGAATACGTTAGATTAATAGTCCTGCTGTCATCTTGTCTAAGATGTCAAAAGGAAAGGTCTTAATTGAGCAACAAACTCAACTCTTCGGGGCAAACAGAACTTGTCTAGAAGCTTTCAGCAGTAACCAGTCCGTCTTGACAGAAGCTAAATTAACCCTCTAGAGAACAACTGGAGGACATTTAGCCAATGATTAGTGATGGGTTAATGAACGGTTTTATTGTACCTATAGAGTTTTTAGCACTTCGCCTAGTAACGTGTGTGTAAAGGCTTATATGTATTAAACACGAAAGTATAATAACACTCTGAAAAACTTAGAATGAACACAAACGGTGAAATAAACATAGACTTAAGTTTATTTCCGTAGTAAACATCTTTACCACATATAAGTTACGTTTCACTTACAAAGAAAACCACTAAAAATTGCAGTTAGATAATTATTATTTTACTTAAAGCAAAACCGGACCCAATCTTAGACTGTAGGTCAAAGAGAACAATCTGCTCTTTAGAAAGGAAACATACTATTTTTTAAAGGATGACTTACGTTAGACTATTATTACCACACAAACGCAAGTTAATTTCGCGTTTTTTCAAAAATGACTTACGTGAAAGAATTATTACCATATGAACATAGTTTCACGTTCGCGCCACTAGTTTTTCGCTGTTACATGCATTTCGCCATTCGCTAGTTATACGCGCACTAGTGTTTGCATTTCGGAAACGCATTGCGCAAGAAACAGGCGCTGTACCTCTCAGTTCAAATGTGTTAGTTTGTGACGAACTACACACGTTCGACAGCTCTTGCGTGAGCACAGCGGTAAATTTGAAATCTGAATTTTCATTTTAAAACATGACTAGTTTTAGTATAACACACTGGATATCTTACAGTAGTACTGCAGTTAATAAATCATTAAAGCTCTTACAGTAGCGGTGGATTTCAATCTTCGCTTTCTCAAACGCGTGCAAAACGCTCGTGGAATATTTTTGCTGTTAAAAATTATGTTAGTTTGTGATGTCATCAATAGTTGGGCTCGCACGCCGTTAATTAAGTTTTAATCCATTATTTAATTATCGGAAACGCCTTTGTAGTATTAATTGTGTTAAAATGTATATTTTAGTCGCACTTGAAAATGGGGCAGTATTTGAAAAATCATCCTGTCTTCCTTTAATTTTGGCTTTTCCTGCTTTTAACCTTGTTCTTTCTAGATACACTGTGTAATGTTGAATGTACTAATAATTAAAGAAACGATGCACTTTGTTACAAGTAAAAACACATAATATCAACCACACATAGAAAACTGCTACATATGTACAATTATGCACTACCTCATACACATATAATATTTTATCTCAATAAATTATATAGGTTAAATAATGACGAAAATACGTGTGCAAAGATGTAAAATTAATAGATTTTTTTGTGTACAGCTGATTTATCCAAATTGATAAATTTTAGATAAAAAGATAGAATCACTGTTAAAAATTTCATTTATCAAAGTGTTATGGGTATTAAAAGGTCACGTTTTTAGAGTGTAAAAATGTAAAATAACGTCAAAATAGGGCATCTAAATTTAAATTATTTGTTTATTCAGTGAGTTAAGAAACTATTACATGTCACACATAAAATGTGCACACATTAGTATGAAATACATTTCAATGTGGTTCTGCTTTTGAAACAGTCGGTCATTACTTAATTAGCTGCCCTCTTTACCATCAGGCCAGACACGACTTATTTACAAATCTCTGCCCTCTTTTGTCAGCTTTTAACATCAATGTTTACAGTCTTGCATCAAATGAACTTGTACGTTTGTTCCTGCATGTGAACCATACCCTAGATTCTGTGAACACTGAAATTGTTGTTTTAGTGCAAGTCTTTTATTTCAAACACTAAGCCCTTTAAATAGTATTAACTTTGTTACTCTTGTTACATAGTAATGTTCATATTTACTGCAACATTTTTTGTACATTGTGGTCCCTATTGTTCTTCATCTGTCTAGCGTTGCGCTCCCACTAGCGGAGAACATGTATCAGTTGTAAAACTGTCTGTTTCAAAACTAGATGTTACGCCTTCAACAAATTATGTTTAAACCAAAAACATTATATATATATATAGTTAATATAGTTAAAGTTAATTTATATATATATATATATATATATATATATAAAGCAATAAAACTGCATTAAAAGGACTTCTGGTAATTGTTTAAAAATCATTTATTATAAGCGATTTTTATTTGTTTAAAACTATAATAATAAAAGTGGTGCCAATGGTACTGAGCAATTAAAACGTATTGTACAGTATAACCGTAAAATGTAAACACAGTAATGAAATTTACACAAAACTGTTAAAAATAAATAGCTGTGGCCATTCCTTTAAAGAGGGGTTATAGAAAAGTTTTGCTGAAAATAAATTTTGAATAGACGCCGCTATTACGTTTGTGAGTTCTGTGTTCACAAATGCGCTTGTGAAAAGCCACAAAGTCCACCAGTTACGTCATAATCTCCAAGCGAATAGCAGCTAAGTGGCTTGTCTTTTCCTTTAATAAGACATACATCACTCGCAAAATCATCTTTATCACATCACTTAGCCCTAAGCTCACTAGTAATAGCTGTCTGTTCACATTACATTAATTCATATCCATTCCGCTTTGGAGTGAACATTAGTTTTCAATGCTGTCGCAGCGTGAATAACATTCATGCATTCATAACTTGCACTTTTAGTTTTTTAAATTTCCTTGTCACCCAAATTTCACGAAACAACTTTTATTTACCACTAAAATAGACTGTACATTATGTACTTATTATAACACAATATTTTATAAATATATTCAGATATGTATAATATTAACATGTCTAATGCAATGTTATGCTGTCATGTTTTATTCTCTAACTTTAATAATGCAAATCGTAAAATTATCGGTAAAAGAATTTTGTCGTTATATTATATACATGCATAAAAGAGTTTAAATCAACAGACTGTATTCAGATACGCTTCACGGATGAACGTAACACAGTGATTGTAGGCGATGATAGTAGTACGGTCATGTACAGTACTACATATATATATATATATATCTTACAATCAATGCGCACAACGCACTACAATCACTGCGCCACGTTCATCCGTAAATTGTATCTGAATACAGTCTGTTGATTTAAACTCTTTCATGTATGTACAAATACGATTTGAGCTTATAGAAGTTAAGACATAATAAAGTTAAAGTGTGGTTGGTAACATATGGCACAAACTGCTAGCACGCAATAACTAGGGCATGTTCATTAATCCTGTATAGATATAATTCGGGCCGAAGTAAGAATATTTGAGCCCCAGTAAATATGAACTAATCAGTCGAATTTGTCCAATATAAAGGTGGGAGAAATTGAGATGTTTAATGATACCTTTCTTAGTTTTCGGCTAAGTTTGGACTAGAATAACATCAGTAGATGGCGCTCTAGAAAAGTGAAATTTTACAGTATGATAGTGCGGTGCATTAGCTTTTGCTGTGAAAGTTACAAGTGAATAACTTTAGTGATTTTTATGTTATAACCGAAAATACATGAAAAATGTCAGCTAATCGTTTATTGAAACAAAAAGCAATCATGTTAAAGTATAAATCACTCAATAGATGGCAGCAAAACGAGAATATATCAACAAATTTACATCTTGATCGTTATCACAGATAATAAAGTACTGGTAAAGATTTGTTGTCAGAAAATGCAACTTAACTGTGGTATGTTGAATTCCCAGCGAGAGTATGCGAGAGTCGTGCAGTATGGAGCCGTTTGACGCAGAGGAACTAAAGGCAAAAAGTTGACAAAGTACACCTTACAGAAGTGAAAAACTGTGTCAGCTTGTTGGAAGAAATGCTTTCGTCTAGTTTGCAATTAGAAATCGTGGACACATGGGGAGCACTTGTTGTAAATTTTAATGATTGTGACACTCCGACATTTAGTTTTTTGACGTGAGACTTCTGTATCTTTGGGCAGATCTAAGGCAAAGACCTAAACTTTTTAACGTTTGTACACAAATGTCTTCAACATCCGTGTGGTAATTTTTCAATTATTTTCAATTCTTCCTAAAATGTCGTGATCGAAACTTCGGCACATTTTCGGGGCCACCTGATTCAAAATGAGGATGTTTTTCGCGAGAAATCTAAGAATACAGCAGTTTAAATTCATTGATACGTGTTTGTATTAATAGTGACATTACAAGTGTCAACATTAGTGACACAAAATTAGTTCTAGTATTTATGCTTTTGACTTGCTGATTTAAAACTTCTGTATTTTTGGAAAAGTCTAAGCGAACGAAGTTTCTGATGTTAATACGTAACAGCTGAAACTGTGACCAATGTGGTAATTTTCAAGCGATTTCGTTATTTTCTTTTCATAATATCGTGACCAACCATTCGGCAAGTTAACACCATCACTGACTACAGTGGTTACAATGTGAACCAATATAACCCGGTGTTCATTAATGCATGTAGGCCGTTAATGAGCAAAAATATTTTATGATATATTTAAAGTAATTAGAAGCTGGAAGCTATAATGGAGAACCGAGTGACAAAAATATGTACTAGCATGAAGTGCAAGATGTAAATGATAGTAAACTGAAACACTCAGCAAAATTAGAATAATAAAGCTTTCTCTCCTGTGTATTGTTCTGACATGGCTGTAATCCGGGCAGGTTTCGCACGAGTAAACAGGCTGGCGCTGGAAAAGACGGACATTTGATTAAAAATTCCTCTGTCATCTGTAATAGTTGACAGGGCATACGTTTTCCCGAAAAAACATGGCGGCAGCATGTTGAACGTGCAAGGAGGGTATATTTTGTACGGTTTATACTGTAGATACCAAAACAATGATCATCATTGGTACTGTTCCTTTTGCAGAAACAATGCATTGGTTTTGGCTTTCTTAACAAAGTTTAAGCATGTTTTTTACGAAGCTATAATGATATTTTTATGAGTGTTCTAGGTCCAAGACAGTTCTGTGCAAGGCCACTTTACACGTAATATGTTCTTCCATTTTTGCCTCAGAAAATTATGTATAAGAATCATCAAACTACTCGTTTTGTGGTCTCAATTGCAGCAGATATCAACTTAATTCTTTCATGGGCGCACCGTTTAAAATAGGTCTTATAAGACATATGACATTTCTGTTACTGTACGAACACAGACATAATTTAATGATTTAAAGTAGGTACTGTCTATTATCCACCCATACAGGAGAATCTCGGCTATCCAATCATGCAATTTGTTTAAACATTTATAAGTGATTTAATTGGATAAAATTATGAAAACCACGCCTTTTTGCACTCCAGTTAGCATGCTGAGTAGCTTAGTCTGGTGTACACTTGCGTGATCGTACACGCCATTTTATTGATCGCCTTTTTGCTACAGCCCAAGAGAACCGTCTACTGTACAGAGTTCCAGGAAAGGCCAACCGATAAGACAAGGAAGAATTAAGGTCGTTTCATCTTTTTAACGCAAATTTTTCGGTACTTGATGCCAAATTGTATAATTTTACACGAAACTCCATTGTGTGGGGAGCAGATATCCACAAAAATTATGAACTGTAACTTAATAATACTACTTAGTGAAAGCAATTTTTCATAAACCTATGCAGAATTTGTACAGTAAACGCTATCGGTTCTGAGGGAATTAACAATGTTTATTAACGTAACTGCAATGTCATGTAACTGTCAGTGGTTGCCAGTGCTGAAGAACTTTTTTAACTCAAGCCGTCCAAAGTTATTTTTGTTTTATAACGTCATGAACATGAGACGTAACCATTAGTTACATCACTAATGGAAACCATTGTAGCCATTGTTATAACTGCTCAGTAAATTTTTATTTGACATCCAAGCTGCTAACTTTTCTCATTCATGTCTTGTCTGCATATTTCTAATGAAAGTAGCCGAGTCATTATTTTGGCTACGTGCATGGTTGTATAATTTGTTTCTTTTATGACGTCACCACTGTGTGATGATGTCATCTCTGTTTTGATGATGCTGGGATACCGTATAAATTACTATGTAGTAATTATGGAACTTGTACCATGATACTATGCTACTACATTTCTGTAGCTAAGTCATTATTTTGGCTACGTGCCTGGTTGTATAATTTGTTTCTTTTATGACGTCACCACTGTGTGATGATGTCATCTCTGTTTTGATGATGCTGAGATACCGTATAAATTACTATGTAGTAATTATGGAACTTGTACCATGATACTATGCTACTACATTTCTGTAGCTAAGTCATTTTTTGGCTACGTGCCTGGTTGTATAATTTGTTTCTTTTTTGACGTCACCACTGTGTGATGTCATCTCTGTTTTGATGATGCTGGGATACCGTACAAATTTCTTTGTGCGCATGCGTAGTTATTACAAATTTTTCTCATAACGTTTAAGATTGCGTGCAACCTATATATTAAATACAGACAATAATTATTGCTAAATGAGCATCTCTAATTGCAATCAAAGTAGGGAAGTGTACTTCAATAGTTGTTCAAGGATTCTCGTAACAAAAAATCCAATTAAATGAAACAAATAAGCAAAGAACCGTCAAGAAAAAAAAGAAAAAATTAATGAATGATTTTCAAGTAAGAGGAGTAATCACATTTTATAAAGAAGTGTAATTCGGAAATGAGCAATTTCTTCTTAAATTTTCTAAGCTAAGCTACTGAGCTTTAATAGCTCTTTTATAAACGGCTGTGTGTGATACATACCTTATAGGGTCACGATTTTTTACAACCGATTTTGGTAACCGAAGGTAAAAAATTACCCCCACCATAATTCGTAAATTTCTTTTGATAAACCGCTATGCTTCATTAGTAAACAGCAACAGCATAATTTGTGGTTATGCTGACCACCATAGGATACATTATATCTCTGCTTAAAGACATGTGACTTACTAGTAATACGAAATTTAAATTCACTTAGTTACGTTCCCTTATCTATGCTAGAATAAGTGTAGACAACCTACATTGCTAGCCAGTGTGCAAAAGTCATTGTTATTTTGAATTTATTGTCTTCTGCTTTCTTCTTTTAGGTGGAGTAATTTGAGTAAGTGACATGGCCACAAACCAACCACGCCGATTTTCAGCACAACTTGCCACCAAAAAATCGACATATTGCATTTTCACTTTTATTTCGTGGTGAGACAATGCGCCTAAAATAAATAACTGAAAGTATTTTGTGCACAAAACATATTTAGAAAAAGCCATAGAAAAGGTTTACTGGGATGCGTATGGTAAAAGGGAAAAATGCAAAAAACCGGTCTGGGGGTAATTTTTTACCCCCCGGTGACCCTATAGGGGTTAATTGTTCTTTGTCATTATTGTGAAACACAACCACACTTTCATTTTACAAATTCTTAAGTTGTAATTTCATTTTTGTTTCAATCAATTTCGTTTAAATCGCAGGCCATGCCACAAAATTTTATATTTTTTGTAAACGAAACATAGGTGATCCTAGTACTTTTCCAACGCTATAAAAGTCCTAGTGTCGTCTAGAAAGTATAATTTTATAATTTTAGAATTTAATTTTAAGTTTATTGTCATGTGACATATATAGCATGAACGAGGTGACTTGATTCTTACTTACCTGTTGCTCCATAGGCTTGTTGATTATGACTACTGGCATCTTTTTGTATTGTCTAATGATGCAAGGCATCGTGGATATTAATTTAAAGCGTACAAAGCCCCAAGTTCGACTCCGCGTGCGTCTGGACAGTTTTGAATGTCGAGTAATAAACGTATGGAACTCTTTGCCATGTAAAGTTGTAAATTCTCCTAACTTAACTACCTTTACAGTCATCTCTACCAAAACTAGCAATGCTTTTTTTGTATTTTTGTACTTTCTATTAATTATTATTTTCATAGGTACGTAAAATTTAGCACTAATAGGTTTTACACGTCAACTGTAGACACAGGAAAGTTCAAATGTGCCTTAGGTAAGTCAAATGTAGACATAGGAATTTCGAATGTGTTTTGGTAACTCAAATGTGACTTATAACGTTGTTATTTTAACTTAAGAGCAATTATTAAATTGAAATTAAAGAAGATTAAATTTAACATCCTTAAACTTTACCACCTATCCACATTTGAGATACCAATGTCACATTTCACTTGACATGTGTCTACATTTGATTTACCAAAAGCGCTCAAGATTTCTTGAAAACCATTGCTAACACATTTGAACTACTTAAGTCTACATTTGAGTTACCAAGACACGTTTGAATTACCCAAGTCTACATTTGACTTAACGTAGGTCTAAATTTGACGTATAAAACCTATACACGTACTTACATTATTCTACTGTATGATATGCTGCACTATGTTGTCCGTTTCGTACGGGATTCTTTTGGGTAATTTAAATTACTGTATTTTGTTGTAATTTTTAGTTACCAGTTGAGCTACAATTACCTATAGATAATAAATAGACATGCGTCGTATTTTGTACAAATAATGGTAGATTTTATAATTATTTCCCGTCTTAGCATAATTTTAGCTGCATGAATATACAGTCATTATTTCCTATGATTTTGCTCAGTTATGCCTGGCAAGCTATGGACTAAATCATTCACAACACAACTGTAACCCCCAGGTGCTCCATACCCGACTGTATATGTAAGCTATAATGAATTTTAACTAAAACAGGTATACAGAGGTATGTTATAATTCGATTTTTATTCGGGAGGCGTTATCCTACTGACTGTATCATGAGTAATGAGGCTGGTAGACACGCGGGCTCAATATATTAACTGAATCACATTGGCAGTTTGTGATTGCTCGCCGGCTAACTCGTTGTGAGACCTTCCCAATTCGTCAGCCGGAGTACGGTGGGCTGAGATGAGGAAGCAACAGCAAAGTGTAAAAATCAAGGTAAGAAGCTGAGTAGCATTAATTAGTTAATTAGTTTCGATTACGCGTGCTCACTTTAAAAGACGGCTGTAGCTTCTACGTTTTAAAATCAGGCGAATGAGGAGGTTTTAATTATTTTAAAATTTTAAAGTTTGCGGGTCATTCAATGTACGTTATTATTTTTACATAATTTTTGAATATACATTGTTCAAAGCCTACGTTTTATTATTATTATTATTATTATTATTATTATTATTATTATTATTATTATTATTATCGTAATTTCTCCTTGGCCCATGGCTGCCTTAAATCAGTAGTTAAAGCCTG
Source organism: Tubiluchus corallicola (assembly GCA_030141605.1). Taxonomy (NCBI): domain Eukaryota; kingdom Metazoa; phylum Priapulida; class Priapulimorpha; order Priapulimorphida; family Tubiluchidae; genus Tubiluchus; species Tubiluchus corallicola. Next base: position 46,187 of record JAQGDQ010000971.1, read on the forward strand.
TAAAGGTTTGCACTAATGTATATTTTTTTACAGGAACTTAAAAACATTTATAGTTAAAACACTTCAACTTTACTTAAACTTTTAATTTACTAAGTTATAAATCATGTTTCGACAGAGCTGCTGCTGTCATCATCAGTGGTAAATTTTTACAAACGTACAACCAGTTTATATAAGCAGAGCCTATAGTATAGAACATAATTCCACTGCTAAATACCTAATAAGCGCATAATGTTCTATACTGTATGCTCTACTATACTAAAAACTTAACACATACCTGTGTGTAGACCTATATATATATATATATATATATATAATGTTATATCATTTCATTTTGTTTTGCTTTCCTTAATTGTTCCTTATAACATGAATCATTTTTGCATTTTTTTCTTTCTTACGCTAAAGTGAACTTCAATGAAGGATTTTTTAAAATTAATAGTGTTATAAATGAACTCTAGTCCAGCCATGTACAAAAGGTAATAAATCTGTAAATAGGGGTGGTTGTCTTAGTTGACCGTATGGTGTTTCACCAGCATTTCTCCATACAATTAACCCTTCTTTTTAACAGTAGGTTAGGCTGTAAACAGATAATTAGTAGTTTGTAAATTGTGAAAATTATTATCATGTCTATCATGTACTGTAAAACTTAAAGGAGATAAATAAACAATCTTAATCTTAATCTTAATCATATAATTTCAACGGAATAATTACACACAGAAGCGTCTTTGCCTGTTAATTTTTCTAGAGAATGGTAGTTTTTTAATTTTTAAAGCTAAATTTAACAAACGATACTGACTAAGTTTTCAGGACATGAAGTGTTCTAACGACGAAAATTAAAATGGCGGCACTATGCAGGCGTGATTGTGAAATTCTAAGCTTGCAAATTTGCTAAACACTGCTTACAAGTGATTTTCAGAAGTTGAAAAGTAAGGTCTTGTAGCAAAGCTTTGGTTTGGAAACTTTAAAAAATGTAGGACGCATTTCGGTATTTAATTTTTTTTTTAAAATTAGTATTTTCCTATCTCCAGGGCCGGCCTTAGCGCCTCACCCCTCAGGGGGTCCTCACGCCGAGGTAACATACATTATATGTTTTTAATAAATTGCGTAATTTTATTTTTTCGTTTTTATTTTTTATTTTTCTATTTCATTTGGCGCCACCAAATTCACTTCGCCTAGGGCCTTCAATTACCTAAGGCCGACCCTGCCTACCTCATTATAAAATTTAAAATGCTTGTCTAGAATAACGTTATTATTCACCATTTGAAAAACTTTGCTATTAACAGTATAAGGTGAAGATCAAATTGTACAATTAAAAACTAGAAAAAATAATTCTAGTAATTAAGCCTATGTGTTTCAAACGTACATTTTATTCACATAAATAATTTTAATTTACATTTCGAAATAACGCTTGGTTCCAAAAATGAAACGGATACACTAGCTGTATCTTAAGCAATCTGTTTACATTAATTAAATAGCTGTCATATTTTGTCCAGTGAGTTTTTCCACTGTGACAGCAGTTATGTTATTTTTTTGAGAAAATTAAAACAGTAAGCCCATCAGCATTAGTTTTAAAGAGAGATAGAATGCTTTTTCATACACTACCCCATTTTCAGATTCAATAAAAAGTACATTTTTTAACACAATTAATACTGCAAAGCGTTTCTGATAATTAAATAATATATTAAAATCTTAATTAACGGCGGGCGAGGTCAACTATTGATGACATCACAAACTAACATAATTTTCATCAGCAAAAATATTTCACGAGCGTGTTCTATGGTGTTTGCGAAAACGAAAATTGAAGTACAGTGCTACTGTAAGATATTCAGTGTGTTGTACTAAAACTAGGCAAGTTCTAATATAAAAATTCAAATTTCAATTTTACCTGTGCTCACGCATGAGCTATTGAATGTGTGCAGTTCGTCACGAACTAACATTTTTGAAAAAAATAGTTATTTTAAATAGTAGATTGTTTTGACCTACAGTTTACAATGGGGGGGGGGTCCTTTAGCTTTCAAAATGGGGTAGAAAACATGTATGTGATGACAATGTATTTACTGGGAGACTAAGATTTACTGTACGCGAAAATGATTAATGGCGCGCGCTCCCCCTGCATGTACGCTAAATCAGCACGGCGTCATAAATTGAAATAAATTAGATAATCTTGCATTTGCGACTAGTATCCGTGATGATTTTGACATAATTAACATTTTGCAATACTTGTGAATTGTTCTTGAAACTCAACCTTTTATTTATTTTATGCTTTAGTGCTTATATGAAACTATTATCATTCCTATCTAAAAATGATTTGTATACCTACAGCCTTATGGTCTTTTAGTGAGCCTATTTCAGTGTAATTTTTTTTGTAAATTATTTTTAGTTAAATTTTACTTTTATAGCTGAATTTACTAAAGGTACAAAGAACATTTATGGTAGTACAATAAGACCACTTATCGCTTCGTTATGCAAAATTAATAATAAACCATAAATAAAATACGTAAAAATATCCAGGGATCCTTTATATTTTGTAAAAAGTATACAACTGCTCTCCTGTTTTGTAAAAAATGTTGTCCAATCAGTTTGGCATTACCTGTTTTTTAATAATAAATTGCTGAATTAAAATTCCGCTATTAAACTGTTGTTAAAGGGCGGATCATACGTAACAATTTAAGAAAATATTGGTGTTCAAAGTATGTACAGTGACCTTCCAGTACAACCCTGGATTATATCGTAGAGCATACATTCGAACTTAAGATTATTTAAACAAAAAATTTATGCATTAGTTAGAAAAATTGAGGACTAATATACGTAATATTCATTAAATCATCACATTTGCTAAATTTATAAGAAGTTTATCTTGAATACATATGCCGATAATTCGCAAATCCACTACAAAAACCACATTTCTTTTATTTTATTTTGATCAGTTTTCTCTTTATTTAATATTTCAGACATTAGATGTCTCGAAATTTATAAAACGAGTCGAAATAAACTATTGTTAAAGCATAAGTTTAGAAAAGTTGCTATTTTATGATAAACTAGTATGCTATTTGCTGTTTTGAACTATTGACTGTAACAATACCTGAATGTTTTAAGGAAGACAGGATGATTTTCCATATATTAACCCATTTTCGAATCCGATAAAAAGTGTACAGTTTAACACAATTAATATTGTAAACGCGTTTCTGATAATTAGATAATAGACTGAAATCTTAGTTAACCGCGGGCGAGCCCAACTATTGATGACATCACAAACTAACATAATTTTCAACATGAAAACATTCCACGAGCGTGTTGCACGTGTTTGCGAAAGCAAAAATTCAAGTTCAGTGCTACTGTAAGATATTCAGTGTGTTGTACTAAAACTAGGCAAGTTCTAAGATAAAAATTCAAATTTCAAATTTACCGCTGCATTCACGCATGAGCTGTCGAACGTGTGCAGTTCGTCAAGAACTATCACATCTGAACTGAGAGGTAGAGCACCTGTTTTTTGTGCAATGCGTTTCCGAAATGCAAGCGCTAGTACTCGTCTAACTAGCGAATGACGAAATGCATGTAACAGCGAAGAACTAGTGGCGCGAACGTGAAATTGTGTTTGTGTGGTAATAATTCTTTCGCGTAAGTCATTCTTGAAAAAATAGTATGTTTCCTTTCAATATTTTAATGAGTAGATTGTTTTGATCTGCAGTTTAAGACTGGGTCCGGGATTTGCTTTAAAACTTTAATGATTTATTTATTTGTGTTGTTTGTATTTTTACAGGTTTGTTATGTGTTTGAAGCCGTGTAAATCTACATGTCAACGAGTCTCATAATTCAGCTACATTATTAACACTTTTTCGTTCGTGTTATAAATTCTGTACTCAAAAATTTAATGTTAATTTTCATACCTTTGCATTATTTAATTTAAACTGAATATTCGTATAAAAAAGTTTATCAAAGCAGATGCTAACGAAAATTATTGAATTTATTGTTTTTAGTGATTTTTACTATACTTATAATACTATTATACTATATACTATAGTAAAATAGTATATATTTTGAATTATGCAGGTAATATTGTCATTTGGAATATTGTGTGCAGTGCAGAAGCAACAATAACAATGCAGTTTTTTTAAAGATACACATTGTACTGTGTCTGATTTTTTCATCCATTGTGGCAGCTTCTTTCACTACGCGTTGAACACGTAATGTAATCTAAAATTTGTCTATATAGTGCGCTACATCGTTTAAAATCTGACGCACAATAAAATAATTTCAAAACTCATAAGAAACACAAAATTTAAAAGATATTCAAAATTAAAAATAATTGGTCGTAAAAAAGTACGATTTAAACAAACGTGTTTTAAGATGTTGTATAAAAGAATCTAATGAGTTTCTAGAACGTGTAGCAACAGGTAAGTTATTCCAGAGATTCCAGAGTGTGGAGCACAGACAGAAAAAGGTTTTTCCCCATAGAATTCTGTATTAGGAATTGGCTGATGTAAATGAATTTGTTCATAAGCATTAGAACGGAATTTTTGACCCATGTTACGGCGTATCAAAAGATCAGTATGGTATGCAGGGTAATTCAATTATTTATTCTCCAAGTACAGCTAAACTCTAATTTAGCTAAATATGCAAGATATACAGAATATAATAAAACACGCTGTCAAACGTCACTTCTTCGCTGACATAAAGTGACTTAAGACATTGGATTATGATCTTCATAACTAAGTTTGATAATTTAATCATCAAAACGCCAACTTAAGCAAAATGTCGTCAGAACTATGATCTGCTTCCTATATTGACTTATTATAGTGCTAATGCATGTAATTAACGTGCGTATGAACCACATGAAAGAGGTTATTTAGGAAAATTCAAGTAACAGCGTTCAACCAAGTTTTTGCCCTGTGTGGAAACTTACACGGCAAAAGATAGCAAAAAGTATCAAAAGTATTAAAATTCACAATATTTCATAAGTCACAGTCACGTCATGATGTAGACAAATTTGTAGATATGTAATATAGTATTTTAATGCTCTTATTCTTATGATTTTTTAACTTACACTAACTGACACAATTGCACACATCAGACTGTCACTGACTGGTTATCCACTGATCTTACGTATGATGTAATTTGTTTTACTCTGTACTTGCGTATAATTTTTGCAATAAAGATTTATATATGTATTTATATAAATAAATATATATATATATATATATATATATATGTACACATATAAATACATATATACATATATAAATCTTTACAGCAAAAATTATACGCTAGTACAGAGTAAAATAAATTACATCATACATAAAATCAGTGGATAATATATATATATATATATATAACAGAAGTGTATGTATTTTCACTCATGAAAAGCTTGCATTCATAAAGCACACCAAGCAAGACCATGCGCTTTGGTCCCATGGTGTTTAACAATAGATTTATAGACATGCATTGTTCATGTATGCATTCTAAAAATAGCATCTAACGATTTTCATTACCTTCCGAATAATTTTCGATTATTGATTTTGCATTTTTGTTTTATGCATCGCTATCATAAGGTGATATATCTCAATGGATACAAATACTAGCGTACTAAAATTATATACTTAGAGATTCTTTTGCTACATTACAGCCTAAGCGAATAAAGAAGCCAAGTTTTAAGTAAGAAACACCTGTCTGGGAAGCCATAAACACCACTTACCTGAGAAACCGTTGGGACTCCGATTTTGCACGAATTGAAGAGCGGTTCATCTTCATCCTCATCCCTTGCTGTGCACAGCTTCAGCAACGATTGCTCATATGGCCATCAGTCAGTTTAAAACAAAGTGACGACGCTCATCCGTACAGAGGCAACAAAGAGCAATTAAGTTTATTGTCGCGCTGATTCGCCTCATGTATTAAAATCTGTTTGCGTTACACATATTATACGTATCGTTAAGCAATTGATGTTTGCGAATCCGACATTATGTTTCAATTGTAATTTTTCCCTGAAATGACTAATGACAACGAAAATGAGCCGAAACTGACGAACGTCATGCAGGCAGAATCCGGATTCAGTTTCATTTTAATGTGAATTGAAACTTAGAGCCAATATCAAGCAAAAAAGCAAACAAAACGTCATACCTTGATAAAAATGATTAATTTTTTTTATTTTTCTAATTAGTCAAACTATATCGGTTTCAACTGAGCTTATAAAGTCCTCTTTTTTCGAAGTTTGTTTTTGTCAGATATATTACGAGCTAATTAACCTCAAATCGAACTCTATCTGATGCAGTCATTAAATAACATGTAGAACGTATTGCATATAAAAGAGCACAAGTAGGAGGCAAAGTAACAAAAGGTCAAATGTCAAAATGTCAAAATGTCAAAGGTCAAAAGGTAACATGAGACAAATACAGGAAAAAGTCATAAAAATAGATAAAAATAGGCTAAAAACAATAGGAAACGGAAAAAGATGAGAAATTGAGAAATCAATGATAAAATTTCACATCGGGGCGTGCTTAAAATAGGTGGTTGTTGGCGCCATAGGCGTACGAGCCGGGGGGGGGTGAGGGGGCTGCAGCCTCCCCCGCATTCGGGCAAGCAAGTTTTTTAGGCCATCATCAATTTTCTGAGCACCGACCAAATGATGGAAAAATAAAATAATATTTTTTATAAAAGGAAATCTGGAAATAAAGTGTCCGAAATCCGGGCATTTTTCCGATCATGGGGTGGGGTGAGGCAATTCCCGACACGGGACTTTTTTGGATGGGCAAAAATGGCTCAGCCCCTCTGGAAAAATCGGTCCGTATGCCTATGGTTGACGCATTTCTCTGTGGGATAGGCAGGCGAGGACAGAACGCAGAAATAAAACCATTCGAAACTGTGTTGCTGACTGTCCCCCTATCCTTTACTTGCTCAAACACGATGTTGCTTAACTTGAGTCGTTAAGTGACCACCAAGCGTCACCATTTTAGCGGCATTCTGTTGATTGTTCTCAAGTGTTCATTATGAATTATACAAAAAATTAGGTTATTAAAATTGGTTGCTCACTTGGACATACCTAAAAGTGACTGCTTTTAGCAAAAGAGGCCTACAGAAAATTGTTTGCATACATAAACTGTAAGTTTGAAAGTTTGACCAAACATCCACTTGACCAGGGCCGGCTTATATATATTTATATATATAATCTTTATTTGCCATTAAAATACATTGATAATCACTGATAAAAACTTTACAGAGATGATCAATCAGTGTTAGTTAATAAAAACTTACACTGCCAACGGCAAATGCGTTAGCGCAATCTAAACTACTGTGCAGCAATAAAAAGTAACGACGAATAAAATCAAACGTATTTACAATTATTCACAAAAAAATGAAAAAATTATGATTTAATTAATATGGCCGTGGGTATATGAATTCTGAATTAGTGTGTATGTTGTCGTGCTGGTGTGATGGTATTTCATATCTGGTTAATATTAGTGCTTTTAATTTTGTTTTAAATGCTGATAGGGACTTGATTTGTTTAACATGTAATGGTAGAGAATTCCAAAGTAGAATTGCTTGTTTGATCACAGAGTTCGTTCCATAGTGGGTATTTGTCCTAATTTGTTTTAGATTGCTTGTTCTGGAATTAACTGTTAGATTATGACCTTTTGGGAACCCTAGGCTAACGAAATTATGGGGGGCCCCCTTCAGACAGAGCCACCGTTCAATTTGCTCGCACTAGTCTCTAATATCTTTTACTTGTGATGTATTTTACAACACTTGTGTCGTCCAATATTTCAAATAAAAGGCCTCAAATAAGGGCCCTTTGTCTCAAACAGGGATCCTTTAAATCACATGATGAACCACTAAAACGTGGATTTTCACTCTTACTGATCTCCCTTTTCAAAGTTAACATTTTATCTTAATTATATGAATTATTCAGCAATGAAAGCTTGGGCGCCCAAGCTTGAGGGTAATACTACTATTTAGGTAATACTACCCTATAGTTTTTAAAAATAAAGAATTATAATAAAAATAATAATGGATAATACAGTACACTAAATCGTTTTGCAACCCTCTTTCCTCTATTGGTCTAAGATTTAAAAAGTTTAAAATGACACACAAGTAAGGTTACATCTCTAACTATAGAGATTTAGTTTCATTTAAAAACAGCTGAAAATCATTTTGCTTTTTAGAAAACACAACTTCATAATTTTTATCTGGGTCACTAGACATGACTTCAGACACGCACCAATGTGACCCATCAAAAAACAGTGAACCACGTGATCCGCGACACATGATCTATTCTATTATTAAAACAACACAACTTTTATTAAAAACTTTTATTTACAACTGTTTAAAAACATGTCCAGACGTTCCTACAGCAATCAGCCATCATCATCAGTATTATGGTGTGGGTGGTGTGGTGTGTGGGTGCTGCAGTGGTATGGTGTGGTGCAGTGTGGTGTGATGTGGTGGAGTATTATGGTGTGGGTGGTGTGGTGTGTGGGTGCTGCAGTGGTATGGTGTGGTGTAGTGTGGTGCTGTGCGGTGTGATGTGGTGGAGTATTATGGTGTGGGTGGTGTGGTGTGTGGGTGCTGCAGTGGTGCAGTGTGGTGTGATGTGGTGGAGTGGTATGGTGTGGGTGGTGTGGTGTGTAGGTGGTGTGGTGCGGTGCGGTGTGGTGTGGTGGTATTGTGTGGTGCGATGAGGTGGAGTGGTATGGTGTGGTGCAGTGTGGTGTGATGAGGTGGAGTGGTGTGGTGTGGGTTGTGTGTTGATTTGTGCACAAAATTCTTTTTGTGGGGTTTGGCTATTATTATTATTATTATCTCTTATATTAATATTCTTGGTATATATATATATATATAAGATTCGAGGCTACAGCCCGGACGAGGGCACCATTTGCGGCGATCTATATATCAAACGAAAGGTCTCGATCTAGTGTCGTGCCATTGATGGTTTATTTTTCGAATCGGGCCCACCGGGAGGAACGGGGGGCGAAAAACCTCCAAAAATGGCCATTTTTCGGCCGTTTTTTGCAAAAGTTATACGACCGAGATGTAGAGAACGGGAACGGGCCGAGGGTGGTGCTGGGTATGGATAGATAGCCCGTTCAGCGGTGGGTGTAGTAGGCATATTTAGAATTCCCGAGAGGGCCACGGCGTCCCGTAACGGGCGTTTTCCCGGACCCAACTCGCGACTTTTTCGAAATTTTGACCAAACAGCCTGCGGGAAAAACGTTCTAGCGTCGCCCAGTGGGACTCTCGGAAGGAGATATATAGCTCTTTACAAAGAGGAAGGACAGGGCTACACGATGATGTAGGTTATATTTTAGGGCAGGTCCACCGAGAGGAGTACCGGCGAGGTAATTAGAGGTTCCATTTTCGGCAATTTTCGCTTAGAAAACTGTTGACGCAAAGGCATTGTTGTGACGTCATCCATTGTATTCTGTCTATAATCTTATAGCTTTAATTCAGCAAAAAGCTGCTACAGGCAAAGTAAACAAACAGTAGGCAGGATGTTACGGGCTTTGTGTTATAAATGAGTACTAGGTAGAATGTTCGCGTATTATTGATTACACGTGTATTTATACGCAAAATCTTTTGCGGGGCCTTTGCTAGTCTTATATATTAATATTCTTGGTATATATATATATATATAAGATTCGAGGCTACAGCCCAGACGACGGCACCATTTGCGGCGATCTATATATCAAACGAAAGGTCTTGATCTAGTGTCGTCTCATTGGGGGTTTATTTTTCGAATGGGGCCCACCGGGAGGAACGGGGGGCGAAAAACCTCCAAAAATGGCCATTTTTCGGTCGTTTTTTGCAAAAGTTATACGGCTGAGATGTAGAGAACGGGAACAGGCCGAGGGTGGTGTTGGGTATGGATAGATAGCCCTTTCAGCGGTGGGTGTCATAGGCCTATTTAGAGTTCCCGAGAGGGCCACGGGGTCCCGCAACGGGTTTTTCCCGGACCCGACTCGCGATTTTTTCGAAATTTTGATCAAACAGCCTGTGGAAAAAACGTTGTAGCGTCGCCTGGAGGGACTCTCGGAAGGAGATATGCAGCTCATCAGAAAGAGGATGAACGGGGCTATACGATGATGTGGGCTATATGTTAGGGCAAGTCCACTGAGAGGAGTACTGGCAAGTTAATTGGATGTTCTATTTTCGACAATTTTCGCTTAGAAAACTGCTGACGCAAAGCCATTGTAGTGACGTCATCCATTGTACCCTGCCTATAGCTTTAATTCAGTAAAAGCTACAGGCTTTGCGTTAGTTAAGCAAACAGTAGGCAGGATGTTACGGGCTTTGCGTTATAAATGAGGACTATGTAGAATGTTCGCGTATTATTGATTACACGTGGTTTTTTACGCAAAATCTTTTGCGGGGCCTTTGCTAGTTATTATTATTATTATTATTATTATTATTATTATTATTATTATTGTTGTTGTTGTTGTTTTCTTGCGTATTGCGTTGACTATTAAACGCATGTGCGTTATTATGTCTGGGAAGTTTTTTTATTCATTGTAATGTATTGCATTGTTTATGTAATGTTTTGTAACTTATAATTGTATTTCTATGGATTGTAAATCGTCAATAAATAAATAAACAATACGATAACACAGTAATTCTTACTAAAGAGATTTCTGCTGGCAGAAAGAGAAGACAGCCTCTTCCTAGCAAATGAACGGGGACACCGTGGAGACGACTCGACGCTGCAACTTTTCTATTTCGTCTCCACAGCAGGTGACGCCTGTAGTTTTCTGTTCCTTTACAAATCGAAATTAAATTAATGACGACAGGACAAAGTGGTCTGACCAGCTCTGCATTCAAGGCCACTCGCCTGGCCCGTACAGTAACAATGGCAGTCGTTAGAATGCAACAACAATTAGACTGTAGGAATGCAAAAGAACCTGGACGCTTAATGAATCGTACCTGTGTGACGGCAGAACGGTTTCCATTCGGTGGTGACAGGTGTCAGCTAAGACGAGATAACAAATTACATTTCCATTGGGCAGTGATTCTGGTTTGGCAGAAGAGTGTCAAACGTGCGGGGCGAGTACACGAGTAATTACCGCCCCGGTGTTTTCACTTTGCTGTTTTGTTGACAACGCAAATTAAGGGTTTCCCCTGCACAACTGTGCAATTACAAGCAATGAAAATGTTAAGTGTAATTGGGAGCAAGACCGGATGCGGAAGTGGACAAGCTCAACATCTTGTTGTTTTTACTTCGATTTGGACTTATAAATAGGTGACACATTTAAGTGATGTAATATAATGCGGTCTTAGCAATACAGTTTCTAAGTATCACAGAACGTTGCCAGAACATTTATTGACATCTATGAGTAATTAAAGTGGATTAAAATAAATTTATTTCAAGGAGATAGAATCACGTGAGTAATCTGGTAAAGGTGGTACAGTGAACAAGCAATTATATACATGTGCAGGTATTTTTGTTAAAAAAAACTTAAATTAGAGGTATAAACGATATCATTTATTAGCTTGACATTATTCTACCCCCCACCCCCAGGTATTTGAAGCATTTGTAGTAACTGTGACCATTTTCAGGAAGCCACTAGACGAGGCCAGCTGCAAGTGCAGTTTCTAAGGTAATAACAACAGCAACAATAACAACAATAACAACAACAACAACAACAACAACAACAACAACAATAATAATAATAATAATAACAACAACAACAACAACAATAATAATAATAATAATAACAATAATAATCGTTATTTAATGTCGGCTTTTTAAGACGAACATTTAACATAAACTCCAAATTAGCTTTTGGGGCGACTGTACCTATCAAAGTCATAATCAATCATCAGCCTCCAAACGAAGATATACGGGGCACAGAAGAGACAAGTGCTCTCCCTTTACCGTGTGCAAGACGCAGTTGCACGTTGCTACACGGGCTTGCTACACCTTTCAAAATCAGAGGTTTCATTTATCAAATTTATTGGAATTTTCACCGCATGTGATAGAGCAACGACTAAAACTCATATAGTTACAGGATATATGCTGTAGCAGTGTTAATTTATATAATTTTTATATTCTTTTAATAGTTTTTGGGTAAAGTATTTCAACTCTGTTTTGGTTGTGATAATAAATAAACAAATAAAAAATGAACTTGCTTCTTGTTGCTAAGTTAAAAGATGAACATCTAGCGTTCACTTTGATACTGATTATTACGCTAATAAAGTTATTAAAAAGTTATTTGTCTGAAGTTACTCACATTAAGTTTTCTTTACAAGTAACAAGACATTAAATTTTGACTCTTTAGAGATTACGGACACAATTACAGAACGTTGTGGATTGTTCTGGCTGTTTAATAAGATCAGTTTAACAAACAAACAAAAGCATGACATAAACAACGAGGAATGTTACTAACGTGTAGAGTATGATTCCTTTGCATTAAATGTAGGCTTAAAAAGAAGATAACTTTCAAGCATGTAAGACATTTCTAATCAGCAGTTAACGTGTAGGGTATTATGTGCATAAGCAGCAAGCTTAAAGAGTAGAGTGTCTGACAAATTATTGAGGCATAGAAGAAACAAGTTAGGGGCTAATGCAGAACCCCGAGAAACATCCCGAATGATTGAAGAACAGAAGAAATAAGTTAGGGGCTAATGCAGAACCCTAAGGAACACCACAAATGATTGAAGAACAGAAGAAATAAGGTAGGGGCTGATACAGAACCCCGAGGAACACTACAAATTAATGAGGAACAGAAGAAACAAGTTAGGGGCTAATAGTGAACCCTAAGGAACATCACAAATGATTGAAGAACAGAAGAAATAAGGTAGGGGCTAATAGAGAATCCCGATGAACACTGCAAGTAATTGAGGAACAGAAGAAACAAGTTAGGGGCTAATAGAGAACCCTAAGGAACACCACGAATGATTGAAGAACAGAAGAAATAAGGTAGGGGCTAAAGTACAGAACCCCGAGGAACACCACAAATCATTGAAGAACAGAAGAAATTTGGTAGGGGCTAATACAGAACCCCGAGGATATGGTGCTTCGGTATTGTGCGACAACAAAAAACAAATCCAAATAGCAATGCGATCAGGTACTTCAACGAGGCGTAATTTGTACAAGAGCTAAGATGTAGAAGTGATCAAAAGAGGAGAGTTTGCAAACTACGCTTTGTCATGAGCATTGAGGTCTCCAAAACGTAGTTGCTGAAGGATGACAACAAGAGACTTCATCAATGTTCAATGAGAGAAACTAACATTGGGCAAGACTGAGAAGATGGAGAGTGATACCGGAAAAAACTAAAATGTCACTAAAAACCAAAAACTAAATGAAAAAAATCATCCCGTAGATTTTTACCTATCTGTCTGTCTGTCTGTCTGTCTATCTGCCTATCTGTCTGCCTGTCTACCTACCTACCTACCTACCTACCTACCTACCTACCTACCTACCTACCTACCTACCTACCTACCTACTTACTTACCTTCATCCCGTAGATTTTTACCTATCTGTCTGTCTGTCTGTCTGTCTATCTGCCTACTTGCCTGCCTGCCTACCTATCTACCTATCTACCTACCTACATGTTCACATAAATATGAGAGTATAAATATGAATCACTTATTTAAAAGTATTTAAAATTTATTGCATTATTTAACAATATGTACAGCACTTTTTGTCTGTCAGAGACTTAAAACGAATTTTCTTATCGCATAATGAAGCAAAAATTATAAATAAGCTAATTAATTTATTTTTCTGAGCTATTACTATGCGGTCGCTAATCACGGACGTCAAATGTTTCTAGATGTTTAATAAACCTAATAAACCGTTTTTCAGCGTTTTTGAAACATAAAATTTGTATAAAGCGAATAAAATAACGAATGTGTTTGAAACGAATTTGTAGCTGACAATTTTAAAAAGGTTGATTTTGTTAAAAATTGAGCAAAATTCTGCAACAAAAATATATATTTTACTATTGGGTATGAAATTGAATAAAATGAACAATACAGGTTAGGCGCTAGATTCGACCAGCGTTTCCATTTGAGGTCGTTGCGCCATCTATGAGTAGATATGCAAGAAAACGTATCGATTTCCGTCAGCAAGAACATGACACTAATGACTTACATGCCGCAAATTAAATATCAAAAATTTACACATAGGTGAACAAGAAAGATATTGCCACTGCTTCCTGTTGTAAACTAAAACATTGACAAGACGCTATTGTATATTGATTGTTGGGAAAGTTCCCATTTAAAAGTAGAGAATATAAGATGAATGTAAAAGGATCTTGATAACGATTCTAAAGAATCGTCATTGACTCGATGCGTTAATGGAAAAAGTAATATTTACATAGCAAATTGTTAGTGATTTCAGTTCTAGCCAACGTGGTGGTAGCATTATACGTCTTTCTTTTGTCAGTATTCTTTCCGATATAATTTTATTTCGGTTTTAATACGACTAAATCATTCTGTAGAAATTTGGACAATTAAGAAAATCACTAGTAACATCTCGCAGTATCGTCTTTGGAAGGCAACATATTTACACCTCCCGTTTGCCGACAGAGGAGGCCTGCTCCGCCCATTCTTTTTAACTACGAGCCGACTTGACCAGTCCGAGCGTCCAGCAAGATGTTTATTACGCAAGGAAGAGGTCGTCTTGTAAGTCAGAACAAGTGCCGCTTTGTAATCTGATATGATAGAGATAAGCCGAAACTTCAAACCAGACCGATGTGGAGGCTAGGTTGTCTTATGCAGATACTTAATTACGATTACACGTGCCTAGGAGATGCTAGTTCTACAAGAGAGAGAGAGAGAGAGAGAGAGAGAGAGAGAGAGAGAGAGAGAGAGAGAGAGAGAGAGAGAGAGAGAGAGAGAGAGAGAGAGAGAGAGAGAGAGAGAGAGAGAGACAGAAAGAGAGAGAGAGGGAGAGAGAGGAGAGAGAGAGAGAGAAAGAGAGAGAAGAGAGAGAGAGAGAGAGAGAGAGAGAGAGAGAGAGAGAGAGAGAGAGAGAGAGAGAGAGAGAGAGAGAGAGAGAGAGAGAGAGAAAGAGAGAGAGAGAGAGAGAGAGAGAAGAGAGAGAGAGAGAGAGAGAGAGAGAGAGAGAGAGAGAAAGTGAGTGAGTGAAGAGAGGAGACACACAGGGAGAGAGAAGAGAGGGGGAGAGAGAGAGAGATACTTAGTGCTGACATAGTGCTGATGGTGTGCCAAGAACCCTATCTATTAGTTGTCAAATTGGCAATTATGACCCTCTTCGGTTTCATTACCAATGAAGCCTATATCTGGAGTAACATGGCTTATGAAACTGCTCAGAAGCTGTAACTCATCCGTTTGCTGGTCAGGCTAAACGTTGCTTAACTTCGGTCGCTAAACTAGCAGCCTGATACCTCAGCTATCTGAGAAACGTTAAAACGGGATTCAGTGTGGTGAATGGTGAATGTAAGATTAGATCAGCAGGTTTCCTACGAATTCACAGTTCACGTCACCGCGAACAGCCTCACTACCCGCCCTCCGCTGTCACCGCTTCCGCTACCGCCACCGCCACCACTACCCACCGCCATTATAGCCCGTTCTAAACGCAGTACAGACGTTCAGCAGTCTTCCATTTAAAAAGCCACATTTCTTTAATTTTTTTATTGCTGTGCGCCATCTATTGTCGACTTTATGATTTACTTTCTAAGTTTAGAAAGTCAATGTTTTCACACTAGTGTTCTGTTTGGGTTATAAAAAAAGCTTATCCTAAGAATAACAGATTAGTACAAATAAGCAAAAATTAACAAAGAAAAATAAACAAGCAACATATCTTGCGAATGAGAAGTAAATAAACTGATAATTGTGTCCGGATTGGTTAAAAAATTCAAAATGTAAAAAACAACATCCCTTAAAGTGACAACAAAGGTTAAAAATGGTCACATTTAATGAATTAATTTATTCAAACTGGAAGCAACCAGAGATATCTGACTAAACAAACACTGTACTTGGTTATTTGCTTATAATATTAGAATTTATAATCAGTCATAAAAATGAACTCGTTTATCTGCTTCTTCATGGCAATCAACACTTAAATATAACTGTTAGTATTCAAGTATTTAAACTCGTGCAGAAATTTATGTTTTCCTCTGAACGCCTTTAAGCATTGTCATTGTTTTCCATAATAATGCTAGTTTCAACTTATGCTGTATGTATCTGTACTTCTGGTAGTCATACTGTAATTCTTTTTCGTAATAATACTAGTTTCAACTTATGCTGTATGTATCTGTACTTCTGGTAGTCATACTGTAATCGTTTTTCGAAATAATACTAGTTTCAACTTATGCTGTATTTATCCGTACTGCTGGTAGTCATACTGTAATTCATTTTTGTAATAATACTAGTTTCAACTTAAGCTGTATTTATCCGTACTGCTGGTAGTCATACTGTAATTCATTTTTGTAATAATACTAGTTTCAACTTATGCTGTATGCATCTGTACTTCTGGTAGTCATACTGTAATCGTTTTTCGAAATAATACTAGTTTCAACTTATGCTGTATTTATCCGTACTGCTGGTAGTCATACTGTAATTCATTTTTGTAATAATACTAATTTCAACTTATGCTGTATTTATCCATACTTCTGGTAGTCATACTGTAATGCTTCTACTGTTTGTTTATTGTCTGCACGAAGCAAGATGGTTTGTTAGCAATAAAACTGTCTTGTTGTAATTTTGCTATTATAATAAAACTAAATTAAACCAAGTCAAAATTTTTTGTTTCAGGCACTTAAAACATTTATAGTTAAAACATCATAACTTTATTAAATAGTTATTTACATTTTTGTAAATATTTGTAGAAATTTACTACAGATGATGACAGCAGTAGCTCTGTTGAAAGGTTTGACACGATTTTAACTAACATACAACCAGTTTACACAGGCAACGCCAACAGTACAGAACATTATGCACTGATTATGTGTTTAACAGAAGCCAAGCAGGTAATGAATAAGCAAACCAGTAGAAAAGAAATTCTCCTCAATCCAGCATTAATGACCATATTTCTGCCTCTGACCATGAAGCTGATTTTAATAACTTCAGCATTGTGACCAGAGCTACAAAAAACTGGGACTTATTAATAAAAGAAAGTTCATCTATGTACATTAATAAGCCTTCTCTTAATGTGCAAAGCAGTTCAATTCCTTTAACTTTATTCTCAAACACTTAGCTATTTGTTACTGTATCAATTTCTTTTCTACTGGTCTGCTTAATCTTTGCCTGTTTGGCTTTTGTAAATACACAATTAGTGCTTAAGTTACTGTATCAATTTCTTCTCTACTGTTTTGCTTATCCATTACCTATTTGGCTTCTGTTTAATACATAATTAGTGCATAATGTTCTATACTGTAGACTCTGCCTATATAAACTGCTTGTATGTTTGTAAAAATTTACCACTGATGATGACAGCAGTAGCTCTGTCGAAACGTTTGACACGATTTTTTAACTATATAAATTAAAAGTTTTAATAAAGTTGTGGTTTCTAACTATAAATTAAACTAATTTAACTATAATAGACAGGAAGTTACGCAGGAAGTAACTCCGTCTGCAACTAAGCTTAAAATAAAACCTTATATTATAGCAGCTATCATGGAAACGAGGACGCTATTCAGTCATATACGTCTCCCCGTCGTTTCCAGCATCTGATTAGCCTATGACAAGCGCATTTCGGAAAAAGTTTGATTGAACTGTTGTTTCTATTCAAACTTATTGGCATTCATTTCCGCAACTCTGCATGAGATAACGTGTTCCATTGTTTCTATTTTTGAATATGTTTTGATCGATTGTGAAACGACCATTGTTCATGCTGAAGTGTTCGATCGGGAAATGCCACATAATTAGATGTCTCGTGGTCAAATATGATAAAATTATGCATTTAATTAACGAAATTTACCCAGCTGTCCCGTGAAACATCCTTATTCTTTTCGCCGGAATCAGCTACATTTTTACAAGTTATGCTATACAGTTATGCTATATAGTTATGCTATACAGTTATGCTATATAGTTATGCTATACAGTTATGCTATATAGTTATGCTATATAGTTATGTTATAACACTGTAACAATCTTTTATATTCACCACAATTTTTCTGCATTACAAAATTTTAACTTAAAAAGATCTGAAGAAAAACAGTTTGCATTTGAGCAGATGGTTTTCCGTCTGGGAGGTCGTGAGTTCGATACAGCGGCCGGGTCATACCAAAGATTTTGAAAGTGGTACCTGCTGTTGCACAGCCTGACGGGTGGTATTTAGGGTAAAAGTGGGGTAATAATAGTCTCGGTTATGTATTTGTAGTTTGTTATTTACAGTTGGCAATGATAGCTCTTTGAGCTAATGTTAATTGTTGACCCAAAAGCTGACTTTAAATAAAGATTATAATAATAATAATAATAATAATAATAATAATAATAATAATAATAATAATAATAATAATAATAATAATAATAATAATAATAATAATAATAATAATTATTATTATTATTATTATTATTATTATTATGCAAAGAAGCAAAAGAGGAGTTGTGTAGATTGATGGCGGCCGATGCAGTTCAACACGGAAAGAACCTTTGCACATTTGTTAATAATTCTGCGTCTAAAACACATGCAATATTGAACAATGTAAAAATTATTAAAACAAAGAAAGACGACTCGTGTTTTGCCTTTTTTGGTTAAAAAACGTCTGATTACGTTTGACGTTGACATTAACGTTTTCCTTCAGGATCACCGAACGTAAGCAACGTACAGCCTGGTTGGTACTTGGATGGGTGACCACCTAGGAATACCAAGTGCTGTAGGCTTGCGATATGCCAACAGTGTATCTCGACACTGGGCAGAAGTGCTGTACAAGCAGCCAACGGGAGGAGGTCAAGTGACCCAACGGCCATGTGTAGAGGAGTAAACCTTCCAAATCAGGAGTGGAGCCCCGAAGGCGGACCAGTGCAGCATGCTCACTGACTTCGGCAGCTCCTACAGCCAACCTGGTGCCAAACGTATCGCTCCGCTGTATGGGCAACTCAGGATCTCCATACACCTTGCCCAGGCGTGCGCCCTGGAGACGCCACTCCAGTGGTTCAAGGATCGCACTGCTCAGCCACAGTTGACGCTGCAGCTCCATCAATGTGATCAATAACCGACTCTCTTGGGGCACGCACACTTCCGAGACTGGAAGGATGCCAACAACAATATAGGAACAAAACTATGTACTATACATATTTAGTATATAGTTTAAATACTAAACCATACTGTTGAATTTCCTCTACACAATTCATTTTTTTATGTACACCATTTCTATAACTATGGTTAACTATGGCTGAAGTTAAATTTTCTGATAAAGATCAGTTTTCGCACAACATTATAGCACAACCTTTTGTAAAAACTTTCTGTGTTAGCTTATTTAATACTATTGTAGTAATATGAAAAGTAATTGTTTCTTGTTATGAATTTGTCATTGAGAAAGTAATAACACATAAATTATATAATTATAGTTTTATATGTATATATAAAACTATATGTATTATTATATATGTCTATATATATTGGGTGTCTCAGAAGATAATATACACCTTACAATTTTTGTATTTTTAACAAACAAAGAAAAACCGTTTGAAAATTTGTACAGATGAATTAACACATTGACAACTCTTTTTGTCAAATTAGAAGAGAATGTGCCAAGTCTGGCATCTTGCATTGAAAAAGTATTTCACAGCCCAAGAGTGGTAAGGAACGGCTACATCATGCTGAAAAACTACATTGATAATAATGAGAGAATAGTGTGGTTTAAATGGTGTTTTGAATTTCCACTGAACTTTAGTTGGTGGTCAAAGGGCTTCACGCCAGGCAGATCTTGCATCTCATTTCTAACATTGCTGTCGCCATGGCAACAGTGTTCCAGACAAAAACAAATAAAAGCAATTGTCGCATGCCCCTTTTGGTTCGTGTAAGAGCTTGCTGTGATTGGGGAAAATTTTAAAAAGAAAATTCGAAATCAAAGTGGACAGTAACTTTTGAGACACCCTGTATGTATCGATATCAGATCATGAACTGCAGTTTTTACTGTTGATTTTACACAAAGAACTAAGCATCTGATTAAAATACAACAGATTTTTAATTACTTTTCAATACAACTGCATCGTAGAACATAACATATTGTTACAAAAAACCAGTTAAGACTAAACGATGTATCTAAAACTTTACGTTGACGTACGTTCACAGTACTGAGATTTCCCTTATTGCTTAATTACTATTATCAAAAATTTGTTTGCTTGCCTAACACAGTGAAGAAAACAGATTAAACACATAACAACAGCTTGCTTAGTTGTAGATTATGTTTACATACACCTGTGTAAAAAATAAAAAAAGCTGAGCAATTCTTCTTAGGAACAAAAATTCAGAAAAACTGCTAGACATATCAAGACTCGAACCCGCAACCCAGTGATCACTTGATAATTGCGATCGCTATGAAACAGTATTTTCCTTGAAACCTGTCGGGTTTTTTAAACTAATTACTTGCATTAAAGATTTACAAACGATCCAGAAAAATGAATTCTACAAAAACTTGTAAAAGTACAGATTCAGCTGAATAATTTACAAATTTTATATTTCATATGTCATAAGCAACTTTATATGCGTAGTTAGTGATTTGACAAATATATTTTCGGTTCTACATCTTATGGATCACCAGTGGTAGATTAACCATTACGCTAAATACAGCCTTAGACCCTAAATTTTGATATGCCCTTTGATAGGAGACAAATGACTAATTAAAGCAAGATAATCTTAGTAAACAGGACATAAAAATTCATTAAAACTGACCTTGCTAAAGACAAGTGTACTAAATTCAGCAGTCAAATACATTGAATGTACACGGGCGTTGAAAAAAGTAGTTCCAAAATTAATTTATAATCCTTGATCCTGGTAGAGGCATTTGTAAAAGAGACCCACGTTGTTTTGCAGCCGGGTTTTTCCTCTTTTAAAAGAGCAGCAAATTATCCTTCCCTAGGATGACGCTAGAACGTTTTTCCTATTATGATGTTCCTCCAGTGAGCTTAAAAATAACTAGTTTTGGAGATTTTTCACCCACCGTTGTAGAAGAAAAAAGGTTTCACTGACACTTGGAATGGGATCTTGGAGAGAGGTTCTTTAGAAAGAGAAGACCCCCGGGATGCACGAAGATGTGGATCCCTTTTACAGTGGGGCTTGTGGGTTTGTTCATAACCCATGAAACCCTTAATCCATCCCCGTGGGTCACCTTTCGACAATGTAAGATGTCAAACAATGTTGCATGTCTTGGTCTACGTGAGTAGAAATATATTAGATGGATATTATAGGTTTTACACGTCAAATGTAGACACAGGAAAGTTCAAATGTGACTTAGGTAAGTCAAATGTAGACATAGGAATTTCGAATGTGTTTTGGTAACTCAGATGTGACCCATAACGTTGTTATTTTAACTTAAGAGCAATTATTAAATTGAAATTAAAGAAGATTAAATTTAACATCCTTAAACTTTACGACCTATCCACATTTGAGATACCAATGTCACATTTGTCTTGACATGTGTCTATATTTGACTTACCAAAACGCTTAAGATTTCTTGAAAACCATTGTTAACACATTTGAACTACCAAAGTCTGCATTTGAGTTACCAAGACACATTTGAATTACCTAAATTAAAGGAAAGGTCAAGCTTTTTGGCAAGTTAGGCTTATTTCATTGTTCGCGAAAAATGTTAGAAGGATTTAGTAATAAACGTAACGCACTGTCAATCTTCATCAAAAGTATAATAAGTTTTTACCAAAAAATTAGATTTTGTTACATTTTTGTATGAACATTAGATAAGCGGTAGAAGTTTTAATTAGTTTGTGCAGCGTGCGCTTATGGAGAAACACGTAGACTCCCAATTACGTCATGGTTTTCAACTGAATGGCGGCAACCGCCACTCCTGTAAATTTTTATTCGGCGCCATTATAAATTAACTTTATATTTTATAGACAATTTTTTCAAATTTCTTTGTTATATTTCTCAAAGTTTTAGTGATAACAGTAAAATAAACCCAGCATGCCGAGAGATTTGTTTTTTCCTTTTAAATGTATTGCAACATCGCACAGTGGTACAAAAGAAATATTACGTTCTACTGCTTACAAAATTTAGGCTTCTTACTTGAGTTTTGTTAAGACGCTTGTTGAATATCTTTTTTGTAATGAAAACACTATTTCAAAATATGACGAACTACAATAGATAACAAAAGAAATAAATACAATCAAATACAATCATTAAAAGACAATGTGAAAATTTATATCTTCTATACAATAATAACTATTATATAGTATCAACACGTATGCAATCGGAGGTAGCTCGTTGACAGCGTCATGTTAGTTATTTTTTGCTATTTGTAATAAAGAAGGGTTTAAATAATATGTATGTCTATAGTCTAATACTGTACTTAGATGTAAAAAAGACAAATTACTGATGATTACTGTAACTTCTTTAAAAAGTAAAATTATTAATTATTAAAAATTCGAAAGTTTAACGCGTTGCGCAACTAACAAGCGAGCTGTACCTATCAGTTCGGAGTTGTTCGGTTGTGACGTACTGCCGACGTTTGAGAGAGCTCATGCGTGAGCACAGCGCGGTAAATTTTACAATTTGAATTTTTATCTCAAAACTTTCCTAGTTTTAGCATAAATCGTTAAAGCTCTTACAGTAGCAGTGGATTTAATCTTCGCTTTCACAAACACGTGCAAAACCCCCGTGAAAGTTTGTGCTGCTGAAATTTACATACATTTGTGGTGATGTCATCAATAGTTGGGCTCGTTCGTCGTTAATTAGTTTCTAATATATTATTTAGCTACGAGAAACAATTTTGCAGTATTATTGGTGTTAAAGTGTACACTTTTTAAAGTACTTCAAAATTTTCGAAAGATACAAAAAATCACCCTGTTTTCTTTAAAATTCTTTTGTGCAAAAAACATTTGCTGGACGTGTATATTCGATCAGTAACAAGTAAAAATCAAAGAAAACGATTACATAAAATCTACAGTTTACTACTTGTCGTCATCATTAACATTGTTTAGATTGATCATGGTTAATTGAATTATTTTTATAGGGAACTGTGTCAAAAAAACTCCCGAGTTATGAAAATTTGAAGATTGTTAGTTTAAGAATAAAAAATACGGAAAACAGCTTTTGCGGAATAAGAAGTAAATTTTTCGTTTCGCATTTTTAGTGGTGAGGTTAGTCACTCCGTGACGTCACATGATTAATTTACTCCTGCCACCTGACAGGTACGCTCGCATACGAAATGTTAAACGTCAAAAAGAAGAACTAAACGTGGAAATATTATGCTGAAAAACTATGCACGATGTCAGCTAACTGATGCGCCCTCGGGCGGAAAGTGCCACAAGAATACTGGACTGCCTGTACACCTGAGCTACCTGTCCACAATTCTGGCAGGTTTATGAGATAAAGAATTTACGACGATGCATAATTTGCCGGTGCGATGTCTACAGGGCGGGATTCTTTGGCAGACGAATGTTTATAAACGTTCATTGTTTTGAAGGTTGGTGTAGTGGGCAGGGGCACAAAGTCCTTCTGGAATGTAGTCCAATGTGCGCCGTCCGCAGGCCAAGCGCTTGGTCGTAGAGAATGTTTACGACCATAGATGTGTTTATGACCATAGATGTGTTTACGACCATAGATGTGTTTACGACCATAGATGTTTATGACCATAAACGCTGAGGGCGTAATTATCACCAGAGGGCGGTCGTAGAACCAAGAGAGTCTTCAAAGAATCGTGCTCATGGATCCACCCCCCTACAGATTCTCGTTTGGCTGTTTGCTATTATTATCCAATAAAATGTGCAAATTTTCGTTTTTGTAAGTTCTGGTAAATAAACAATTCAAAAATCTCTTAATAGACTTAAAATGTCTCATTAGACCCTTCGATATAATCTCTTTTTTCACAATTAACAATCAAGAATTTCGACAAAAAAAGGCCTAGAAAGAACCATTTAACAAGGAATAAATTTGTGTTCCAGATTTTTGAATATTTGAAAATGGCAATATAGTCAAATGTTTTTTTTAGTTTTCGAATATCGTAATACTCGCGACAAGTGGCAATAATTATTTAGGGGATGAATCGAGCTTTATGGAAGCCACCCGCCTTTTCCGAAAAATGTGTCTAATGAGGGTGGGGTTTACCTGTAATCAATTACATGTACCACCCTTTTTAAGGCGTATCTACAGGTTGTTTACGGATATGACAGTTCATAAAGAAGCGATTCGTTTTGCATATACTTTTTGCAATGTCTGAATGTCATGAATTTTAATCATTTCTATAAGGCAGTCTTTGTTACACAAAGGCGTATCGTACTGGCAGCCAAACTTGGATTTTTGCAAGCATTTATTAAAACACGCTGTGCGGATAGAATGGATCCGCCCTTACATGTGGACGCTCATCATGAACATGGCAGACGAAGGTGTTGAAAGTTTAATGTAAACCTGTCAAGAACGAAAAGCCAACAACATCATCCATCAATCTTGTCAAACTAATTAATTTTCGAACAACTAGCCATGCTGATATTGTAAAGTGCCTATCTGCAAGCGTCCAAATCAAATTATAGTTGTCTGAGGCCAGCAGAGATGTTCCCTGGTATTATCGTTGCTAACTGTATGTACAGTTTTATAGCAAAGTCCAAAGTTGTTTCTTCAGAGATAAAGACGCGCATTTGCTTTTATTTTTTTACTCATAGATGATTCGGTTGACACTAAAGAATATTAATGTTCTTTAGGGTGAATACGCATTCATTTGGTCCCAACAGTAGTGTTTGTCTGTTAGGGGTAATAAGTGTGGCGATGGTACACTCAGAAAGGGGCGGATTTTGGTGCAGAGGTCTTTGCTAAGCCCGACGCAAGTTGTTCATCCTCTGCCGGACAAACGTTCACGCAAGAGCTAGAGTTGTTTGATCTAAATTTCGAACTGCAAGAAGCATTACACATTACTAAATCATGTGTAGGCACACTATTTACTGCTTTAAAATAAGCAGGTAATTTTTTGAGATATGAACCGTAAATTTACTGCTGTTACCTGCTTGCGATTCTTCTGTTATAATCTCTGGGAAGAAAGCTAATTATCGCAAGCTAATCATAAGCACGGATATACTAGTATTTTCAGTACATATTGATACAAAAACATTTTTAGAAATGTTCATAAATCATGATTTATAAAAGTGATAACCTTAGCTCTAAACAATTTGATATTGGACTTAAAAGAAATGGCTGCAACAAGCTATAAGAATAATACTAAAGAAACTGCAAAGCGTGTTTCTGCATAAGAGAATTATTGCTTTTGAATAAAACTATAAAAGAGTAGATAGCTATTTTGCATGTCTTCTTATAGATTTAATAAAAATTCAAATCCACCTTTCCTTCAGCTGTCTCCAAGGATTTAATAAGCATTTCAGGACCTGTTTCAGGTACTGCTCTTCGTGGAAAAATGGAACATGTTAGCAACACATTTGTCTGACAATGCGACGATGTCCTGAAAATATGACTTATCCTTGTACGGCTCAGGCAATAATTTCCCTTTCAGGAATACGTATTTCCTCATTTGTATCCCGTTAGACTGTCATCTGCCCATCTGAGAGGTTCAAATTTTTAGGTTCTCTCTCAAAATATCTTCCTGTACTACAAATGTGTGAGTTTGGGTGTGTTGTTGTAAATTCCCTGAGAACCATGCATGTTGTACCCCGGTGACGTCCTGTGAGAAGGAACCATGTCGCACTCCACTGTGATCGGTGGAGGACCATGCGATGCAGACAAAGGTGGACTGACAGTCATTGCATAGGAGGACGCACTATACAGGCTCTTCTGGTGGGCACTTTGTTGGGCGAGGGCACCACCCGTGGCATGTCGTGAGGTGGCATCCCGAATGCTGTGTTGAATTACCGAGGACTGTTGTTGACACTTGGAGGTAACGTTGTGCGACAGAACGGAATGTGACACTGCATGCGGCACTCGTGGTGGTGACGAAACGTCCGCCATTGCTGATGTACCGTTCTTGTCGAGTTGCTTCTTCGTCGACACTTGGGAATGCGTTTCCCCACATTTACTACCCGAATCGTCCTTACTGGAATCAGACAAGGAATTCCTTCCCCCGGAGTCAATTCCCAACTTCTGGTCCTTCTTGAACTTCATTCTTCGATTTTGAAACCAGATTTTTATCTGTCGTTCTGTTAAGTTCAACATTGCGGCCATTTCGATTCGTCGCGGTCGGCACAGGTAGCGATTAAAATGGAACTCTTTTTCGAGTTCGACAAGTTGGGCACTAGTATAGGCAGTCCTGGCTCGTTTGGTTGGCTGATCTGGCTGGGGTTCTGTAAAAAATTAACCAAAAATAACATTTAATCAGAAGGTTCACTGAAGTCCTAAAAATACTTATACAGATTAACATTAAAAATTAAATGTTAATCGAAATTTCAGTCACTGTATAATCATCATGCCATTATTAACAAGGATGACCAAGACGTTGATAATATTAGCAGTAAAACTCTACCGTTAGACAAGTAGGTCCTACCGTTAAAGCACAAGAAAACACTCTTTATATATATATATATATATATATATATATAAAGAGAGAGAGAGAGAGAGAGAGAGAGAGAGAGAGAGAGAGAGAGAGAGAGAGAGAGAGAGAGAGAGAGAGAGAGAGAGAGAGAGATAGAGAGAGAGAGAGAGAGAGAGAGAGAGAGAGAGAGAGAGAGAGAGAGAGAGAGAGAGAGAGAGAGAGAGAGAGAGAGAGAGAGAGAGAGAGAGAGAGAGAGAGAGGGAGGGAGGAGAGAGAGAGAGAGAGAGAGAGAGAGAGAGAGGGAGAGAGAGAGAGAGAGAGAGAGAGAGAGAGAGAGAGAGAGAGAGAGAGAGAGAGAGAGAGAGAGAGAGAGAGAGAGAGAGAGAGGGAGGGAGAGAGAGAGAGAGAGAGAGAGAGAGAGAGAGAGAGAGAGAGAGAGAGAGGGAGAGAGAGAGAGAGAGAGAGAGAGAGAGAGAGAGAGAGAGAGAGAGAGAGAGAGAGAGAGAGAGAGAGAGAGAGAGAGAGAGAGAGAGAGAGAGAGAGAGAGAGAGAGAGAGAGAGAGAGAGAGAGAGAGAGAGAGAGAGAGAGAGAGAGAGAAATGTACGTATTGTTATGCACGTAAAGTATATAATAGATCATAAAAATAATCTGAGCATTAGCAGCAGTTTTGCTAGCTAAGTAAAAGTGTACCTTACTTTATGTTGTCAATAAGATCAATAATGTATTGTTTGGTGAGCCAGTGGTGCACACTGGGATGGTGACACATTGACGGTTTATCAGTTGGCGGGAACACTTTCAATTATTAAGAATTTTTTTCAAATCGAGTACGTTTTTCAAGCAGGTAATGCTACGTGATTTAACTTTGTATAGAAAGTCTTTTGTGATATACTTTAGACTTCCTCTTTCGTTACCTTTTAGAATTGGATTCTGACTTGCAGTGCTGAAAACTGAATGAAAGTTATGGCAAATAGAAATTGCTGCTGTATATTATTAATTACCAGTATCAGACGCAGCATCTGTTTGTTTTTCTATTGTTACGACTGAAGTTGTTATTACGGCAACGCCATGCAGCTGCATGGACGCTAATTTAATAGTTGTCAGTTTATGATCGAGCAATGTATATCTACTTCAGTCAATTTGAGCAAACCTTTAGCCTCATTTAATTCAAGTGGTATCAAATAGCAGTAGAAGTAGTAGTTGTTTTTGGTATTGTGCATTAGTAAATAAAATATACATCTATTTTTATTAAGCTAACTTTATCAAAATCGTATTATTAAGAAGAGAGTTAGGAAGCAAAGTGCATGTGCATATGGGAAATGGGAAGCGAGAAAGAGGGGAAAGCGAAGGAAGAAAAGAGGGAGAGAGAGAGAAAGAGAGACAAAGTGAGAGAGAGAGTGAGCGAGAGAGAGAGAGAGAGAGAGGAGGGTTGAGAGAGAGAAGATAGAAAGAGAGAAAGGGAGTGAGAGAGACGATAGAGAGAAAGGAGAGAGAGAGAGAGAGAAAAAGTGTGAGAAGGAGAGAGAGAGAGAGAGAGAGAGAGAGAGAGAGAGAGAGAGAGAGAGAGAGAGGGAGAGAGAGGGAGAGAGAGAGTGAGAGAGAGAAAGAGTGTGTGTGAGAGAGAGAAGGGAGAGAGAGAGTGAGAGAGAGAAAGTGAGAGAGAGTGTGTGTGTGTGTGTGTGAGAGAGAGAGAGAG
>JAQGDQ010002433.1:0-38902 GCA_030141605.1 Tubiluchus corallicola
CAAAGTAAAATATTTATCTTTTTATTTTCAATTATTTTTCAATAAAAATTATTTTTTCTCCGATCTTTTACTCTCTTCAAAGTTTTTTTTGCCTGTGTCTAAAAACTTAATAAACTCTATAATATCAAGATTATGCCCTCTTGGTTTTGCTAATAGTTTTTGATTGTTGGGGTTCAATAGCACATAGTAGGGTTGGGCGTTTACTTCAAAATTTGTGATTTGAAAGTCTGCCCATTTTTTCCCTAATATCTTTTTTACTTTTCCATCAAATGTAGATCTTACCCATTCTTGCTCGTCCAGCTCTGTTTTATCATCTACATACAAAGCTATTATTACGTAATCTTCTTGCAACCTTTTTAGTACTTCTGGGTCGCTCCAAACTCTTGTTTCCATTTCTCTACAATTCACACAACCATGCCCTGTAAAATCTATAAATATAGGTTTGTTTAATTTTTTGGCAGCCTCTAACCCTTGTTCAAAATCGAAGTATCCTTTCAACCCGTGTGGCAGGTGCAAAAAGGAACTATACTTTATTTTTTCTCCTTTTATAAATGTAACCTCTTCTTCTGAGGAGGCAATGCTATGGTCTCTTATTATTTTAGCAATATCAAACTCTTGTGTGGTTTGTGGGGGTAAATAGCCAGATAGAACTTTTAGTGGTGCTCCAAAAAGCCCTGGAATTAAGTATACCGAAAAAGAAAATGACAAGATAGCAAGAATTAATTGAGGGACGCTAATATATTTTATGTTGCTATCGTGAGCAAATTTTAACTTTCCTAATAAATAAAAGCCCATTAGTGTAAAAATAACTATCCATAGTGCTAAGTAAATTTCTCTATCAAGTATTCCCCAATGATATGTTAGGTCTACAATGCTCAAAAACTTTAATCCAAGAGCAAGTTCCAAGAAGCCTAAAACAACTTTTACAGAATTTAACCACCCACCAGAACGGGGTAATTTGTTTAGCATGAATGGAAAAGTAGCTGTAATGACGAATGGAATGGCTAGTGCAAGTGAAAAACCAAGCATGCCTACAATGGGTTTTATTACGGCTCCACGTGTAGATTCTACTAATACCCAGCCGACTAATGGTCCTGTACAAGAAAATGAAACTACTACTAATGTAAAAGCCATAAAGAAAGGGGCTAAAAACCCTCGTTTATCTGCTCGTTTATCTAATTTATTGGCTAACGATGCTGGTAACACAATTTCAAACATGCCTAAAAAGGATGCTGCGAATATCATGAAAATAGCGAAAAATAGAATGTTTGGCAGCCAATGTGTGCTTAGGAAATTTGCAAAGTCTGCTCCTAATGTTACGGATACGATAGTGCCTAATGTGGCGTATATTAATATGATAGAAATACCAAATTTTAGTGCTTGTATCTTTCCTCCAATTTTACTACTGCTTTGCTGTTTTAAGAAAAAACTGATGGTTATGGGCAGCATTGGAAAAACACAGGGTGTAAGCACTGCTGCAAATCCTCCAAGCATTGCAAGTAAAAAAAATGTCCATAGGGTCTCTTCTGTTTCTTTTTCTTGCCAAGAATTTTCGGAATGTGCTAATGTTTTGCTCTGTTCTATGCTGCTAGTGGTGTTTGATTTATCATTTGCTTTTTGTACTATATTTGTATTAGATTGTTGTTGAGAAGTGAAGGCATTGTGCTTTTCGTTTATATTAAACTCAAAATCAACATCATCAGGAGGAAGGCACTGTTTATCGTCACAGGTCATAAAGCTAACATAGCCTTTAATTGTAGTGGGCTTCTCTTTTATAATTATTTGTTGAGATAATGTGGCGCTTTTTTTGAAGTACGATACTTTCATATCAAATATTTCATCATGCTTAACAAGTGCCTTAGTGACTTCTTTGAATTCTCCTGTGGGAATATATTTATCGCTTTTCTCCAAAGTGATGGATGTAGGCACAGGACCTCCCTCATCAATATTTACTCCATACAATAGCCATCCTGCGTCTATTTTTGCATTGGCGATAACTTCAACTCTATCATCTGACATGTGCTTTAAGCTAAATACCCATTGCACAGGGGTTAAAATTTGGGCAAAGGAAATATTGACAATAGCAGAGATGCATAGTAATAGTAGAGATAAGGTGAGTACTTTTTTTATTTTTTGCATGTTAGTTTAATATTACTCTTTTTGAATTTTGTCCTCAAATAGTTTTTTGAATTTTTCTATTTTAGGGATTATCACTGTTTTACAATAGGGGTTTTTGTCTTTATTTAAGTTAAAGTAGTTGACGTGCTCCTTTTCTGCGGGATAAAAATTGGTGAAAGCAGTAATTTCTGTTACAATTGGCTTGTCGAATATATTGGCTTTGTCCAGCTTTTCTTTATACATTTCTGCCAGCTCTTTTTGTTGTTTATTGTAATAGAAAATTACAGAGCGATATTGTGTCCCTACATCTTCTCCTTGCCGATTTAATGTAGTGGGGTCGTGTGTTTTCCAGAAAACCTCTAATAACTCCTTAAAAGAAATTATAGAAGGATTATAAGATATCTGACATACTTCTGCGTGCCCTGTTGAGCCTATACAAACTTGTTTATAAGTAGGGTTTTCAACATCACCTCCAGCATATCCAGGTGTCACTGTTATTACTCCATTAAGTTGTTGAAAAATGGCTTCTACGCACCAGAAACAACCTGCTCCAAATGTGATTTTTTCCATTTTATTTTGTGCTAATAAATTATTAATAAATAACCAACTAACTGCTATAGTAGCAATTAGCAAGAATCCAAATACAAACTTAACATTTTTATTCCTTTTTTTCATATTTGTAAATTTTGGTTATAAATCAAACTACAATTGAAATAGTTGTATATTTATTTCAAGCATAAGAACAAATATAAGTAAAAAACAGACAATATATGTTTCATTATAAAAAATAGAAGTTAAAAATATTTATCTAAAACTGCTATTTTGTATACCTTTGTAAAACTAACAATGATAGGTCGTATATGTTATTTAAAAATATACCAGGATTACAAGCAGTCAAAACAGTATTAATTAATTCTGTGAAGAATAATCAAATAGCTCACTCCCAACTTTTTTTAGGTCAAGAGGGGGGAGGCAATTTAGCTATGGCATTGGCATATTCTACCTATTTAAATTGTAGTAACCAACAAGGTGATGATGCTTGTGGAGAGTGTCCTTCCTGCAAACAGAATGCAAAATTTATTCATCCGGATGTACATTTTATTTTTCCGACAAGTAGTACAAAAAAAGTAAAAGGGAAAGATGTGATGAGTGTAAATTTTTTAGATGAATGGAGGTCTTTTTTGTCTTCACACGCTTTTGCCTCCATCAATGATTGGAAAAGTGCTTTTAGCGAAGATGCTAAGCAATTTAGTATCTCACGTGGAGAGAGTAGAAATATTTTAAAAATCTTGGGGTTGCGGTCTTTTACAGGAAATCATAAAATTATGATAGTGTGGCATCCCGAGTATTTTCACCCATCAGCTGCTAATGCTTTATTGAAAATAATTGAAGAGCCTACAGATAACACAGTGTTTTTATTTATTACCGATAGTGTGGAACAATTAATGCCTACTATGCGTTCAAGAATGCAGATATTCCACATTCCTTTTTTTACAGACACAGAAGTAGTGGAGTATTTGCAAACAAAGACGGTTCTTTCAAAAGAAAAATTACAGCAAATTGCTCAAATTACCAAAGGTGATTTAAGCAGAGCTATGAAAATGATAGACGTTCAATCTACGAATGATGAAGACTATCAAGAGATGTTTAAAAGATGGATGCGTCTCTGTTTTCAAAAAAAAACGAGTGACTTAGTAATGCTATCAGAGGAGTATCACAGGTTAGGCAATGTTTTACAAAGCAGTTTAATTAGATACGGCTTACATATATTAAGGGAGGCGTTGGTACACATTAATGGTTTGTCCTCTGCTAGTATGACTTTTGAGGCAGAAACAGAGTTTGTTTCCAACTTTTCAAAAACATTGACGCAATCTAAAATAGAGCAGTTTTATGCTATTTTCAACAAGGCGCTTTATCACTTAGAACGCAACGCCAACCCAAGAATCCTATTTTTGGATATGTCTCTGACTATAGCAAGCATTTTTTAATTCTCATGAATTATTTTGTTATTGGAAATAATTTGCTTATCTTGCTGAATAAATGAATTATTTTGTTATTGGAAATAATTTGCTTATCTTGCTGAATAAATGAATTATTTTGTTATTGGAAATAATTTGCTTATCTTGCTGAATAAATGAATTATTTTGTTATTGGAAATAATTTGCTTATCTTGCTGAATAATTTAATAAAGGCTTAGAAGCTTTTAAAACATTAACTAATTGTTTTGCTTAAATTTTATGTTATGATTAAAAAAGTTCTCTTTTTTTGCTTGTTTTTGTTGTCACTAAAAACATCTTTTGCCCAACAATCTGTCACCATAACAGGTAAAGTTACAGATAACAACAATGAACCCTTGCCAGGAGTAAACATTGTAATTAAAGGCACCCAAAAGGGCACAGTTACTGATATGGACGGTATTTATAGCATTACAGCAACCCCCGAAAACACCTTAATATTTTCTTGTATAGGTACGATGGATGCAGAGGAAGTTGTTGGATCAAGAAATACAATAAATGTAGTAATGCATGAAGATGCTACAGAAATAGACGAAGTGGTGGTGGTGGCTTATGGAATGCAAAAAAAGTCAAACTTAACGGCTTCTGTGTCATCAGTATCAAATGAAGAATTGCAAGGCGTTACCGTACCTAATGTATCAAGTCTGCTTCAAAGTAAAGCATCAGGAGTCTATGTATCTAATAGTAGCGGGCAGCCAGGAGGAGCGCCAACCATTCGTATTAGAGGAAAAACCTCTATTTCGGCAGGAGTAGACCCTCTATGGGTAGTAGATGGAATTATTACAGGAAATCAAGACCCTGGAATTAATCCCAATGAAATAGAATCTATTTCTGTACTTAAAGACGCCTCAGCCACAGCATTATATGGGTCTAGAGCGGCAAATGGAGTAATTCTTGTAACTACAAAAAAAGGAACCCGCGATGTTTCTAAATTTGAATTTACGGGCAGAACAGGAGTAAGTATGTTTACACTTGGCAATTTTTCTGTTATGAACTCTCAAGAGTTATATGACTACCAAAAAACTTGGAATAGTGATGCTTCTTATTTTAGTGAAGATCTGTTGAGTCGTGATACTGATTGGGTAGATATTGCCACAAAAACAGGGATAACACAAGACTATAACTTGTCCTATACAGGAGGAAAAGATAATATTAGATTTTTTATATTAGGAGGGTATTATAATGAAGATGGAACATTAGACAACTATACCTACGATCGTTTTACGATAAGAACAAATATAGATTATCAAGTAAACGAAAAACTTACATTAACTTCGCGCTATTTTTCCTCTTATGTAAACACTCATGACAATCAATTGTCGCTATACGGAGCTTACACTAATTTACCATGGGATGTTCCTACAAATCCTGATGGGTCTATGAAGACAGGAAGAGAGGAAGGTTGGATAGGAAGAGATAACAACAATATGCTTCATGACCAACAGTTCAACTATAATGCAGGACGCCTTAACACAACAAATTTTGATTTGAAATTAGAGTATATTCCTTGGGATTGGTTGGTGTTATCTACTAACAACAGAGTTTCTTATTCTAATGGCAGAAGAGAAGAGATTGTAGATGAGCGAAGCATTGCAGGGCAAGCAGATAAAGGAACTCTTTATAATCTTTATACACAGTCAAAATATTTGACTACTTCTAATTTGGCAAGTATACAAAAAAACGTTAACAAGCATGATATAAACGCATTGATAGGACAAGAATACACAACAACAGAAAGCGATTCTGTGGGAGCAAGAGGAAAAGGAATTTTGAGCGGTTTAGAAATATTAAATGCAGCATCTGATATGATGCAAATTCTTGGAGGAAAAGAAGAGACTGCTTTTTTGTCTTTTTTCTCCAACGTAAATTATGTTTATAACCACCGATATTTTGCTCAATTCTCTTTTAGGTCAGATGGTTCTTCTATTTTTGGAAAAAACAATCGATTTGGTCATTTTGCCACCATAAGTCTAGGGTGGGCAATTCATGAAGAAGACTTTATGCAGGGGATAAAATTTTTAGACGAATTGAAGCTGCGAACAAGCTACGGAACGGTCGGAAATGCATTCATAAGTAATAGTTACTTAGCATTAGAACTATATGAAGGAACGGGGCAATATAATAAAGACCCTGGAGTTTATCCAAGACGGCTTGCCAATCCAGATTTAACGTGGGAAAAAACAGGAGCTTTTAATATGGCAGTAGACATTAGAGTGTTTAACAAGGTGAGCATGACGTTAGATTTTTATCAAAAAAACACAACTAATTTAATATGGAATGTTCCTTTGCCCTCCACAACAGGTTATTATTGGTTTACTGATAATATAGGATCGGTGCAAAATAGAGGCTTTGAAGTAGATATTAATGTTGATATTATTGAAACTCCTGTTTGGGCATGGAACTTAGGGTTTAATATTGGAGTTAACCGAAATGAAGTTAAAAAACTTTATGAAGATAAATATATAAAGGGTTTGAAAATATTGCAAGAAGGAGAAGACATAGACACATGGTATATGAGAAAATGGCTAGGCGTGGACAGAGATAATGGAGACCCATTGTGGGAAGAATTGACTTTTGATGAAGAAGGGAATGTTGTAGCAAGAGAAGCAACAAATGACTACTCCCGTGCAGCATTGCAAAAGACAGGAAGAAGTACACCAAACTTTTTTGGAGGGATTAATACTTCTGTTGTGTATAAAAACATTTCTTTATCTGCCAATTTTGTCTTTGTGGGTGGTGTTGATATTTACCACTACTCCAGAGAACTCTTTGACAATGATGGCGCATATCCCACTTACAATGCTATGAATTTGGCAAATGGGTGGAACAGATGGGCAAACCCAGGAGATATAGCAACTCATCCTAAGCCCGTAACTAATGGAAATCTGCTTTCAAATAAATCGTCCTCTCGCTACATAGAAGATGGAAGCTTTATACGTCTACAAAATGTGACATTAACATATCAAGTACCAAAATTGACAGACAAAATAAGCAATATTAACTTATTTGTGTCAGGAGATAACCTTCTCACATTTACAGGATTCTCAGGAACAGACCCCGAAGTAGGGGAAAATGGGATGGCGGATATGCCTTATCCTATAACGCGGAAAATAATGGGAGGAATTACAGTTACATTTTAATCAAAAACATAAAATATACAATATAATGAAACTAATAAAGCACATATTTTTATTATTTATAATATCTCTCCTTACAAGTTGTGATTTGGAGCGAATTCCTTATGATGGTGTTATTGAAGAAAATGCAGAAATAGAACCAATGACGATAGGAAACTATGCTTTTTTTAAGGATGCCTACATTCAGAGAACGTGGCACTTTTTTGGAGAATATGCAGGTGATAATGTGTCTTTAAGTGGAACGACTACTGACGCATTATTTAACACATATAACTATCAACACTTTCCCACGATGTATCCACCAGAACAAATATGGAGAAAAGCATATCAACTAATACTTGGAACAAATAAAGTTATAGAGAAATATAAAGAAGGTGAAAGTGATAGAAATGACCAATTGATAGGAGAAAACTATTTCCTTAGAGCCTTGACCTCTTTTATGCTTGTAAATGTTTTTGGAAGACCCTACATCCAAAATCCCGAAGAAAACTTAGGCGTGCCTATAAAACTGTCTACAGATATAACAAATACTCCACCAAGAGCAACAGTCCAAGAGAATTATGCTCAAATAATAGTAGACCTTTTGAAGGCAGCAGAACTAATGAAAAGCGAAAAGAGTGCGGCGTATGCAAGTAAAGAAGCAGCATACGCCTTATTGTCTCGTGTATACTTATATACAGCCAATCACGATAAGGTGATAGAATATGCCAACTTGGTAATAAACTCTGGAAGGTATAGGCTATTGCAGGGCGATGCTTACAAAAAATATTTTACTATAACTCCAGAAGATAATGAAGAGACAATATTTGCAGCTAAACATGTACTGCAAGATGATAGAGAATGGGGATCTATTGGTTCTATGTACAACCAAGTACAAAATCGTGGATATGGAGAGATGTACGCCTCATTACCCTTCCGCAATATTTTAGATAAATACCCCCATGATTATCGCCATGCGTTTATTGAAAAACAACTATTTGTCCCTAATCAAACCAAGCCTGATGTGCTTTCGGTTGTTTATGTTGATAATGATAAATTAAGATTTGTTATTTATGATGCCAGAGAGAAAGATGCTGGAGGCTATGAATATACGAAAGAAGAAGAGACAAACGATGTAATAGAAAGAGATGGCAACTATTTTATTATGGAAGAAGGAACAGAAGTAGAAGTAACTATAAAAGATAAATTGCAAAACAGAAATGGATTTCCAAAGTACTTTATTAATAAATTTTCTAATCAAGAACAAATCCCAACATTAAGCTCTCCTGTGTTTTTGAGGTTGGCAGAAGTGTACCTAAATAGGGCAGAAGCCCATACAAAAAAAGGAAATGATAATGACGCCTTAAGCGATGTGAATCTTATTAGAGCAAGAGCTGGGCTTCTAGAAGATGACATGTACACAATAGGAGACCTGAAAGGTCACGCTACTGTATTAGACGCAGTATTAGAGGAAAGAAGATTGGAGTTAGCCTTTGAAGCACATCGAAAATTTGATGTGTTTAGGAACAATCACAATTTGGATAGAAACTATCCAGGAACACACTACAATAGCGAAAATGATTTTAGAGAAATCCCATTTACACACAATAGAGTAGTGCATTATCTTCCTGAAAGTGAAATATTAAATCAAAATAATTTAGTGCAAAATCCATAGATACATGCTGTAACAGAAACCAAGTTTTTTTCAACTGGTAATGTTTTTTTGATTTTCAAGCGTAATATTTGAAAAAAATATTATATTTGAAAATTACTGTTTTTTTACAAAAAAATTTAAATCATGAAAAAACTTGCCAATTTATTATTCACAATTTCTATTTATAGTGCAACGCTATTATTGCTTGTCAATTGCCAAAGCAAAACATTGTCGGCTGATGACATAGAAATCACTTGGGAACTTGTCAACAATGACGTTTCAACTAAGGACCATTGCTTTGCTAAATTTAAATTTAAAAACAATGGCAGTGTTACTTGGCGTAGTGAAGGTTGGGCATTATACTTCAACCAGCGCCCTATCTTATGTTCTCCTGACACAACTAAAATCGCTTCTGTTGAATACATTAGCGGTGATTGGTATCGCTTGTTTCCTAACAAAGGCTTTTCATTAGCTCCCGGAAAGACCATATCTATTCCCTACACTTGTAAGGAAAATTTGATTAAAAACTCTGATGTGCCAATGGGCTTGTACTTTGTTTTTGAACAAAAAAATGGAGAGGAGAAAATTGAGGAGGTGAAAAACTTTACATTTGCTCCATTTAACCGTTCAGAGCAAATTAATAGAACAAAAGAAGATACCATTATCCCTATTCCTACTCCAGTATTAGAGTACGAGCAAAACAAAAATTTGACACTATTAAATAAAAATAAGGTGCCAAAAATTTTGCCTACTCCTGTGCAACTAATACCTAAAAAAGAAAAGATGTCAATTGACAATAGTTTTAAAATTTGCTATGAAAAAGAATTTGAAAATGAAGCAAAATATTTAGTAAACACATTAGAAGAAATGTTGGTTTGTCACTAACGATCGAAAAACGACAACACCACCAAAAGACAACGTCATATTTTTGAAAAAGGGAAATGTTGTTGTAAAAGACATTGACAAAGAGGCGTATCATTTGAATGTTTTTCCTACAAGCATTGAAATTATAGGAAGTGACAAAGCAGGAGTTTTTTATGGAATTCAAAGCTTGATGATGCTGCTACCTGTAGAAGTGTTTGCTAACAAGCAAGCTGAAGTTTTAGAATTAGAATGTGTTGAAATAAAAGACGCTCCTCGTTTTCACTATCGAGGATTACACATAGATGTAAGTAGAAATTTTCAACAAAAAGAGACTTTGTTAAAAGAATTAGATATAATGGCATTCTATAAACTCAATACTCTACTTCTTTATTTGACAGAAGACGAAGGGTGGAGAATAGAAATAAAAGCGTTGCCAGAACTTACAGAAATAGGAGGGCAAAGAGGACATACAACCAAGGATGCCAACGCATTACACCCAGCATACGGATCAGGCCCATTTCCTTATTCCAAAGAAAATTTTGGCTGTGGGTATTATACGCAAGAATGTTTTATAGAGATATTAAAATACGCCAATGAAAGGCACATACGCATAATTCCAGAAGTAAACTTTCCGGCACACGCAAGGGCAGCTATTAAATCTATGAAAGCCAGATATGAGCGATTAATGAAAGAAGGCAAGCCAGAAGAAGCAAATATGTACCGATTGGATGACCCTAATGACACTTCCCTTTATACTTCTGCTCAGCACTTTACAGATAATGTGGTTTGTATAGCATTGCCATCTGTTTATAAGTTTTATGAAACAGTTGTTGATGAAATTGTTGCCATGTACAAGCAAGCCAATGCCCCATTAGAATACTTCCATATAGGAGGAGATGAAGTACCTGCAGGAGCATGGGCAGGCTCTCCATTAGCTCAAAAATTATTAAACAGCTTGCATGAAGGATCGTATGACAGTAGTGATGTAAAAAACCTTCATAGTTACTTTATAGGTAAAGCAATAACTATTTTAGATAAATATAATTTGGAAGCTATTGGGTGGGAAGAAATTACGCAGAAATATGTAGAGAAACGCACTGATGAAAAGGGTTACAAAATTAATAAGAGTTTTGTTAGTTCGGGTGTTGTCTCTCAGATATGGAATAATTTGTGGGGCGAACAAGATCTAGGCTATAGGGTGGCTAATGCGGGATACAAAGTTGTGTTGTGTAATGTATCTAATACCTATTTAGACCTGGCATACAATAAAGCCCCTGAAGAACCAGGGTTATATTGGCCTGGTTTTTTGAACACAAAAGCAACATATGAATTTGCTCCTTTTGATGCCTTTAAGACAACACAATTTGATGGTCCTATGGGAGAGTATTTTGACAAAAAAAAGGCTTATATAACAAAAGAAGTGCTTAAACCTGAGGCAAGAAA
The DNA here is from genome assembly GCA_030141605.1 of Tubiluchus corallicola. Classification (NCBI taxonomy): domain Eukaryota; kingdom Metazoa; phylum Priapulida; class Priapulimorpha; order Priapulimorphida; family Tubiluchidae; genus Tubiluchus; species Tubiluchus corallicola. Next base: position 11,211 of record JAQGDQ010002433.1, read on the forward strand.
AAATGTTATTGGGATACAAGCACAGCTTTGGAGCGAAACTATTAAGGGGGAAATTGATTTGGAATATCGGATGTTTCCGCGGTTGCTAGGTTTTGCAGAAACTGCTTGGTCTGAGAGAGTTTGGGAACGAATTCCTTATGGAGAGAAATATGAACAAGCATTAGAAAAAGAGTGGAATAAGTTTGTAAACACTGTAGGACAAAGAGAAATGCCAAGGTTGAATTATATTTTTGAAGGATACAATTATCGGATTCCCACGCCTGGGATTATACAAAAAGGTGGTATGTGCAGAGCCAATGTAGAATTTCCAGGATTGACTATACGGTACACAACAGATGGTTCTGAGCCTAATCATCAATCTCGTGTATATGATGAAAGAGGTGTTAAGCTGCAAGATGGTCAAAAAAGGATAGTTAATGTTGTAAAAATGAAAGCATTCGATAGTATGGGAATGTCTGGAGAGACAGCAGTTTTTCAATTAGAAACAGAGTAATAGTTTTGCTATATATTGATGTACTATAAATTTAATTTTGAAACAAAATGAAAAAAACAATTATTGCAATTATACTCCTTACTGTTTTTGGAGTGTTGCCAAGTAAGGCAAGAATAATAACGTTTGGTCTTAAAGCAGGGGTGAATAGTAGTTCTCTTAAGTATTCTACAACAGAAACGTCGTCGCTTTTCTCCTACGAGAGTCAATTTTCTGCACATGGAGGAGTGTATGCAAGGTTGAAAGTTCCTCTTTTGGGACTATTTGTACAACCAGAATTGTTGTACTTGAATGCAAAAAGCAATGTGAACATTAGCCTTTTAACAGAGCAGTTGACTATAAAATATAATGTGCAAAGAGTTGATCTTCCTATCTTATTAGGTTACAGGTTGGGGCTTGGTGAGACGGTAGGAATTAGAATTTATGGAGGTCCTGTTTTTGTGTTTCCTTCTGCTGATAAAACCTCATTTGATGTTGGTAATAATAGTATAAAAAACGAATTAGAAGGTGCATGGCCAGAAGCAGAAAAGAGAACTGACATTGCAGGAGGTGTTGGTATTGATTTGATGAAATTTTCTGTTGATGTAAGAATTCAATATAGTTTGAAACAAGTTCATGATGATATAAACCTTAACAACATTCCAACCTTTGGAAAGCCTCAAGAAATGGGAGTTTTTATCACGGCGGGGTATAAGATATTTTAATGTTGCATTTGCAAAATAATGAAGGTTGCGAGTAACAAAAAAATTACTAAAACTATGAAAGGAAAAATACTAATAACTCTTTTCTCTTTCATTACTTGTAAGCTGCCAAGAGCAAGAAAAAGAGCCAACATCGGATAATAACTCTAATACAACATTAGAAAAGCAAGAATTTGTTTTTGATGTAATGCAATCATTTTACTTGTGGGAAAATAATGTGAGCTTATTGCAAAACTATAAAGATGATGTTGATTTTAGTCTATACAAGAATGAAGAAGACCTATTTGATGACATCATTTATGAAGAGAAAGATAGATGGTCGTTTATGATGTCTACCTCTGATGCAGAAGCATATTTTAATCAAGGCATCAACCCTGCAAGTTTTGGAGTTAGATTTGGGTTAAACTATCAAACGGGAGATGTGTATGTGATTATTATTTATTCTGATTCTCCATTTTATGCTGAGGGAATCAACAATAGGGGCTGGAAAGTAGTATCTATTGATGGAGTAAGTGTGCGGGTAACTAATGACACAGAAAAGAACAATTTTCTTACGATGTTAGGAGAAGACAAAGTAGGAGTAACCAAAACATTTGAGTTAGCTTTTGAAGGTACTACTAAAACTATTACTGTTACCAAGAAAGATATTCATCTTAATTCTGTGTTAATGAAAAAAGTATTTGAAAGAGACAACAAGAAAATAGGCTACCTATTATATGATGCTTTTTTAAGCACCTCTAACGTTGAGTTAGATGAGGCATCAATATTTTGCAAGTGAAGATATCACAAAACTAATATTAGATTTACGCTATAATGGAGGAGGAAGCGTTGATATTGCCATTGATTTGTGTGGAAAAATCACAGGAAATACCAAAGTAGGAGAGGTCTTGATTAATTACACTTATAATAAGTATTTAACTGGTGCAGAGGGGTACCCAGAAAATAAGAAACTTTTTTCTGTTAATAATCCAGTGATGGGGATAGATGAGTTAATAGTTATTGCAAAATCATCTACTGCTTCTGCTAGCGAACTAGTGATTGATGGTTTGCGGGAAGAATTGTTGTTTCCTGTAAAAGTAGTTGGCAAAAAAACAGAAGGCAAATATGTAGGGTCTTATTTGTTGCACTCTAAACTTTTTAAGCACTATTATGATTGGGATGATTTGAACATAACCCTATCTCCAATAACGTTTAAGTATGGTGATTTTGAGGGTGGAATAGATGAGGATATAACTGTGGAGGATGATTTTTCTGAGCCATTTGGAGAAGCTACAGAAAGCATGTTGGCTGTTGCATTGGAGTATATAAAGACGGGATCTATACCTGTTGCACGCATGGGAAAAGTCACACAAAAAGAAGCGATATTGCTTAATGATAAAAAAGGATTAAGAGGCGCAAACGGTGGTATTTATTAACACATCACTATGTCGGGATTATAGACTTTATAGCGCACTGCTTTTCTAGTGCTTTTAAGTTATATTTCACCTTTTGGGTGTGTTCATGCTCTTCTCCTAATAACATATCAAGGATAGGAATTGACTTTTTGAAAAATTTGATAGATTTTTTTACGTCAGATGCGGCTAAATATGTAGCTCCTAATCCGTTGTATAATTCTAATAAGTTTTGATGTAGCTCTGTTTTATAAATAGATAGAGCGCTTTTTAGTGCTTTTGTGTAGTGTTCTATTGCATCTGTATATTCTTTTGCCTCTTGATATGCATCGCCTAAATGGTGCAATGTTGTTATTATAGCGGGATGGGTATTGCCGTGTAATTGTATATTGATGCTTAGGGCGCTTTTGAAGTTTTGAATGGCTTTGCCATACTCACCCTTTTCTTTCATGATACCTCCTATATGGAAATAGCAATCTGCTATCTTTTCTGCGTCTTTGTCTTTCTCTACTGCTGTGGAATAATTTTTCAATGCTTTGGAATAAAACTTCATAGCAGTGATATAGTCTTTGTCTGCATAGCACGCCTTGCCCAAATCCATATAATAGCCCACCACTTGAACTTTGTTCTCTTTGTGTGTTTTTGTACAGATACTTAGGGCTTTTTGATAGCTTGATATAGATTTTTTATATTTTTTGTCCCTGTAAAACGCCTCTCCTATTATGCTGTGTGTGCATGCTATTTTTATGTGCTCCGCTCCAAATTGTTTTACCCCTATCTCTAACATTTCGTTAGCGGTTTCAATAGCATTGTTATACTCTTTCTTCTCTATTAATAGGTGGCTAAAATTTTCTAAGCAAGCAAAATCTTTTTCTTTATTGATACCAATAGCCTCTTGATAATATTTTTTTGCATTTTTAAAATCCAGAAAAAGGTTAAATATCTCAGCCTTTATAAATGACGTTTCATATTTATTGGCAAAGTTATCATTGTATCGCTCCTCAAAATCCTCTATCAACACCTTAGATTTTTTATAATTGAAGTTAAAAAGATCTCTTCGTACAGTGGTTAATCGCTTTTTTAAGGCAGGGTTCTGAACAGATCGTTTTATCTTATTGATAAGTTGGCATAGGCGGTTTAAATGCTGTAGCGAGTAGCCTGCTTTTTCCCATACCTCGTCCCACAAATGTTCATTCGCTTGTTCCATTTCGGTAATGCTCTTTCCATATATTGTACGTATTAGCTTAACAAAATGACTATTTTGCTTTGCTAAGTGCCAGTTTTTTCCACTAATAAGACCGCTTAAGTCAATGATATTTTGCTTGACTTGCTTTTTGCACGGCAATGCAAAGACAAGACCAACTATAGAGATGACAATAATTGTTATGATTAAAATTACAATTATTAAGGTATTATTATCCATTTCTGCCATAACGGGGATTAATTTAAGTTTCATTTACAAAAATAGAAAAATGATATGATTTGCAAAATAATTTTAATAAAATTAACTAAAACTAACAGTGCAAAAAACGTATTAAACCAAAAAAAATAAAAATGATTTAATGATATGCAAAAAGTGAAAAAAGCTATCTTTGTGTTGTTTTTAAAATGAATGCAATGAAAGATAAAAAAGAAAAAAGTGCAAAATCGCCACAGAAAACATGGAACTGCGAAACGCCATTACGCAAGGATGCCTTTGATTTGGATGATAAAACCAAAATATCGAAGATAAAGAAGCATTTTGAAGAAATAATGTTGCTGTTGGGATTAGACCTTGAAAATGACAGTTTGAAAGGCACACCGCATAGGGTGGCTAAAATGTATGTAAAAGAAGTGTTTAAGGGACTCAATCCCAAATACAAACCCCAAATAAAACTTTTTGACAATCACTTTGAATATGGTAAAGATGGTGAAGTTTTAGTCCAAAAAAATATTACTTTTTACTCCTATTGTGAGCATCATTTTGTGCCAATTATTGGCAAAGCTTCTGTTGGTTATATCTCTTCGGGAAAGATAATAGGCTTGTCAAAAATCAATCGCATTGTGCAATATTACGCCAAGCGACCGCAAGTTCAAGAGCGTTTAACTTTACAGATAACCAAGGCGTTACAGGAAGCATTGAACACCGAAAGTATCGCTGTTTTTATTGAAGCAGAACATTTATGTGTCTCTTCTCGTGGGGTGCAAGATGCACATAGTGTTACTACTACAGCATATTATGGCGGGGAGTTTAAGAATAAAGAAACAAAAGAAGAGTTTATTAACTTGTTAACCTCTTTGTAGGTGAAAAAGACCTAAGAAAGAGGGGGCAGAAAAAGAGCTAACTTAAAACCACCCCCTTTCAGGGCTTGCTATGACACCATACAAAACCACAGCAAGTTACTAATTACAGTTATGCTTGTACTTACCCAACGGCTTATTCATACTTCCTAAAGTTTTCATGCGTTCTTTAAACTCTTGTAGCTTTTTTTTTGTATTTTGTGTTTTTCTTTTTTATTACTTGCCTTATTTCATTCTCTTTGGCAATCACATTGCAAATTTCCGCATGTCTTTCAGCGGCTTCACTATTGCCCATTGCTTTATATGTCCAAGAGGCTGTTTCATTGTAACTTAACTTCTCTTCTGTTCGCAAAACATCACTTTCAGATAGTGCCAATGTTAAGTACTTTTCTGCTCTTTCATAATCTTGCTTAGCAAAGTAGAGCCTGCCAAATTCACCATTTATTATTGCCACCAAATACCTATCTTTTAACCCACTGGCAATTATCAACGCCTTGCTGAGGTGTTCTTTTCCCTCTTCCAGTTCTTCTTTGCCAACAAACGTTCGTTTAGTGTTGTTGTTGATGGCTATTTTTCCTAAGTTAATGTTAATAACGACCTGATGATGGTATTCATCTTGCTCTTTTGCCTCAACCATAGCCTTTTTAAACCTTCGCTTTGCAACGCTCAAATCACCTTGCAGTTCATGCAGTACAGCTATGCCTATTTGAGTTGCAAGCATGCTTTTTTTGTCTTGGTTTTTTTGTGCCAGCTTAAATGCTTGCTTATAATGCTCCATCGCTTCATAATAGAGCCCCAAATCTTTAAACAACAAGCCTAAATTATGTGATGCTTTGTGCATTAACGCAATATTGCTATGTTTTTCTGCCAACCGTAGGGCTTCGGAAAATGTAATAAAAGCGTCATCATACCTAAATGCTAGATATTGTGTACCCCCTATGGAATTGAGTATTTTTGCACTGAATATCTCTTTTCTGTTTTCCCCAAGAGAAACATCTTCTAAGACTACCGATGCTTTGTTAAATGTTGACAGAGCACTGTCAAACTTTTTCTGCTTTCTTAGAAACTTGCCTTCTTTTATCAATTCTTCAATTTCTTCTAATCTTTCCTGAACATAAGGCGTATCTACACCTTTTACCCCTCTTGTGTTGCAATGTATCAACAGAACTGATAGGACTATTATTAGTGAAAGAAAGATTAGTTTTTTCACGAGTTTATTAGTTTTTCATTTCAATTAGCTTATCGTTAGTTAATAGTAGCAAAGAGGAACCCCCAAAGAGAGCTACCCTTCAATATTTTCTCCATCGCCAGTGGCGAGTTCATTTACTTCTTTATGAGTGGTACCTTGTTGGCACTGCACTAACAGAGCTAATAAAATTATAGCAATTGAAAGTATGGCTATTCTTTTCATCCTTTTGTTTTGTTAAAGGGTTAAAGATTTTTATTGATGTTTTTTTACTGCTTTTAAAGTAGTTTAATATGTTTTTAACTACAAAAATCGCAAAACAATGAACTCCACCTATAATGACTTGATTATAACAATAATATGAGTAAAAATGTTTTGATAAAATAAAAGTTTATGACAATAAATCACAATTTTGTTTTTAAGTTTTGGTTTTATCGATACAAAAGTATAAATTTGTGTGGTGCTATTGATTTTGTGGCACTATTGTAAATTATGCGTGGCTAGAAGATTATTTGTGAGGAGAGGTGGGTGAGTGGCTTAAACCAGCAGTTTGCTAAACTGTCGTACCCTACTCGGGTACCGGGGGTTCGAATCCCCCCCTCTCCGCAGAAATTGCACTATTTAAATTTAAGCAAGCATAAATGAAAAAAACTATTTATTTATTAGCTTTCCTTTTAACAGCATTTTCAATTGTCAGTAATGCTCAGAGTAGAATTATACAAATGAAATTTAAAGAAGCTTTTGCTGCCTACACTGGTGAGGATCACAAAAAAGCAATAGCAATTTTTAGCGAAATTATATCCATAGATAGCACCTATCATGTGGCATACTATTATCGTGGCCTTTCAAAGCATGCTTTAAGCAGCCTTAAAGCCGCAGAAAGAGATTACTCTTTGGCAATAAAAACAAAACCAAAATATGCAGAGGCGCTCTATCAAAGAGCAAGAATAAAGCATGAATTGGGCAATTATAAGTCTGCAATACAAGATTACGGAAAGGCAATAAAACTCAAACCCATAGGCATTGCTGCCATCTATAATGATAGAGGATCTGCCTATTTTGCATCAGAACAATATGACAAAGCCATAAATGATTATAGCAAGGCGGTTTCATTAGACCCAAGATATGCGGAAGCCTATTTGAATAGGGGAGTGACACTATTTTATATCAAGGGAAAACTGTTAGAGGCAAAATCAGACTTTGAAAAAATGATAGAACTGCGCCCTATGGATGCAAGGGCATACTACTATCTTGGTAACGTTCAGGCAATAAAATTGGACAATAGACGGGCGTTGAGTAGTTTTAATTCAGCAATAAGGCTTAATCCCGAATATGCAGAAGCATATTATGATAGAGGAATGACTAGGCTTATGTTATTGAAGCCAGAGGAAGGATGTAATGATTTTAAAAAAGCAGGCGAACTTGGCTATATAAAAGAAGAGGTGAGCTTGGCGTTGTCTCAATATTGCACAAAAGCAGCATTGAAAAAGAATGCTTCACCGCCTTCTACTTCTTTTCGTAGACCAGCAGCAACTCCAAATAGAACGGCTCCTATGGTACCTAACCCTAAATAAGTAGTGCACAAAAAAATAAAATATTTTTTCTTTAATGATTTTTTTAATAAAAAGTATTTACTTTTGTCGTTTCTTATACAAAAAATTAAATTTAGAAATATAGATATAAAATTATACTAATGAGAGAAGTATCCTATTTTACAAAGGAAGGCTTGGAGAAGCTAAAAAATGATTTGAGCGAACTAAAAACAAAAGGGAGGTCAGACATAGCCAAGCAAATATCAGAAGCAAGGGATAAAGGAGATTTGAGCGAAAACGCAGAGTATGATGCAGCAAAAGAGGCTCAAGGTCATTTGGAGCTTAAAATATCTAAACTTGAAAAAAAGATAGCCACCGCAAGGATTATTGACGTTTCAAGGTTAGACCGTTCCAAAGTGTCTATCCTATCGAAAGTAAAAATAAAAAATTTACAAAATAACGCATCGTTTGAGTATACGCTCATGCCTGAAGAAGAGGCAGACTTAAAACAGAGTAAACTATCTATTCAATCGCCAATAGGCAAGGGGCTTTTGAGCAAAAAAGTAGGAGATAAGGTAGAAATACAGACACCTGGAGGCAAAGTGATGTTTGAGATATTGGCAATAAATTAAACAAATATGGCGACAATTTTTACTAAAATTATCAACAAAGAGATACCTGCTTATGTTGTGGCAGAGGATGAAAATAATATTGCCTTTCTTGACATAAATCCACTTGTAAAGGGACATACTTTGGTAGTGCCAAAAAAGGAGATAGATTATTTGTTTGATATTGATGAAAAAAGATATATATCACTTCAACTTTTTGCCAAAAAAGTTTCTTATGCAATTGCAAAGGAGATGCCTTGCGTTAGGGTAGGAGTGGCAGTGATAGGCTTGGAGGTACCGCATGCCCATATCCATCTAATACCTTTGAAAACAATGGATGATATGAATTTTAGCAGACCGAAATTGCAACTATCTCCAGAAGAGCTAAAAGAAACAATGAAGAAGATAAAATCATCATTTGAATTAAATTTGTAGAACAATTAAATTATATTAAAAAAACAAAAATTATGTCATTAATAGGAAAAAAAGCCCCATTATTTACAGCCCCAGCAGTAATTAATGGAAACGAAATAGTAGCAAATTTCTCATTATCTGATTATATTGGGAAAAAAGAAGTAGTGTTGTTTTTCTATCCTAAGGATTTTACATTTGTTTGCCCAACGGAGATTTTAGAATTTCAAAACAAATTATCTGCTTTTAAAGAAAGAAATGTAGAAGTAATAGGGATTTCAACAGACACAGAAGAGACACATCTTGCGTGGATATCAACTCCTAAAAATAATGGAGGAATAGAGGGTGTAACCTACCCACTGGTAGCAGATACAGCAAAAACTATAGCAGTCAATTATGGCGTTTTAGGAGGGGATTGGCAGTATGACGACAACGATGAGTTTTTATTTCAAGGTGACCCAATAGCTTATAGAGGAACGTTTTTCATAGACAAAACAGGGGTTATAAGACACGAGTATATTAACTTTTTTCCCATAGGAAGAAATATAGATGATACATTGAGGATAGTAGATGCGTGGCAATGTTTTGAAAAACGAGGAGAAGTATGTCCTGCTAACTGGATAAAGGGTAAGGACACAATGGTAGCAACAAAAGAAGGGGTGGCAGACTACCTCTCAAAGCATTAATGTAAAGCATAAAATGCTCAAAAGGTATAATCGGCGAAACGAAAAATGAAATTTGAGGTTACGAATAAAAATGCACATTTCATTTTGACCGTCTGGCATTATAACATATAAAAGCCCCTTAAAAAAGGGGCTTTTATATGTTATAATGCTTTCTATATCATTCTATTTATAATCTCTATTGATCCTAACCAACAGCAAATCCATTTCATTGTCTGTGCACCCGTATTTTTCCAATTCGTTACGGATTCCTTTTTTTATTCCCATTCTATGGTGGCAGGAGGTTTTGAACTTATATCATATACCACGCGATTAACATGTTCAACGTTATTGATGATTTTGTTAGAAATTTCTGCTAAAAAGTCATAAGGTAAGCGAACCCAGTCCGCTGTCATCCCATCTAGGCTTTCCACTGCTCGCAAAGCTACAGTATAGTTATATGTTCGATTATCTCCCATAACGCCAACAGTTTTGGAAGATGTAAGTATCGCACCAGCTTGCCATATTTCTTCGTATAATTGGTGCTGTTTCAATCCAGAGATATAAATTTCATCTACATCTTGTAAAATTTCTACCTTTTCAGGAGTGACTTCACCAATTATTCTTATGGCTAACCCGGGTCCAGGAAAAGGGTGTCTTTTAGAGATATTTTCAGGAACCCCAACTACTGTTGCTGTTCTGCGTACCTCGTCTTTGAATAGCATTTTTAGAGGCTCAACAACTTTTAAACGTACTTTTTCAGGCAACCCCCCCACATTATGATGTGACTTGATGGTTGCCGAAGGACCTCTCACAGATACAGACTCTATAATGTCAGGATATATAGTGCCTTGTGCCAGCCATTTAACATCTCCAATTTTGTGGGCTTCTCTATCAAAGACCTCTATGAAAGTCCTTCCTATTGCTTTGCGTTTCGCCTCTGGATCTTTTATTCCTTTCAAGCTATTATAAAATTCTTGCTTGGCATCTACACCTATCACATTCAACCCCATGTCTTTGTAAGAATTCAATACCTCTTCAAATTCATTTTTTCTTAACAACCCGTTATCTATAAAAACGCAATATAAGTTTTTTCCAATAGCATTATGAATGAGCATAGCGGCGACAGAAGAATCTACTCCACCCGAAAGCCCCAAAATAACTTTATCACTGTTAAGTTGCTGTTTGAGTTCTGCTATAGCAGTATTGGCAAAAGAGTCTGGAGTCCAATTTGGTTTGCAATTGCAAATATCAATAACAAAATTTTTCAGTATAGTAACTCCTTCTGATGAGTGCGTTACTTCTGGATGAAACTGTATACCATAGACATTGGTGTTTTTTTGCTTAAAGGCAGCAATTCTTACTTTATCCGTTTGTGCTATTGCCGAAAAGTCATTGGAAATACTTGTTATGGTGTCTCCATGTGACATCCACACTTGTGTGTGTAAGGAAACCGTGTCAAACAGAGTGTCTTTGTCATCAAAAGAGGTTAAGTTCGCTCTTCCGTATTCTCTTGTAGTAGAGCTTTCTATTTTTCCACTATTTTTCCACGCTATTAGTTGGGCACCGTAACAAATACCTAATATAGGTATTTGCTCACGCCATTGTGAAATGTTTATATTGGGAGCATCTTGCTCATACACCGAACAAGGTCCACCAGACAAGATTATGCCTTTTACTCCTTTGGTGTCTTTTGGCAAATGATTAAATGGATGTATTTCACAATAAACGTTTAATTCCCTTACCCGTCGACCTATCAGTTGTGTATATTGTGACCCAAAATCTACAATTAGAATTTTTTCTTGCATTAGTAAAATCTTCAGAGAATACTACAAAGATACAAAAAAACAATTATTTATAGCGATAAAAATTTTTTTTATAAAAAAGCTGTTTAGAAATAAATAAGCAAATAAATAAAAAGTTTTTATCAAACGATTAAAAAAAAAATGTAATTGTTTTTGAAAATAAACAAAGAAATAGTTGCATTATTGAATTAATAGTTGCATATTTATTTTTCAGCAAAAAACACATTAAAACACCAATCAAAAATACACCAATCAAAAATAAAAGAGTTATGAAAACAAAAAAAATCTCATTAATACTTTCTCTCCTCACACTATTATTATGTTTTGCTGGAGAGGGTTATGCTCAAAAAAGCGAAAGACAATACAAAAGAGCAAAGTCCAAAATGTACAAAAAGAAATTTAAAGAATTGAAGCGAGAAGGCTGGAAGTTGGACGGCAGCTCTTTGTCTTTGGAAGTTGCTTTAATGAAGCACTACAAAAAAATGGATGAAAAAGAGTCTGTTCAAGAGTTAGTATCTTCCGTTTCTATGTGCAAATCTAAAAATGTGTGTAGAGCTAATGCATTAAACAATGCCTTGATTGAGTATGCTAGTAAGGCGGGGTCTTACGTAAAAGGTAGAGTGACGTCAGATATTTTTAATGACGCCTCAGGAGAAGTTCCGCAAGAGTTTGACAAGTTTTATGCTGCATATGAGCGTTTGGTGCAGCAAGAAATTAAAGGGGAGTTGCAAGAGAGTTTTTCCTTAATAAAAGAGGGTAAAGATGGCAATTCATATCAAATATTTTACATTATAGACGAAGATGAAGCACACAAAGCTAGGTTGAGAGCATTGGAACGAGCTCAAAAAGAAACAGAAATAGCGACACAATATGGACGGCAAGTTTCTGACTTCGTAAATGAAGGATTTGAGTTTTCAGGAACTGTTTCTAAATAGTTCCATAAAGATAGTGTTGAATATTTTGCAATACAGAGCTTGTAAAGCTCTGTATTGCATAGACTAAATTTTACAAAGTGATGAAGTTAATACAACGACATGTGTTGGTTATAATCTTTCAATTTCCTGTAATATTGGGACTTTCTCAACAAACAATCCAGGAAGGCGAAAATAGAATAGCTATATTTACTCCTGTGGGACAAGCAGGAGTAACAGAAAACATAACAAGCATCATAGAAGAGGAATTATCAAGCGGCTTTGTAGAGTCTTCTAAATATACGGTTTTGGAAAGAAGCTTGATAAGCAAAATAATGGAGGAAGAAAAGTTTCAACTATCAGGGGTAGTTGATGATTCTCAAGTTAGTGAGCTGGGGAAAAAATTAGGAGCTAACTATGTTTGCGTTTCAACTGTAAGTATATTGGGAAGGAACTATTACATCTCTACAAAGATATTGGACGTTAAAACAGCGAAAGTAGAAAAGCAAGCGACTGGAGTAACAAAAAATGGTTTAAATGATCTGTTTTCCACTATTGGTAATATTAAAAGAAGTATAATAGAAGGTAGAGCTCCAGAAACAGAGGTTAAAAAACAGGTGAAAAAATCAACACGGATAACAGATCAGCCACCTGCTCCGAAGCCAAAAGTACAGATAGAAGAAAAAGCAATAGAAGAAACAAGTACTTACAAAAAACCAGAATCAGTAGTAGATCAACGTGTAAGAGAGAAGTATGGTGATGTGCCAGCGCACGCAGCTGAGAAAAACCATCAGCTAAATGGCTAATTGCAGTAAGAGGAGGATGGAATATTTCATCGTTTAATGACGAGTGGTTTATAGGCAATAAAGAGGTAATGTCAAAAGAGTCTAACAGTGTTTCAGGATTTTACCTTTCATTTCTTATAGGTCCTCAATTTCTTGATAACTGGGCGTTATATGCAGAGTTACAATACTCTATGCAAGGAGCGAACTATCCTTTTCTGGAGCTTAGCACTTTCTCACATGTGTTACCGCATAGGGTATCTAATCACTACTTGAATGTTCCCATTATGCTAAAAATTCCAATAGGTGGTAGCATCAGTATTGAAGTGGGGGGGCAAGGATCATTTTTTCTGTCTGGAAAAAGAGGAGAGAAAAAGTATAATGGAGGAACGGAATTTGCTATAAATGCTGGTTTTGAAATGCTCTTATATAGGAACATTGCTTTTTCTGGAAGATTGAGCCTTGGAGTATTGGGAGGAAGTGATCATCAGTATGATAGCACAGGGAGTGCTGACTATCGTGTTAGAGAACGCAATGATGTAGTAAGTTTTGGGATAAACTATATATTCTAAAAAATGACAAATGTTATGGATAAATATAAAACTAATGTAGTGTTTATTATACTAAGGGCTGTAGTTCTTTCTTCTATATTGCTTTTCTCGTGCGATGACGAAGATATGCTATCTGATGACAACGAATTGGGATCTTTTGTATTTAAAGCAGCTTCCACGCCGGGGCTATCGCAAGATGTGCCTGCCTATATAAGAGATGGAGAGGACGGTCACTCAGGAGAAGTAACAGCAACACTGCCAAAAGGTGTTGATACTGATAATTTGTTTATTGAACATTACCACGAAGGGAAATTTGCTGGTATATTGCCTGTAGGTCAAAAGAAATTTCCATCAAATTTGAATATAATACGTGAAGGAAGAGATTACGTAAGGGTCGAGAGTCCATATGCAACGTTGGACTTTGATGAATATGAGGTGTTGGATGAGAATAGGTATGAAATAACATACTTTGTTATGGCAGAGAATGGAGAGATAAGGTACTATCACATGCACATACAAGTAGGAGAAGCATTTGAGGGTAATTTTCGTCAAATACCAGATAAGAACTTTTTAAAATACTTAAAAGAAATTCTTCCTTTTGATGCATTTGATACCAAAGATTATTTGAACACCATCCACCCAAATGTTACAAGTTTGGAGGCTATAGACATAAGTAAAAGCAATGAGGTGGAGGATAGTGAAAAGGTAGCATCGTTGGATGGCATTCAATACTTTCTTAGCCTCAAATCATTATACTGCAAAAATAATGATTTACAGAGTTTGGACATGAGCAAAAATCTTGCTTTAACTCATTTGAGTTGTGAAGATAATGACTTAAAGACTTTGGATGTGAGTGAAAACGTTGCTCTAGTTCGTTTAGATTGCAGGGATAATGATATATCTGCCTTAAATATACAAAACAGCACCAAGATAACTGCGTTGCTTTGTTATGATAACCCATTGATAGCTCTGATTTTACCGTCTACTGGTTTTGCTAGTGCAAGCACAAATGATGGTTTGTGGATTCCAGAAAGATTTCAGTGTCAATCAACTGTAAAAGAGTTGAAGCGGGACAACTCTGGATTACGTATACGAATTTATAGAAATGACAGTGGTGAATTAATAAATGGCGATTTCAATCCACTTACTTCTTGTCTGTAGTCTTGTTTTGTAATAAAAACAATGTGGTGCCATTATGCATAATAGACATATTAAGTAAAAATGTATAAAAGAATATTACTACTTATAGCCCTTTCTATTATTTGTTGGGATGGAGTTGCCCAAAAAAGAAAATCGCGCTCCCCTATGTGGTTAGATGCCGAATATCGGATATCAAAATATCCATCAGGTATATATTTTACAGGCTTTGCTGAGGACGTAAATAGGAATGATTTAGGAGTGTCTGATTTCATGAATGGACAATTACATTTTGCTCAAAATGACTTAACAAGTAAGATAAGAACAGAAATAAAGGCAAGTACACAGACAAATATTAGTACTATCTATTCAGATGGCAATTACAAAGAATTACAAGAAACAGATATGAATATTCATACATTGTCGGAAATAGAGTTAGTCAATAGCAATAACCTCAAATACTATGACTCCAAAAAGAAGAGAGGCTATGTGTTTGTCTTTGTGCAAAAAAATGATTTGGTTAATTACTACAATGCAGAGATTCTCAACAACCTTACCTCTATTCAAGCCATGATAGATAATGCTGCGTTATATATGCAACAAAAAGAAAAATTAGCTGCTAAAAGTGTATACCAACAGAGTCTTCAAAAGCTTAAAGAAACAGAATGGCTACATAGAATACTTAGAGCATTGGAAGGAGATAAAGTCAGTGGGGAGACCTATAATGAAATATTGAACTTGCGAACTACGATTCATGAAGCGTTAAAGTCTTCTAACATTCAAATGTACGTGGCAACAACAGAAACCAACTTAAATGATACATTGTCATCGAAAATAATACTGCCAAAAGTAAAAGAGTGGCTGTCTGATAGTGGTTATATAATTACAGAAAACAGAGAATTGGCAGATTTTTGTGTTAAAGTTAATAGCTATACAACAATGCTAGACAAAGGAATAGAGGGGATTTATTTTGCATATTTTAGCGGGGTAATTTCTGTAAATGATAATAATAATGGCAATGAAGTATTTAATACAACCATAGATAGAGTAAAAGGAGCAGGGCTAAGTTTCGAACAAGCTGGGATAGCAGCGTATCTCAAAGCACAGCAAAAAATTGCAGAGGCATTAGAAAAATATATTACTACCCAGAACTAGCGCTTTGCTTTTGTTATTTTTGCTTCAATCCTTATAGTAAGAATATAGCATCTATTGAAATAATTTTTTTGTCTGAATTATGCAGTATTCTAACGAAATAGCTCTGAGAATATGATGCTTTATGTTTTAGAGTATAATCGGCAAAACCAAATGAACATTTTTTTGTGAACAAAAATCACAATTTTTTCATAAACAAAATTCACAAAAAAGCCCTGCAACTTGCGGGGCTTTTTATACCATTTTATAATGTCGCTATTACAACACCGTTAAGTGCTTTAACCCTTCTTTTATTAACAAAATCGCTTTCTGTGTTCACGACAACAGAAATGCCTGTTATCTCTTGCTGTGTTACTTCTGTAAGGTTATCATTGGCAAATAATATTTCAGGCAATGCTGCAATATTGCCATACTCTTGATTCGCAACATCTAATAGGCTTTGCCGTTGTTGGATTATAATTGTTTTATCACTCATAATATGCCTCTGTTAGTATCTTACCATCGACTAACTGTACGCTTTGTACCGTCATCCCATCCCTTCTAAATTCGTTTTTGATTGAAGTTATCACACTCCCGGGCTTGTCATCATTTAGCCAATTAGGCAATCCTACCCCTGCAGTAGGCTCATGTTTAAACGTGCCCTTTTCAGCCAATAGCAATAGCTTTTGATGCTGTTGGGTGCTTTCGCTTTTTTGAAAATCATTATCTCCAATTTGTAAATCTAAATTGTCATTTAGTAGAATGTCATATCTCATGTTGTTAGTGCGTTATAGTTGTATCTTCATAATCTGTTTTGTCAAAAACAGTAGCGTCATTAGCAGGTTGATTAGGTGGACCGGTTTTGGATGTCGGTGTTATATTGTGTTTGTGTGAATTCAATACATCTTTAATATCATTCACCTCACTCACCAACGCATTTAACTTATCCGTTAGCTCATTGATTTTTATTAAGCCGTAATTACCTCCCCCATTAAATACTATCTCTCCATCATAGAAAGAGAGTGTAGAAGTTCCTATTTTCAGTTCGACGCTTTTCAGCTCGCTATACTTGACAGCCACATATTGCGAGCTGTCACCGAATGATTTTATTAGCACGGTACTACCAATTTTTGGAAACAGTATTAAAGCCTCACTAACACGGTCTATATTACTTTTTAAACGGACGTTAAATATCTCATTATCGCTGCTGTCTATTACATCGCAAGTTTGGTTTATAGTGTCGACCGATTGTACAGTTGCAGGGATTATGCCAATGCCTGCAATGCTTTTTATCATATTCTCGAGTCCGTTTCTTAATTGCTCTGCTCTATCATTTTGTTTTGCCATATCAAGATAATTTAATGCCTAGTTCCACGTTACGCCTTCCACCGTTAAGTCCGTAGGTAGTGGTAACCTTATCCACATAATAGGTTCCTTCCCTTTTGGGGTAATTAGTGTCACTTATTTTTGCGGTATTTGTTGGCTGGTTAAAAGGTATTAAAAAGGTTTTCAAACTCCCTTTATAACCTGTAAATTTGAGTTTTTCAATTTCTCTTTTTGCCCTTTGTTTTATCGTCTCTCTATCCGAAATGTTATAAAAAAACAACGTTCTTAATTCCCCGTCGCTATCTCCTTCATCCTCCTCTATTTTAGTGTTGTCCTTTTGAATGGCTATTGCCTTCACTTTTATTTTAGTATCATCTTCACGGACAAACTCAAGGCTATTATCATCAATAGTATTTACCCCCATATTATAAATAACATTACTGCCAACCTGTGCATTTGGCAACCCAATAAAAAGCGTGTTATTGTCCTTAAAATACATCTGTAATCCATAATCGTTTTTAAGTTTATTAAGTGCAAAAGCAGCGGTTACATCTTGTATATAAAACTCACTAAACTGTATATCTATATCCTCTTCTGTCTCTTTGGCTATCTCTGTGTCTTTTAAAATAAAATCTATTATTGTGTTAAAATTGGTGTTTTTAAAAGCCTTTTTAATATTCTTTTTACGTAAAATAAAGGAGGCGTCCTCACATTCAATTTCAAGCGGAGTATTTGGTTTTATTGCAGAAATGTAGCCTTCAAATTCTTTTTTTAGTTCTTCATTATATCCCAATTCTATGATTATTTTGTCTCCCACATTGAACGCCTTGGCGGGTTCTTTTTCTGCTAACAAATCACCTTCTTTTTTCAATCTGGCAGAGGTGGGCAATAAAATCTTTGCCGTGTCTGTAAGTGCCTTTACGGATTTTTCTATTTTAACTTCGTTGACTCTGGTTAGAGTGTAAGTCTCTTTTCCCGTTATTGTTATTTTTGCTCCTAAAACATACATTTTACTCTAATTCTAAAATAAAGTCTTCATCACTTGTGCATAAGAATTCATAAGCTTGTGCATGTTGAATACCTACCATTTCTGGTAAACGAAAATCTTTTATCACAAGCCTCTCAACACCCAAGATATTTGTTAGCAATTCGTTATTCACAGGCAAGCTTTCATTTAACAAAAACAGCTCCTTTAATTGTTCCACTTGTTCGCTAGGATATTTGTACATGTTGTTAAAATCTATTACAATGCCACGTATATTTATATTATAATCAGTCGTGTTTATTAGTTCCTTGACGGTTCCTTTTCTACTACTACCTGTCAAGGGTGTTTCTACAATGTTTTTCTTTATGTCAACTTGTAAAATGGGTTCATTGGGCAGTTGAATTCCATTAATAGATATTGGCATAAATAACGGTGTGCCAAGAGGAGTTGAACGGTTTAACCCATCAGTAAAAGTGGGTTGTTTTGTGTTTTGTATTTGCTGGTTAGGGTCAAACCCTTCAGCAGTTGTAACATCTGTTTCAATTGGAGGTTGCAAAAAGGGCAATCCCTTATAACCAAAAGCAAGTTCAAATAGTTGAGGTAAATTGAACTCTGCCGGTCTTTGTCGTGTTATTATGCCACCTGTTACCATTGTTATTGTGTTTGTATTTGGTTAAATCCATTGACGGCATTTATAACAGATTCCAGTATTCTTTCGCCAGCTGCTTCGGCACCATCTGCTATTTCTTTTGTGTTTATGTTTATGCCATCCATAAATTTACCTATGGTTATATTAATGTTTTTCACCTGCTTTCCTCCTGTGGTTATTGCAGTTGTGCCTTGTGTCACATCTGTGGGAGGAGCGGTTGTTTCTTTTGGAGAAATGGCTCCCTGCATTGCTTGTGTCATATCTGTGGGAGGAGCGGTTGTTTCTTTTGGAGAAATGGCTCCCTGCATTGCTTGTGTTACATCTGTGGGGGGTGTTATTCCTGCCGCCGCCACTGATGGAGCTGTTCCTCCTGCCCCTGCAGCAGAAGGGGTTAAATCGCCTGCTTTGCTTAATTGTTTCTTGCTTTCGCCAATGTAATTGGACGCAAAATTCTGTCCAAAGGTTTTTCCTGCTTGAGCTCCTGCCTTACCGATAGCTACGATTGGCGTAGTGTCAAGTATCCCTTTACCCAAACTGCTAAATCCCTCCTTTGCCGCTTCAGCAGCCTCTTTAAATTCACCCTCGAACAATTTGCTAATTGCTGTGCCTAATAACCCAAGCCCTTTTAAAACGTTTTTTATCCCCTCCAGAAAAGTACCAAACAAAGTAGATGTAAATGTTTTCAATGCTTCCCAAGTGGTAATTATTACAGCCCTAAATCTCGCAAATTTCTGCCATGCAAAAACAACTGCAGAAGTTAATGCCACTATTGCCGTAATTATCAAACCCCATCCACTGGCCTTCATGGCAACATTTAATAGCCATTGTGCCGCCGTCCAAAGTTTTGTTGCTATAGATACGGTATTCGTTGCCACATTTAACAGCCATTGTGCCGCCGTCCAAAATTTTGTTTGTTGGATAATGAACAGCAATGAGTCTCCAGTATCAGATAATTCAGTTTGTAGTCCGCTAGTGGCTGATTTTAGCAGAGTCATGCCTGCTGCTAAACTGCCCAGTTGTTTTGCTGCTACATTTTTGGCTGTACTACCGACACTGCCAAATTCTTGAATTAATTCTCTTATGCTATCAGTTCCGCCTTGTACTAAGCCAGTCAGCTTACTCCCTGCAATTTGTCCAAAAATGTCTAACACACTTGCCCCAGTATTCCCTGCTTCATTTAAGTCATTAATTGTACCAATAAGTGAATGAATCGTCCCATTGCTTTCTAAATGATTTAATGCGTTTTGTGCGTCTATAGTTGGTTTTTGTAATTTCGCAAAAGAGGAAGCGAGGGCGGTACCTGCCAAGCTTCCTTGCATCCCAATGTTACCAAATTTCTCTATAAGTGTCAGCGTATCAGAAATGCTTTGATTTGCTGCTGTAGCGGCTGGTGCTGTTAGATTTAATGACTTGCCTAGCTGCTCTAAATTAACGCTAGCGCTTGTGGTTGTTAGTGCCAGTTTGTCGTTAAGTTCGGCTGTTTTGTTTGTTTCTAATCTAAAAGCAGCGAGGGTGTTGCTGGTGGCTTTTTGTTGCTTGTCAAATTTAGCAACAGAAGTACTTAGTTTATTTATAGAATTTATTAATTTGTCTACACTACTACTTTTACCTTGTACTTCTATGGGTATTTGATACGTTGCCACCGCCTGCTTCTTTTTTTCTTATGTCAATTAAATTTTTAAAATTCATTACCCACTCTTCGTTGCTCATTTCCCTTAATTCGTTACGAGAAATGCCTAAATAGTACATTAACATTGTGTTAATGTATCCGATATAATTGCTATTAACTCCTCCATTGCAGGAGTTTATAACTTTTTTATCTCTGCATTTCCTATTTTGAGGATTTTATCCAATGTTGCAATAGTGCTTATTTGCATCTCCCATTTTGTTTTGAATTGCTCATCGCCCGCCACAAAGCAATTGTTTATAATAGTTGATGCGTAGTCAAGGGTTTTATTTTGTGACATATACATGAGTGCCATGTTTACAGTCTCTCTATCTGGTGCTTTCAGATAACATTTCTTTTGTTCACCTTCAAACGTTATTGTTATTTCGTAAACGTCTTTGTATTTTTTTTTTAGCTCTTCAATATTGGCTTTGCTCATTTTATTAGTTTTTAATTATATGTTTTATAATAAAATATTAATTCTGATCTTTGATATCTTGTTTATTATTGAACTCTCCTTTGTTATTTTTGCCTTTTATTTTTTGCTTTTTCACTTCTTGAACAAAAGTGGGCTTGTCTAAAAATTTAGCATAAAACCATGTCCCACTACCAAATCCAATGACAAACCCTAAAAGGATATGGATAATATATTTTTTGATTCCCATAGCTATGAGTTTTTTCTTTCTACTCTTTTTTCTTGCACAGCAACTCCCCACAACATGACTGCCAATCCTTGTAATATTGAAAGAAAAGCTATGTCATTGGTTTGTAATCCATCTCCAATAAACATTCGCACCAGACCTACTAACAAAACTATATATGTGATGATATTGGCTGCTAACAGCTTTCCATTATATCGTCCGTTATTTTTTATCATATCTTTCATAATGCTTCTTTTACATTAAAACAAGGGCATTTTTTATTTGCAAACTCACAATGTCCATGTGTTGTTGCACGAGGGTATTTATACTGTAGCTCGCCTACTAAGTCTTTCAATGCCACTTTCTGCTCTGGTGTTCGGTTGTCCTCTCCGTCTTTTCCTCCTACCCAGCAGACACCTATACTCCCTTTATTTTTGCCCATGCAGTGGGCTCCAACCTCTTTATCCTCCCGTCCTTTTTCTATTTCTCCATTGCGTTTTATTACATAGTGATAACCTATTTTTTCCCACCCCTTTTGTTTATGCCAGCTATCTATTTCTTTTGCTCCAATATCCATACCCGTAGGTGTGTCAGAACAGTGAATTATTAGTTTAGTTATCTTTCTCATTTTCTTTATAACGCTCGCACAAAAAAGTATACGATCATTGCGGAAACAACACTGCATATTATTGCCGTAACTCCACCCCATATCATGGCTTGATTTTTCATTTTTGTCTCTAATATCGCCACCTTGACTTTTTGTTCTTCATGCTCTTTCAAAAGCGTTTCTACTTTTGCTTGAATGTCTTTAAAGGAGTAGAAAAGTTTTAGTAATAATTCTTTTTGAGTTAATTTATCCGGTTGGATATATTGCTCCTTATTGCTCATTCTCTCTATACATTATACTTTATGTTCAATGCCACAAATGGCAATTCTATTTGCGAATTCAAATCACCTTGAGACATTGCAGTGTCAAATTCAGTTACTTGTACGTTTTCAATGTTATCTCTGGTTATTTTGGGGTTCGTCACATCTCCACTATATGACACTGAAATGTTAAATGTTATCTCTGTCAGGTCTTTTGCCCCTACCTCTCTTGCGGCTTTATTAAGAGCTATCACTTCACTTTGTAGCAATGTAATAGACCCTTCGTAAGCTTTATTGCCATTTTGAATCGCCAACGGAGCGCTACCTCTGCCATAGAGGGGTTCGTGTACTCGGGAGGTTCTGTAACTTATTCCTATAAACCCGACTAATGGACGTCCCAAAATACTAATTTCTATGTTTTCCCAAGCATATTGCTTTGCGTTTACTGCCATGTTAACTAATTTAATGCAGGGTTCACAAACCCTATTTCTACAATTATTTTTTTTGCATAACCTACAGGTGTAATCTCTAATATTATCTTTATTTCACCTGTAGATAAAATGTTTTGTTCAGGGTCTATAAATGCACTTACACTGCTTATTTCCCCCCCGCTTGTCATTTGCTGGTCTATTACTGTTTCAATATTTGTCTGTAAGTTGCCAGCAATTGAAGGTAATATGTTGCCATTTTCTGTTACACCTATTTCATCCAATAACTCATTTACATAAGTAATGTACGTAAGTAAATATGCCTTATCTATTACCCTACCATTCGCCAAAGTTTTGTAATCGTCAGTATCAGCAGTTGCCATTGGGTCGTCAGAAAGGAAGTATCCTGCGCGTCCTTGATAGAAACGCAATAACATATATCCTTTGTCATGAACAGCATCCAGTTGCAATTCTTGGCCTTCTACTGTCACGCCGTTAGATAAATAAGCGTCTGTTATTGGAAGAGACCCGTCTTTTACCCTTCCTACATTTCTTTGCACTGGAATATTTGATATTTTGCCTAATAATAGGCCAACGGAAGAGCTGCCGTCCGTTAATGTACTACCTATAAATATTGCACTTCGGTTTTTATCATCGGTTTTTAGGTCTGTTAAGTCGCCAGGTGTTCCTGTATAACTTCTACCCTCTAAAATTATTCTAAATGGCTTATACCTATCATTATATGTTTCGGCTAATATCTGCCCTGTAATTAAGGCGTCAAAAGCCTCCTGGTCAATTCCATTCGTTACATCTGGAGTATAACCTACATCTGGAGAGCGTGTAACTCCTAACACTTTGACTCTACCATTAGCGGCGTCTAATAGATTTACAGCATAATTTCCCTCGTTAATATCAACGAGACTATCCATTGCAATGGTTTGGGATGTTACTAATATCCACAATTCTGCTCCTGTTCCTGCAGCATCATAAAACTCTTTCAAATGCCTGTATACGTTTACAGAGTTGGCTATATCGTAATTCTCGTCTATTTTCAATTCATCAACAGCTTGTTTTAAGGAAAATATTTGGTACGGTGTGTTCAACTCCACGCCACTAGCAACTGCCACACCTTGGAGTATCAAACCCATTATTCCATCATCCACCGAAGGCGTACTACCGAGGCCTCCCTGTTGTAATTGTATGTCTATTTTTGGTAATGGCATAGTTTATCTTTTTTTGTTTTTTTGTGAAATTTTTCGATTATCTGCCGAAGGTTCTTTTCCCTCTGTGGTGTCGTTGTCTTTCTGTTCTTGTCCTTTTTTTGTCACAGCCTGTGCTTCTACTACTTCTTTTGTTTTTGCCTCTGCTTTTTTCTTTTCCTTTTCTCTTTTCTCTTTTTCTCTTTTTTGCTGTTCCTTGTGTGCCAGTTTTTCTGCTTCTGTTTTGGTTATTATTTGCACCTTACCTTTCCCATCTGGTTTTGCTTTTCTATTTAGCGAAACTTGATGCTCATTTGCCAACAACTCCTTTCCAAAAGGAGTCCCATCAGTTGTAATGTATATCTCCTTGAAATTTGGATTCGCTTTAAATATTTTGTTGTAATTCATTTCTTATTTTGTTTGTTTTTATATATCGCTTACAATTGATCCTATATACTTATTCCTTTTTGGTAAAGCTATAAAACGGTGTTGAAGTCCTATTGTATCCTTATTAGAAATGTTTGTTTCACGCCTCCAAAAGTTTTAAAACAAAGGAATGAAAGCTAAAAGACAACTGCAAAAAGAGTTGCAATCCTTGCAACTCTTTTTGCAAAAAAGTTAGTAGACACGTTCATTTGTAGCATGAAAAGAGAAGATAAAAAGGGGCTTGGCAAAGCGCTCTTTTTACAAACGAATTACAGCCGAAAAAAATATCAGGACGATTAGGTGTGCCTCTTGAGAGCGGTTATGCACTTGAAAAGTACAACCGCTCTAAGCCGACAAGTAAAGATAAAACAGTTGAAATCTATTGAGCCTAGTTTGCCGACACACAATGAGGATCCTGATGCAATAGAGGGTACTGTTTGGGTGATAAACAGTAAATTGCACCAATACAACAAAAACCAACTTACGACTGGAAGAATGAAAGGCCATACAAAGCGGTTTTAAGGAATGAAAAAACAAAAGTAGCAATAGAGTGCATGAAAAACAAAATAGGCAAAATTAAACAGCTTTAAACAGGTTTTAAACAGCGTGTTGAGTGCCTTGTATGGTAAGCAAAACTAAAACAGTAAAAATATGAAATTAAAAGCAATTAATGACGTGGTTTCTTCTTCTGTAAGCGGTGGCGACGCAACAGCAGCAAATCAAACCACGCAAATTAATATGACTTTTGAAATACAATACTTATAATTATGAGAACCTTTGAAGAAATTAGAGATGAAATATTAGATAATGTGGAAACAAACTTTCCATCGTTTGATAGAAATACCGCAAGCAAAACCGCTATCTGGCTACTTTGGGTAAATATAACCGCAATGGCAATATATGTTTTTGAGCAGATTTTTTATAAGGAGAGAGAGGGTTTGTTGTCGGTATTTGAAGAGAATAAATATGGTACGTTGACATGGTACAGGCAAATTGTTCTCGCGTTTCAGTTTGGCTACGAATTGGAAGAACAAGAGGATCGAACATTTCAATATCCAACAATTGACGAGGAGGCAAAAATTATCGCACAAGCAGCAATAGTGGAAAATACAGTAACAAGCCTACTTACTATAAAAGTGGCAAAAGAGAGCGGAGGAACATTAGCACCACTTGAAAATGAAGAACTTGAAGCTTTCACACAATATATACAATTGGTAAAAGTTGCTGGTACGTTGTTAAACATTATCAGCTTTCCGCCAGATGTGTTTAATGTAGTTGCAGAGGTGGATTATGACCCACAAGTAACGGAGGAGGTAACAATAGAGAATATTAAGGCTTCATTGGAGAGTTATCAATTTAATTTCACATTCAACGGTGTCATTAATCGTAACGACGTAATAGATGTATTGCAAGCAACGACAGGCGTCAAGGATGTGAAAATAACTACATTGGATGTAACGCCTGATGGAGGTGGCACTTTGGCAATAGACAAGGAGGAACTAACGGAGGCGGGCTATTTTGTCTACGATGGAGGAGTGCAGGCGATAGTCGATGCATTTACTTATATTCCTAAAACGACATAAAAGATGAATTTTTTAGGGTTTGACATAAACAAATTTATAGCGCAATATTTGGGAGCGTTATTTAACAAAGACAAACAAAGAGGTTGGATAGAGTCCCTTTTGTCGCCATTGGTAACCTTGTGGGGGGAGTATGTCGTTGATAGGCAGAACATATTAGAGATTGCCAATATAAAGCCTTCTAAAATAAGTCTTGAAAGGCATTTGAACAAATTATATGATGCAACATTAGAGAGGATATTTCTTACAGAGAAAAAGGATTTGATATTTTTTGTTTTTACAGAGGGAGAGGCTCAACCTGCGATTTATATATATTTTGAGGTGGAGGCAATGACTCCGTTTTACTCGTTTTTGGAAGGAGAAAATACGGTGGTATCGATAAACTTTTTTATAGTAGTGATACCCGATGACTTGGCAGTTGCCACGCCAGAGATAAAAGAGACAGTAAGGGCGGAGGTGCAAAAATATAAATCAGGAGGATTCTTCTTTGAAATTTTGTTTGATAGTGAATTTGCAACAATAACATAAAACCATGAATATAAACCAACAGTGCCCTAATTGTAGAGAAACAGATATAAAAATAACCACGCTTGCAGAGCAAGAGTATTATGGGTGTAGAGCGTGTGGCATGGCTTACAAGTTAATTATGGGCTTGCCTTATACAAAGAGAAAAAATAGAAAGAGAGCTTTATATAACGATTAAAAAATAATATTATGAGTATAACAATAGAACAGAGAAAGAGAGTGGTAAATGAAACTGGTGGTCGTCCGTTTTTTGCAGCAGACCAACAGCGTATTAACGCAATATATGATGTGTTGGATAGATTTTTAAAAAGTGCCAACACCAAGCCTGACGGCGATTTGGAGGGGTTTATATTAGATGGATTTGATTTTGCAGATTTAGGAGGAGACCTATACGATATTAGCAATGGGTATGCTGTGATAGATGGCGAGCTGGTATTTTTTCAGGGGGACAACAATGTAGACCTATCCACTCCGAAGTATTTAATCAAGCAAAAAACATTTACACAAAAGCCGTATCAAACGGGAGGTAACAAAAACTTTTCTGAGCTCTACGAAGGTGTGATAAGTGCAACAGACCCCGCGCCAGCCGATAGGGTGATAATAACTGCTCCAAGCGGTGGAGAAAGCACTTTAAGAACATGGGAGCTGGCATTGCAGCAGCGAATTGTAGCCAATGGCGTAACGGACAAAAAAATACCTATATGGAGTGAAACAAAAAACGCGTTTAAAGATAGCAACATAATCCAAGAAGACAATGGCGATGTGAGAATAGATGGGGATAATTTTAGATACGGAGACAAAAAAAAATATACGGGTGCTTTTTTTAGCTCCACTGAGTTTATGGTGGCGGCAAGAGTTACTATTAATAAGGGGAATGATGGAAGTTTTAAGGCTAAAATATATAACAACAACACCATTTTTGGAAATAGTCGGAATTTGTGGGGAGAAGCAGTGGTACTGTGTCCAAGTAATAGAGATCAGGGCAAGGGACCTAGATGGCAGGCA
Organism: Tubiluchus corallicola; assembly: GCA_030141605.1. NCBI lineage: Eukaryota > Metazoa > Priapulida > Priapulimorpha > Priapulimorphida > Tubiluchidae > Tubiluchus > Tubiluchus corallicola. The sequence continues at coordinate 38,086 of JAQGDQ010002433.1, forward strand.
GAGTGGTACGCAACCAATAGTACCGCGAAAATACAAGTAGTGGAAATTGCAACAAACATATATGAGGTGCAGGTTAAGACGTATGAACATAGTGGAAGTTGGCACTTTATAGAATTGGAATTTTTTAGAGGGCGTTTTCCATCGAGTGTTGAATTTAACCAAGGAGCAGCAACCAATACCACTCCTATTGCAAGCCAATATCACAAATATTATAACGGAAGAGTTATCAGCAACAAAGTAGTACAAGGGACTTCTGGAGGATCTCCCAACACTCATAAAACAATAAATCATGGACTAAATAGCACCAACGTGCTGGTTCTATGTAGTTCTCAGAGAACTGCTTCAGGGTACACAACAACCATTAATTATAAGATTGTAGATGCCAACAATATCCAATTTAAATTAGGCGGAGGTGGCAACTATACTAGAAACTTTTCGTATAGATAGAACGTCTGAATGAAGTAAAAGGGAGCTCTTAAGCTCCTTTTTGTGGTTATGTTATTCTTGGCAGCTTTAGCTGCTCCAAAATAGCATCTCTTTTTTCTTCTGGAGACGTGTTAGCATAAAAATCAGCAAATGTTCCGTTGATTCAGCATTCATCTGTAATAGGAAAATTTCGTCTAAGAGCTCCTCTGGCGTATAATATTTGTTTATAAGCTCTGTAGCTTTACATTCCCACCCCGCTAACTCAACTCCCCTACGAATCCATAAAAAATAAATATCTGTAAACTCTAAGCTTTTTATGAAGTTGAGTTTTTCCTGCGTATCAACTTCACACTCACCCTCCAGCGTTCCTACGTTGATAGTCACTTCAAAA
>JAQGDQ010000419.1:0-102500 GCA_030141605.1 Tubiluchus corallicola
AATACCTTTGCGTGAACATTAGGTAAGCTGCACAAGTTTGAATTAGTTTAAGCAGGGCGCGCTTACGAAAAGTCACAAAGTCTCACAGTTACGTCATGACTTTCAAGCGAATGGTGACAACCACCACGCCTGAGAATTTCTGTACAGAGGTAGTACATTTTAAGTTTATGCTTTATAGGCAGTTCTTTGCAAAATTCTTTGTTATATTTTTCTAAGTTTAAGTGATAACAGTATAACTAAACCCAACATACTGAGTGACTTGTTCTTCCCTTTACAAAAAGCCTAAACAAATTTCATGACTAATGTGTACTAACACGAATCAGGTAGCTAACTGCTAACACGTGACATTTAAACAGCAAAATCTACGTGGATCACCTGGATCTACAATATCAACGTCTCCACAACTCCACTGTGTTGTGTTCTGCCACTCCTCAGCTTCGCGAAGGATTCTGATGAAGCATCCCAGGCACTCTTCATCTGGAAGCTGCACTGCCCAATGCGTGATACTATGAAACAAAGAAATAAACGCAAATAAAAAATGTCATTTTGAAGAAAAATTACAGCATCAACTGTGCTTCATAATAAACACATTCTGGTCAAATCGTCAAAACATACGTTTTAATAAGAAAACATATATTAAAGCAAGTACACAGCTTTATAAAGAGTACTTTATTGCAAAAAAAAGAAACAGAGGCAGCCTGCTCATACTGACTCATTTTGCTCGTTACACTACAGAAGTATCTAGTTTCTGTGGATCTTTTCAACTAAAGGCAAGCTTAGGTCGACCTTGCAAAGCAAAGCAACTGAAAACTTGACAATTGGCTGCAACTGAGCGACATATGGTACACCACTAGTTCTGAGTACATCCATTTGACATAAGCAACCTTACGATGCAACTCAATGCACTGCAACTCAGTTCAAGTGAGTTGCTCATGTCCTAATCCAGGCATTGAACATCTGCCGGTTTAAACCTAAGCATTGTTCAACGATGGTTCTGGGATGGTCTGGTCTCACGCTCTGGTCAGAATGTTCCTTCATTCACGTACACTCAGTCGTGGTCAAGCTGAGCAGTGTTGCATGTACCTTACTAGTTACTGGAATTCAGGCGCAGTTGACCTGAGTGTATATGTCTGCGACTGTTTCCTGTCTCGCAGCTTAAGCTTGGCTTAAAATCTCAAAAACGTGTTTGTTTACCTGCCATCGTTCCTTATTTAAAGATTACAGTTCAGTTTAATAACTAAATCAGATTCAAGGCAGCTGTTTAGACAAAAAGTAACGATGAGCAGACGCATTATTGATGTAAATATCACTCTGAAACGTCCATAATAACATCTAAATTTTCCATTATCTGTCTGGTAAAATAGGCCAGCCTACATAACAAATTTTAAATATGCCTATGCTCAGTACTTACGTATAGTCTGGTTCAACTAAACCAATGGGATTATAGGCAGCTAGCACTGTTACACGATCACTTGTTGAATTTCTCAGATCTATTGTAAAACCTCCCTATAAACAGTAAAATAAACATAAACAGTTATTAGTGGCTGATATCGACAGTAGACCATAGTAGATAGGGAAAAGCAGTACAATTTTCTCATTTAAAAACCAATAACAAATAAAAACAGTCTTCTCGTCAATTTATTGTCAATATTTACGTTTAAAAAATTTGTAAAAAATATCTTGTCTTTTTTGCAATTAGAAACAATAAATTTAAATATTTAAAATGCTGTTTCTTCCTTCGTCATTACATGCCATTTAAGTCTGTCGTTACTGTAAATGGAATGGAATGTAATGGAATTTGAACACGTAGATAAAAATAGGCTCACGGCTTACAGAAAACTTAATGATATTAATTTAAATACAAAATTATCAAGGTCATTACACTGTGCTGTAACTTGCTGTAATATGAGAAGGAATACTAGGTCTAAAAACCTAGAATAAACCCAATGCTCAGAATTTTCAAATTTTTTATCAAAGTTTTATCAGTTTGGCATTTTTGACTTACCCATCCAACTACCTGCTGAAGCTGCCAAATACTGCTTAACTTTCACGAAATCAGAAGGCCACACCATCTATAAGTAAAAATGAAGCTGTGGGATGAAAATGGCATATTTACCACATTAGGATATGCTAACTTCCATGAGATGTTGACTGTTGATCCTGCAACCAATGTCGTTTTAGGACTTCCCGGAATGCCTGTGAAAAAAGAAAACTTTTTTACTGTCATTGCTTATTGCTTTCTAAAAAAAGATTTTGGGGACTTGGTGTTCAATTTCTGTTCATTCATTTTCAGCTTCAAAATACAAACACTTATTATTATTATTATTATTTATTAGGCACAAAAATCATTGTACATGAGTTAAAGTAAACAGTAAGATTAAATTAGCTAATGATCAATACAAAGGTTATGCCTAGCACTATAAGCCATGGATGACAGCAAGGAACTAGTCACACAAACAGGTCACTGCCTGTCGTTCACTTCCTCCATTAGTGATCATGTTACACCCAATTTGGAGGCATACGGCTCAATTTTTATGGGCGTCTACCAATTCTATGGACACAATTTGTGCAAAGTACGTTAACTTCCGCATTTTGCGTGGTTTCATTATGCTGTTGTGTTGTTGAGGTTAGTGTCGCTTGGTTTCATCGTTGTCATTGTCATCATTATCATTATCGTGCATCATTATCATCCTCATCATCATCGTACGTCATTATCATCTTCCTCATACATCATCATCATCATCAATACACGTGATGTGGTGGGTCAGGTGTCAATTTGTATGGTGTAGAGGGTGTGGTAAGTGTAGTGTGGTTGTTGTGATGGATGCGGTGTGGTGTAATGTGCTGAGAATAGTGTGTTATAGTGGATGTTGTGTATGGTGTGGAATGCTTGATGTAGTGTGAGTGAGATGGCAAAAGTGGTATGAGTTGTGTGGTTGCTGGGGATGTGGAGGCACAATTTTTTTTCATGGTATATAGATCTTGCATTTATTTAAAATGTGTAGTGTAATAACACAACTGATTTGTATGCCTGCCAAGCAGGTCTGATTAGGTATTGAGAATAATGTAAATAATGTGTAATAACAACTCAAACATCAGCTAAATGAACATGTAACATAGCAGGGTGGTGATGGCGCATAGCATAAGCCTACTTAAGAAACTGAATATAACTAGTTTTTCCATTAAACTAATTCCCATACACAACTTAACCATACAAACAGGTCTTTAACTGCAAACTCGTAATTTTGTCAGCCAAATTCTTTCCTTACTTTTGCATGCCAGGGCGTTAAGGTGACTATGACAACTACCAACAAGCCCATGGAAGGAAACTCTGCCGGCAGCAAGGTTCTTGGGATCGGTGAGTGGTTGAAGAGATGACCCATCCAATGGACTCAGCCGAGATGTGGACGTACCCAAGGGTGGGACCAGTTCACTGGGGGAGGTTGGGAATATCTCCAATAATTCATTGTGAGAATGAGTGAATGACACACACTACTGCAGACAGCGAACAAACAGCAGACAAACAGCGAAACAGCATTTTTTGAATCATGAATGAAATTCAATAGCGTAATTCTTAAATGGCATGCTCTCTTGACGATATTACCAATAAAAGTTCTTTGCTGAGCACAATTTCATTTTCGCTTGTTGGCTATTTCCCACAAGAGAAGCATGATAGTCTAGACGCAGTCAGTGTGTGGGGGCGCATAACATGTATGAATCACAACTTGAGTGCCACTCAGTCACCTGGGACTGGATAGCCTAGACAGACCCGCAGGAATTACATGTTTTGATCTTGATAATTCTTATAAACTACGATCAAGTTTGCACGTCACAAAGCTAAGTTAATATAGGAAATTAACGAATAATTAATATAAAATTTATATCAAACAGCTGTCAGTCACAACACAGAAAATTATACCTTTAGGCATTCCACAGGGAGCGACTGTTCTTTGATTATCCAAAAAGTCCAAAGCATACTTTCTAGCAGGCGGAAAAATTAATTGAACATGACAGTCTATCAGTAATACACTATAAAAAACTATATACAACAAACATCCAAAAACAAGCGTTGTGTCCGCTTTCATAACTCCAAGGCATGCTCGAATCTGTTGATAACCCTCTGAGCATTATCCTACATCCATTAAATAAGTTTTAGCACCACATGTACTATTTTACTTAAATATTTAAAGTATTAACTAAACAAGCAGCGTGTTTCCGAGTCTGAATGAGCGCGTACTCCAGTCTGACCTGCTGTACCTAGAATTCCTCAGACGATCGTTGATTGGCTGAATAGGGGAACGCCAAGTGGTAAAACTCGACTCCACCCAAAATCACTTGAATACAAACACGGAATTACGCGTTAAATTTCTGACTGACTGCTTTGCGTAATGTTAGTTGAAGCTATGCCCAATACACGTATTTAACAGCACAGCTCCAGGCTCAGTTTAAAGGCACATTACCTGAAATATTTTCTCTTTCTCATTAACAGGTGGCAATAACACTTTTTTCACAAAGATATTGAGGCACTTAATTGTTTTGTGAATTTTTGGTTTTGAAATTTTAACACTGTATGCAGCTAACTACAAAAAAGTAACAATAGAAAGTACTACTGAAGCAACCGTTTTCAATTATAAGTAAATTGCATGTGAAAATTAAAATTTGTAAAGTAATTTATTTTAGTACTTATATTACATTACTGTATTATTTTATACTTACACAATTACTTTATACATATTTTTTTTACATTAAATTTATATAACCAGATGTGACCGCTGATCAGCAGCTGTCCTATGTTACTTAGACTTTGCCTACATTAAAACATCTTCAAAAAATAGTGATAAATTTTTATTATTTTTAGTAGCTTATTAAAAGCACTGACTTCCTTTTTCTGTAACGTTTCAGGCCTTTAGATATTTTTTTGTGATAATGTTTCTATAAACACTGTTTTCAAGTGGTCTTATTTTGGCTTGATACTGGTTACAAATTGAAACGATCGTCGCTAATAAATCACGTTAATATAATTTTTAATGTTGGTTTAAAGTTCATTTATTATTTTTCTCCTCCTTTAACATGGGCACACTAGTTAGATTACTATGTTTTAATTTTAACAGTAAGAAATTAGTCAGAGCTTTCAGATTTAGCGAACCGACTACCGACTGACTGTATGACTGGCTGCGATTTTTAAAACTATTTGGAGTGGTGCAAAGAAACTTTACGAGTCTGAAAATAAAATCTGACTGAAATAGCTCGATTAGTTGCAATTTCTATCAGTAGACGGCGCAAGTATGTTTCAGGTTTAAATAGCGCTTGTTTTGTTTGCGATTTCATGTTTAAAGTTTATAAACTTTATTTTATAGTAAATTTCTGTTTGTACACGATGAAGACATTTAAGTGTAGCTTTGAGTGCTTACATATTGAAGCTCTCCGGAGTTTGATTTTAATTTAGAAGCTTGTATGCGGTGATTAAAACACCACGAAAGTAGGCCTACACATACTACCGTCCTGACTATACCGTAACTTGTCATTTGTTAATAGCCTACACAACAATCTATTGCGTGGCCAGTCGAATTAGCTGAATTTTATTCTTAAACTTGTATTGATGTCATTTTTATAGGCTTAATATAATTATGGCCTACCCACAGTATCGCCTAAGTCCGAACGAGGAAGCCAGAATTCTAAAAGAGGAAACGGAGAGGCGAAGGAAACTAAGGATTATCCAGGTAAAAATTTGTGTGCTTAATTAGGCTTTAATGTATTGCTGTATTTTCATCAAAATTTACTGACTGGTAGCTTTACTTTTCGGTTGTAATATGGACTATATATAAATTTATAATACATACATTGATACAGTATACACACGCACACACATATTATTTATATATTTTAAATAAGTATATTCTGCTTTTACCTTATTATTAGTGAGTTTTGTAATATTTTGAGAATGTGTTTGTGATAAGTACTTAGCACAATTACCAGCAAGTGCTTCCAAGTTTTTTAAGACATAATCTAAAAAATCCTTGAAGCAAATGTACTTAATTACACAACAGCTTATTATTATTTGCAGTCATAGTTCTGAGTCAGCTAAGAATCAACTAGTTCAACATAAGGTTTGAAATTAGTTGCATAAGTTATGACTTTATCCAGCTTAGTGATATCTGTTAATGGCTAACTCTAAAGCCATTGCTCCTCAAATGATGATAATCACTTTTCTTTGCTTAACATTGTTTAAAATATGTGTACACTACGTAATGCTTTTGGCATCGAGTGAATTTTATTGCCTTTAATTTTTTAATAAAGGTAAGGCAGCAGGCAAAACAACATGCGGCAGCAATTCGTGAAAAAGTAAAACAGTCACGTGCAAAACATCTGCGAGTTCTAGCTGCTGAGATAGAGGTAAATTTTACCAATTGCCTTATATGGATAATAAACTGTTAAACAATGCTCAGTCATTTTCTTGTTTTTAGTGAATTGTTCACTTGAGTTTTTCTGAAGCTCAAAGATATATTTGTAGAATAGATGCATGATTTGCCATTGAAGAAATTGTCTTTTTTTAATTTTAAAAAGCTACTGGTTGAGTTTTTTGTGCAATGGGACTGGAGCATTTAAAATTTTGAGCTTTGTGAAATTTCCAATTATACAGTTATTAAATGCAAGAAGTAATACAATAATGAAATTTACATTTATACCTTTTATTCGCTTAGTTAAATTTTTGTCACAGATCACTGGACGTGTATTTGCTGAATCAAGTCATTACACTGCTAAGTCTTACTGCTGAGTGCCCGAACTGGATCAAATTATAGAGTCTGGCAGGTCCAGTTTGGCTCCCAGCAATCAAACAACATATTGTATCACTACAAATTAATGTTTTACAATTTAAGCTGCATTTAATTTTTCTTCATTTGCGCAACTCAACACTGAATTCTAACTGTGAGCTACTTGTCTGTTTGAGTCTGCAATTCAGTGGCAGATATGCACCCAATTGAGTTCAATACTTGACCAGTTCCCACATTTTTAAGGTTTTCATCTTTCAGCAAATTAGCCATACGGGTAATAGCCACCATTCCGCATAAATTAGTAGGTTCGGGAATTTTAACACTCACAGCAAAGTTCAATTGAAAATAAATATGTTTTTGGTGTTTTTTTGAGTGAAATTTGTTGAATTTGTCTGATGTTGTTTTGTTAGGATGAATGGTTACAAGACAAAGAAAACCGGATAGAGGAGCTAGAAAACTTGTACATGCAAAGCTTACAGCATGTAGGAGATGCTCACCATAATGCAGTCAAAGAGGTAATGCACGTCAAAGTGTATCTCGGTGCTTGCCGTTTCTAGAAATTAGTTTGTGAAGTTTGGATTGGGATTAGCATAGGATTAGGGTTGGGGTTAGTGTTAGGGTTGGGGTTAGTGTCAGGGTTGGGTTAGGATTACAGTTAGGGCTAGGTTATGGTATTTAAATTGTGTGGGAATTGTAAACTCTTTCTATAATTTCTTATTTGCTGTAATAATGCAGCAGTTTAGGATTTGGCTAATTTTAGGGAATGTGCTTGTATGGTTGCCGTTAATGTTTTCCACATTTGGCCGGTTTTAAGAAAATTGCGGGCAAAATGTTTTGACAAATCTTGAGACTCTATGGTTTTCCAATGATCATCCTTGCTCTTGATGATCTGTTTGTTTAGAATTCAGCTTTCACTGTGAAGATTAGTCACTAATCTCACAACAAGTCACCAAGATTTCATCATTGAACACCAAAAGGAGTGTCTTATCCAGACGGCTTGTACGCACAAAACACTTACAAGAAAGCAATTGCTTTTGAAACAGCTTGAATTTAATGATATTATTTACAACTTGTTTTCGTAGAATTTTCCAGTAAAATATTTTTATCAAGTAACAATTTCTACCTGTTCTACTAAATCGCTTTGTACTGAATGAATTAGTGGTAAAGTTCAAAATTATTTGCAAATGATTCTTGATGGGCAAGTTTCTGTAAGAGAAGTAAAGATTCAGAAACCTTGTGTAGAAATTCTATTTTCACAAAAATTTTAGCTTGTGATTATTAGCATTTTTATGTTTCTGAGATTAAGATTTTTGCAAGATAAATTTACTTTTTACACCTTGTCTCTCATTTTCAAAGTGGTTTTTAGCATATGCAGAAGTGGGACATTACTTTAAACAGTCTTTTAGTTTGACAAAAGACATTGCAATTACAAGTACATTTATAATAAGTACAATGATTATGTAATCAAATGCTGATTGCTTAACAGGTATACCCATTATAAAGGCTTTTCAGAGAGTAGAAATATCACTTATAAGTTCCACAGACACACTATTACAGAAATTGCTAGTTACTCTACATGTGAGAATGAGATTAAGAGATTTATGTAACTTATTTGTTGATTAGCGGCTGTGAGAAAGGGTGGGACAAGTTGGTTATGATGTATTTGATATTGATGTAATACTGCAAGAATAGAATGAGCGACGAAGAAGCTAATGAAAGAAAGATGAAACGAGGTGTTGGAATCACAGGAACACAAGAATAAATAATTTACTCTGTAAGGTAGAGTTTTTTATAGATCTAATTTTACGATTAAAGCGCCCAACTTTGCATAATAAATGAACTCACAATAGATACTGTAGTACTGTTAGAATTAGGAGAAAGTGAGATATCGCCACATAGCATTTGGATATTATTCTAAGTCACTGCATTTGTAGAATAGATATACTGGGTATTGGGTGTAGAATTGTCAGTAAAGTGGCCAGAAGGAAATGGTTAGGATGAAAAGTTAGCAAGTGGGATTGCAAAGGCTTGCTAACAGTGGGTTCATAAAAATGTGAAAAATGTTGGTTATTTTGCATTGACACCTTTTGGTGCAGGCAGTAAAACAAATTTTTGTCATATTTTGGTGCAAATCTTTTTACCTGTAACTTACCATCTAAACTTACATTTAAAAAGCAGTAAAGATACAGAATGATACTAAAGTTAATAATCAATTAGTTGACAAAAAGAATACTTTAAGCTTCTAGAAGAGTCCCTAACAATTAAAAAATTTCACCAGCTCTTTCCAGTTTATCACAAAAAAGTGTCGAGCGGCTTAATTTTGATGGATCATTCTGGTTCTTTGCAGGAAAAACTGAAAAGTCTGGGTCTGAAAGAAAAATCAGCTGCAAGTAATAAACACAGGGCAGAATTAAGACATAAAGCTGCTATACAACACGAACGTGAAAAACAAGAGACGGCAACGGCTTATGAGAACAAGCTTGCCCTTGACAGGTTCGTGTGCCTATTTGATTTATCAGAGCCAAGATTTCATCATTGTCTTGTGTAGTGTTGTTCATATGTGGGGTTTTGTAGGCATGCATATTTATGTGATTTTCAATTCAATTTACATTTGTTTTGAAAACTTCTAGAAAATCTGCATTGGAAATAGAAAAAGCTAGAGCTGCCGCAGTGGCCAGCAGACCGAAAAAAGCACCGCCTTCTTCTACCCCCAGAGATGATTCTGAAAAAGATACCAGTGAGTTTTTAATTTGCTAACTAGAAATGTGTATTACAGCTTCTCTTTTAATATTCTGTTGTAATATTGTTCTTCATTAAAATGTACGAAATACTTACACTACATTGTGGCTTCACTTGCTAGTTCCATACTTGTGACTAGGTGTTTTATTAACATAAAATTATGGCTTCACTTGCTGGTTCCATACTTGTGACTAGGTGTTTTATTAACATAAAATTATGGCTTCACTTGCTGGTTCCATACTTGTGACTAGGCATTTTATTAACATAAGACTTTACCTTTCTTGAAAAACATTGTTCGCAAGGTAAATTTACTACTGAGTTAAGCATTGAAAAATCAGATAAATGTTTCTGTTTAAATCGAGCTTTTTTGCTTCCAGCAACTTTCAAACCAAAATTTTACCTGTTTGCGAGGCGTGTTGTCTTTATTAAGATGCCTTTGGGCTTCTTAGCCACTTGTTGCTGTACCAGGCATCATAGCAGAATCTAGTCGCACACAAGAGTCAAATGATGCAAAAATGCCGATACTGATTAATGCATCAATTTGATATTGTTTGAATATCTTTATGCTGATGCTGCTTAACTGTTTGTGGTGAAATAATGTAATAAATTTAATATGTTAATGTGCTTTTTCACTTTAAAAGAGTAACTCATAAAACTAGTTAGATCGTTATGTGCGTATAAAAAACCATCCGCGTAACTTTTTTTACCTTAATTTATGGGTGTTTTCTTACAATGTTAGTTATTGGCAAATCTAAAATGCATGCTGCACTTTCTGCTAAAGTTGAGCCGCCATCTAAAGTGGAATTAACGACAGAAAGTGGTCTAACGTGGCCAGTACAAACAATGGCAGGTGTGGAACGTGCAACCGCTTTTGACCAGGTAAGTTATGGCAAAGTACGTGTTATTAACGTAGTGCTCTACATCATGCGTTTAGTCGTTAGATTGTGAATTTTTTAACTAGCTTGGTTTGTTTACAACTGTTATCGTAAGATGTATGTAGGGAGGTTTACATAGGTTTGAGTTTGGTAAGATGTTAAACTTGGTTAATGATAGAGTGAACTCACAATTATCGTGATTTAAGACATACCTTAATGGGCTGTGTCATCTTGTGGTCATGGTATCAGAGCTATGGTACAGAAGTCCTGGTTTAAATAGGATCCCATCTTTTACGCATTTCATTTCTTTTAGTTATAAAAATTTAAAATTGTAGATTTATTCTATTAATAACAGATCTGCAGCTAAGATTATGAATTTAATGAATTATTTGAGCTGAATTATTTTGGGTGTACAATTTTGCTTGATAATGTTTGCAATTATTGTTTCACTTATAGATTTTATTGCAAGCAATCATGAACATGTTTTATGATTTTAGGTCCAGGATGCTATAACTGCTGCAGCTGAGGAAGAAATTACCATGGCAACGCAGAGAGAGGAAGCAGAGCAGCTCGCTGCCGAGCAGTCTAGTCGAGCCGACCTTAGACACAGACACGCTTTGCAGTCAGAACGAGCGAGACAGGTAATCTTCTAAAAATTTTATTTGGCTCTGAAGTGAAACAAATTATCTTTCAAATTTTAACACCCTGGTACCCAAAACCAAAAAATGTTATCAATGGGTGTAAATTTCTTTGCTAACTGGTGCATGTGACGATACAGATCTTTATTTTTATGCTCGAAACTGTCTTGCATTCTCATTGTTTTTGAGACATTTGTCTGCTATGCTGCAAGTTTTGTAGAACACACAGCTGTTTTGTAAAACCCTGTGTGACAACAGAAACGCTTTTATTTGGACTGGTTAGGATTCTAGCGTTTTGTGATAACTGAATGCAAAACAAATGTTTACTTTACTGTTATGGCTAGCTGTTCCTTAGAAAATCTTTCTTTATTTAGCAAAACCACGTTGTCATACAAGTCTTTAACATCATAGAAATATGATTCTAAATCACTGCGATTCAAGTCTTTAACATCATAGAAATATGATTCTAAATCACCGCGATTCAAGTCTTTAACATCATAGAAATATGATTCTAAATCACCGCGATTCAAGTCTTTAACATCGTAGAAATATGATTCTAAATCACCACGATTCTAGCGCGATTCAAGTCTTTAACATCATAGAAATATGATTCTAAATCACCACGATTCTAGCGCGATTCAAGTCTTTAACATCATAGAAATGTGATTCTAAATCACCGCGATTCTAGCGCGATTCAAGTCTTTAACATCATAGAAATATGATTCTAAATCACCACGATTCTAGAGCGATTCAAGTCTTTAACATCATAGAAATATGATTCTAAATCACCACGATTCTAGCGAGATTCAAGTCTTTAACATCATAGAAATGTGATTCTAAATCACTGCGATTCTAGCGCGATTCAAGTCTTTAACATCATAGAAATATGATTCTAAATCACCACGATTCTAGCGCGATTCAAGTCTTTAACATCATAGAAATATGATTCTAAATCACCACGATTCTAGCGCGATTCAAGTCTTTAACATCATAGAAATATGATCCTAAATCACCACGATTCTAGCGCGATTCAAGTCTTTAACATCATAGAAATACGATTCTAAATTACCGTATTTTTCATTGTGTTGTTTCTGAATGTTCAGTCAGTTGAAATCATTATCAAATTTAAAACTTTTTTGTCTTTTTTCAGGAATATAACAGACTGATAGAGGATCTAGAAAAAATGGCTCAACACGACCGACACAGATGGCATGAGACAAAAGTTGCTGTAAGAGTTGTTGTGTTGATTAAATTTGAATTAAGTTTAACTGATTTAACTAAAATTTATTCTTTTGCCAGTTTGTGAAATAGAAGGCCAGTATCATTTATATCTTTTTGTAAACGCATAGCAAAAATAGTGACATAAGAGAAGCAAGGCAAAAGTGATGTTGAGCTCCATAACTATTAGTTTTAAAAAACTGGTAGGTAGATAATCACTAGTGTTAAATATGCCTGCCCGTCTAGTCGGAAGGCATGTCTCAATTTCTATTTTCCATTCGTCTAACGACTGTTGTTTTTAATAGCATTAATTATAAATGAGCAGTTTGCAAGAATTGTTTCTTAGAGTTTGAGCACTTCATGTAAAGTTTAACGAAGTCTCAACATTTTTCAGAGAATTGGTGGACCAAGTCAGCAGTACGATCATCAACTGAATTTAGAAACACAGTTCGCTAGACGTGTAGCTGAAACCGGTAAAACTTTTTTTATATTCTGAAAGCTTATGAAGAAGATATTTTGAAATATAAACTCTGAAATTTAAATTTTCATCTGTCTAAACTCAATATACCATGATTTCACATTTGTGAATTTTCCCTTTTTGCAATAAATGATGAAAACTAATCCTCTTAGACTCCTTAATAATGAGTACTACAGAAGTTTATACACCCACACTTCTTAATACCCTACAACTGTTTAAAAAAACTGAGATTACCCATACTTGATTTGTTCTGACTTTTAGCACAATTAAAAGATGCAAGTTTGGATGTGACGTTGACAGGAGAGCTTGGTCCAGAGGCCACTCAACCCGACCAACTTGCTCATAGAGACAAAATTCAGGAACACGGTACGTATGTGGGATAACTTAATTTCCATACTCTTTAGTTGCTGAGTTTATTAATAAAAGTTACTGAGTTACTGTGATTACAGATTAATTCAGTCAGTTTTGGATGTTGTTGTCTATAGCTGTTGAAATAAACTATTTATTAATGTTTCAGACTAGTAATTTTTATAGCATGTATAATATATACTATAGAGACTATTATTTATTATAGAGACTATCTAAATGGTTATTGATTAAGATAATTAAAAAAACTACACTGTGTTGAAAATGAAACGGTACTTCTGATTTACTCTTAATGCACACATCATGTGTAAGCTGCACTGCTGTGCGAAGATTTCTAAAATTTCACGTCGCTGCATGTAATATCCGCAGACGAAATTTCGATGCATTTCAGCAAACAACCACCAACCTGTTTAGACTACAATCTAATTAGCTTTTCTCATTCTGAGCCATCTGTGTAATGCAGAACCGGATTGCGACTTTTTGGGGTTCTTAGGCTAATGAAATTATGACGCCCCCTCAGTCAGAGCAACCCTCTAACTCGCTCGCTCCCGTCTTGAATATTTCTTACTCCTGATATATTTCAGCCACACTTACTTAACTAAAAGTAAACTTATCTTTAAATAAGCTAGAATAGTCATTTTTCGTTTGTCAATAAAAACATTCTTCAAAAAGTTTCACTATTTCACTATTTGTTGCAAAACAAATTGGCACATATTTCAACAGAACAGCTGTGAAAAACGAATTTCTTTCTTTTTTGTGTCTGGACGGAAATAAACTTTGATTACGTAAAGTTGAGACGATACTTACAGTGTGAGACTTCATGTTAATTACATTGTATTGACCCAACAACAATCATTTTTTCAAGACCCAACAGAGTCACCAGCAAAGTTTGCTTGTTGGACAATCCCAATGGAGCAGAAGACGCCCAAACCAAAGCGCAAAAGAACCCCTCAGAAGAAACCTGGTACGATCAAGTCACCAGCTCCACCTAGTGGAGAGAAAATACCCAAAATACTGGATGATTCAGAGTTGGAATTACGGAAACAAAGAAGTACGTTGCACAGAAACTACTAGATGATTTTTCTTTTTTAAAGATGTCTTCTAGATTAAAGGAACATTTCTGAAAGTGACGGCGATAATTTCTCGTTTGTTTATTTCTCTAGCCTGCGAATCTCTGATTAGAGTACAACTTCTTAGATGTCCATCAGCTTAATTTATTTAGTTATTACCTAAAATTGCTTCTGTGGTGCATCTAAGATTCATATAAAGTTAGGCATTTCAAGAAGAAGACTATTATCTTGTTTCTGCAGTTTTCACCAAAGTAGATTTCAAACAATTCTTTACTGTCATCACAATTCCTTACTGTTACCTCAATTGTAGTTGCGTGTTTTTTTCCACTTTTATAACTTGTTACTTTTATTAACTCAGGCACGTGTCTAACTTGGGATGGTTTTTATTGGGTGCACACGATATTCATTTTTAACCTGGGTTCCACTATACTTCATGCAGATGTTATTTTCCTTGTTATTCTAAGGTGCAGATGTCTAGTTTGCGGAAACCTGGGTATTTGTGTTCTGCTTTGTCAAAGTTCTCTATTATATTGATCAAATGCTATTAAATCGTACAACTTTTTCGGTACATTCATTGTCACTCAGGTGAGGAATTCAGAAACTTGATGAATGCTGTGAGACAGAGACGTGAGGATTGGCTGAGACGAGCTTCGCAACCGATTCCCGATGATACGCTATCTCATGAACGGAAAGGTATATCGATCGTTCTTTTATATCATAAGTGTTACTGGCAGAAATGTTTTTTTGTGGAGTAATGATAACATGCTTGAATTCAAGCACTGGTAAATATACTTGTTTATCTAAGTATTTGGCTTGTGCATCTTATATCTTATTAAAAAATGCTTTCCAACATTTCTTTATCATGTAAGTTTTTGTACTTTGGTTGTCCCGTGGTGTTTGTTGACTCCATAGATTTAAACATGCGCATGCAATGGACTCATAGAAAAGTGAGGCAACAATGGACACTATGTTCTAATACAAATTCTATGCTCTGATGTATGACAAACACTGTGCGCCATGTTGGCCAATGAAAAAACTGCATTGGATTGTATGACAAAGGCACCTCTTGAGCAGCTCACTTTTGAAGTAGTATTCGCTATGCAGGCTAGCAATCTCTCTCTCTCTCTCTCTCTCTCTCTCTCCCCTCTCTCTCTCTCTCTCTCTCTCTCTCTCTCTCTCCCCTCTCTCTCTCTCTCTCTCTCTCTCTCTCTCTCTCTCTCTCTCTCTCTTTCTGCATCCTTGGCATTAAATCTAAGATCGGCTCAAACATATCCTCTGTAACCGGTTGACCAGCAACAATTAAATAATTTCGATTCTTAGAAAATTCTCGGAAAAAAATTCTGAAAATGGCTGTGCGTTGAAATAAATTGTGCATTTCTGAGCCACTGTTGGAGCCAAAGGGGTTACTGAGTATTAAATTTTTGGTTTTGAAAGAGGTTTAGTAATTTTGTTATGATTTAATCATAAGTTGCATTGCTGTGTTTGTTTCTGTGAAACAAATTTCGCTTGTGTATTTTTTATTGTAGAATCATTTGAATCTCAGGAAATGGACTACCCATCTCAGATTTCTCCGCCGGTCCGACTGTCACCAGATAAAGCAGGAGCAGAACTGAGGAAAGAAACAGAACATACAAGAAGAGTCAGAGAGCGAATAAAAGTTGAACACGAGTGAGTGCAATTGATTAATTGGCCATAGCTGAAATTCAGTCTGTCGCTCGAGTGAATTAATAAAGATCATAGTGTAAAATCCTCGCTTGTAAAGAGATCCAACTAAGTTTAAAATAAAACAAGGGGCGCGGGTACAATAAGAAATGTAAATGGTAGCAGCTTGGATTTTCATACTTGTGTGTGGATTTTCATACTACAAATACTCTGTGTACTACACTATGTCACTACATGATATTATAAAATGTTTTTAGCGGCCATTTTGTAAGTTATGAGATATTATTTTTGAACTAGCAGAAACTAGCATACAAATTTCTTTATACCACTCACTTAAGGACTGTAGCAAGTTTGACATTATAATTGTATAGGTGTATTTAATATATTTGAATAGAACATTCCTGGCCATTTTGGCATTAAAACAGGAGGCAGTATAATGAGGTTTGATTGCACCTGTAATTTGATGTTAAATGCCATGATTTTTAACAATGTTATTGTAGGTATTAGGCACTGATACCACTGCACATGTGCATGAATGTGGCAGTAGGCATTTAGTTTAAATTTTCCAAATTTATTTCAGCGAGAAAGCTTTATCTGGAAAGCCCATCAGCATCGAAGAAAAATGTTTACGTGAAGGTATGTATTTGCACCATGGTTATGGCTTAGCAGGAGGGACATGTGCAAGCATTGTTGCAAGCATGTGTAAGCATAACTTCTGCGAGGTACATCTTTCAGCAGAAGTACATATGTGTGCTATATTCATCTGATTTTCTCTGAACAGAAATACACAACCTTTTTGGTAAAATTCGATGTTTGGGACGATTGATTTACCTACATTCTTTAGATAGGAAACGAAAGTTTAATTTTTAAATTTCATCAGGTTAGCAGTTTATCACAACTAGGTAATTTTTCAAACATGAGAGAAGTTGATAAAACAGGGTAATTGGCTTGCCATGAATTATTGTTCATAAAGAGATCAATGGTGAATACAGAGAAATGTTTTGCTGATAACAAGTTCATAACCTTCATTAAAGAACAGCCATGCTTGCTTTGCACAGAATGTTACAAATTTGTTGTACAATCTGTCGTAGTTATTTGTGGTAACGTTGTTGACTTGCATCTTACTGAATGAAACAAAATATGGACATGTTTCTTTATTTTGTTGACTTACATCTTACTGAATAAAGCAAAATATGGACATATTTCTTTGTTTTGTTGACTTGCATCTTACTGAATAAAACAAAATGTGGACGTGTTTCTTTATTTTGTTGACTTTCATCTTACTGAATAAAACAAAATATGGACATGTTTCTTTATTTTGTTGACTTTCATCTTACTGAATAAAGCAAAATATGGACATATTTCTTTGTTTTGTTGACTTGCATCTTACTGAATAAAACAAAATATGGACATGTTTCTTTATTTTGTTGACTTTCATCTTACTGAATAAAGCAAAATATGGACATATTTCTTTGTTTTGTTGACTTGCATCTTACTGAATAAAACAAAATGTGGACGTGTTTCTTTATTTTGTTGACTTTCATCATACTGAATAAAACAAAATATGGACATGTTTCTTTATTTTGTTGACTTGCATCTTACTGAGTAAAACAAAATATGGACATGTTTCTTTATTTTGTTGACTTGCATCTTACTGAATAAAGCAAAATATGGACATGTTTCGTTATTTTGTTGACTTGCATCTTACTGAGTAAAACAAAATATGGACATGTTTCTTTATTTTGTTGACTTACATCTTACTGAATAAAGCAGAATATGGACATGTTTCTTTATTTTGTTGACTTGCATCTTACTGAATAAAACAAAATATGGACATATTTCTTTATTTATTTCTCCTCGGATTCACTATTGCAAATTCATTCATGTTTTTATGAGATGACAAAAATTTTCCTATTTTAGTTTTTGAACAAGCTCATAGTACAGACTATTCAGTGTTCACTGTTTAGTTGATTCGAATGCATGTCATTTAAATTGACATATTTGAGCTCTTGCAATTATAATTTATAGTACCATTTTTTAAACTTAAATTTACAGTTACCGTATATACTCGCATATAAGCCGAATTTAGAACTATAAAATACAATACTGAAATCAGGGGGTCGGCTTGTATGCGCATGAAACAAAATGAACACAAGGACAGACACTAATGCCAATTTTCCAGCCACACATTTTCATCGCTATCTGACTATTTGGTTGTGTGTCACCAGTGGTGTATTGGAGGGGGATCGTGGGGGATCGCCGTCCACCCACTTTTTTTTTTAGAAAAAATTCACATTTCAATAAATGTCTGCTTTTTGTATTCATAAAAATAAGCATTTTACATCTTTATAGTAAAAAATTTCTATGAACCAAAAATACCCAATTAACAAAATGTGACAAAAAGGGATCAATTTTGTTGATTGGGTATGGAGTAAAATTAGACAAGTTGATGGTCGGCTTATATACGGGTTTTTGCAAAAACTGGCCATTTTAAAGCAGTTTTAGGGGGTCGGCTTATATGCGATGTAGGCTTATATGCGAGTATATACGGTAACTAGAAATTTTTTGATACATTGAAAAGTTTATCTGAACTCATAACCTGTGTAATATTAGCTGAGCAGTTGCTAACTCGTTAAAAAACTGAGATTTGACTTATTCGTTGCAAATTCTAATGAATTTGTTCACCTAATTTTTTTCTTAGGTATCGTAAGACCTGATGGTATCAGAGTTGTTCACATGAAACCAACGGAGGACGGGAAACTAGCAAGTAAGCTGAAACAACCTATGAGCAAACGTATCCAAGACAACGCTTTGAAAAGAGAAGGCACGTTATTTCCCTTAGTTTACATCCAACGTGTATTCTCTAATCCTGAAAGGGTAAACGTGTAGTGGTTTCGAAAACCAATTAAAACAAATGTATTGTCAAAAAACATGTAGTACTGATTATGCTGAAGCAGTAGTTTTCTGCTTCTAAACTTACTGATATCCTGTGATTTTGTGGCTTCACTTGAAAAGGGTGTAACTAACAGTCATTTTGTTAAATACCGTGGAAAATTAACACTTCTATTAGGTGCACTGGTGTAACCGTAATTGCTTCAAAATGGATTTTTTATAAATCTGCTTGATTTTTTCTCTTTTGTTACATTTTTGAAGTGAATAAATTCAAGTCCAACTTCGTTAACATTTCGGTATCATCGAAAAACCGAGCTAACCAGCATCAAAATATACGGCATTGATCTTCCCGTAATAATTACTGCTATATGTTGTTCAGGTATTACTAGACAAGACGGAACTAGAATTATTCCATTAGAACCAACAGCAGAACTCATTTCTCAAGTTCATGGAAGAACGAAAGTTGATGGGGATTACGGCGATGCACAGGTGGTGACAATAGATGAGATCTCTGTAACTGACCGAGAAACGGATCCTCGGCACAAGTTTGACAAGATCACATCTAAATCTAGATTAAGGACAGACATGTCTGATGTTCTGAAAGTGCAGATAGGAAGGAAACATGAGAAACTTGATGAACATGCCGTACCTCAAGCAAGGCTACTTGGTGTCAAACAAATGAATCTTGAATATCCAGTAGATGATGCCGCATTCGGTGGCGCAGTGCCAGATTTGTCGTCGCATGAGCCAGTGCAGAAAGAGGTCTATCAAGACATTCGCAATCTGGGCACTTCACAACTCTCTGAGTCAGATTCGTATAACTCTATCCCATCAGGGGATACCTCTTACCGGAGCTTGCCACCTGGTCGATTATTACCACCTCAAGATTTGAGAGACTTTTACTTCAGAGAGTTGAGCACCATACTAGAAGAGCAGACACCCTTGAAAGACACCAGTGGTCAAAGCACCACCCCATATGGTGCAAACGTCTCTCGTTTGCTGTCAGTTGAAAGATTACCCGTAGAGGGTGTAAGCAATGGAAGTGAGGCGTCTTTTCACCGACTATCTAGCAGTGGCAGTGAGGATCTGTTTAACGCCTTCCTTAACAAAGTAACTGCTGCCACAAATGAGCCTCTTAGTCATAAATTAGATAGTAGTGGAATTAGTAGAAAAAGTGATAGAACTAGTCCTGATATTAACATCCCAAAACACTTAAAAGAAAATGCTGGTGTGATTGCAACTGAAGGAAAACAAGAGCAATCTAAAACTGTTGATCATGTGACCTCTGCCGAGAAAGCAAACAGTGAAAGCAGTGGATACACGATTCATAGTTTGGGAAGCACCGAACTTCGGAGGAAACCACAGCAAGAAAGCATTAGCTTGCTGGATACATCCCGGCAGGAAGCTACATCAACACAGGCTTTGCCAGTAACCACAGTGCTCACGTCTAGCACAACATCCGCTTCGTCATTAAACCACAAAAGCATTGATTTACGTGAAGGCAAAGATGATACACGGTCAAAAAGGATATTCCACAGTTCTCCTGTGCTGGACAGCACCGTGGCCACGTCTGCTTTTGAGGGAACTGCATCGCACGTATCATCGTCATTTGGTACCAAAACTTTAGCTAGCATGTTGGATAAAGTTTGGTCGCCGCTACCGCATGCATTGCGGGCTGTGCACAAGACTGGTAAAGCTTTAGCCGAACTAGCCACGGCTCCAAAACAGCCTGCTGATGGCTACCAAAAACTTGATTTTAAAGAAAGCTCCGATGTTTCAGAGACACCGATTAGCGAACAGGAACGCGACGCGTTCGCCGTAAGGATTGGTTACAATAAACTTGTCGCTAAAGAAAAATCTCCAAGTGAACTGCATCAAGCAGTCAAGTTTAACGACAGTGTTAGTGTGTCGCAGATTCCGTTGAGTGACAAAGCATCACAGAGTTCTACTATCACTAAATCACAAGAGACTAACCTTAAAGACCAAGCTGACTCGTCTCTAGCTTTCCAGAAGATCCTGAGTGATCAAAGTTCGAGTACAGCAACACCCCAAGTTCTTTCATCACCTGCAGAATCAGTGGCAGGTAAAAGAGCTTACAGTCCTGAATTTGTTAAAGAAGTTAGTGATCTCGTCACAGACATCAGGCGACTTAGTGAATTCAGTAAGACCCAGGACAGTTCGAGCATGATTTCCCAGACACCGCAGAGCGATCAAAGCTCTGGCAGCTTAAAGTTGCACGAAGAAAGGGTCGCATCGTCGGTGAGCAAAATTTCCAAACAAGACAGTAACATACAGGACATGATCAATAAAGCTGCTGATCTTATTATGGAAGCTAAGCACTTTAACACCAGTCCCCTAACTGTATCAGTTAACAGTTCTAGTTCTCTATCGCAAACACCGTTAAGTGATGTGAATTCACAGGAGCTGCATACTGAACATACCACTGTGTCTGATAAAGAGTTAGTGCGGGATAACGACAACGACAGTGACAAGCTTATCAGTAAAGCACAGTCATTGCTGGCAAATTTGCGACTGGGCGTATCACCTGTTTTACCAGATCGACAAAGCTCCAGACACAGCCACTCCTCAAGCAGCTCGTCCAGTGGCAAACAAAGAGTGACATTTGCAGAAGAAGATGAAATTATTGTTCCTCGTGGTTTGCATCTGGCGAGTGACATGTCCAGCGTATCAGCATCAGAGATACCACTAATAAGTTTGTCTCGTGACACTGTGAGTGCCCCTTTCGAACAGCTGAGCAGTGATTCCACTTTAGCAGAAGTGCCAGCAGCCTTCTCTGTCACCAGAGATGGTTTAGAAGAGACATTGGAGCGAATGAAACAGCTCTATTCTGAAACCAAGTCAAGACTCATGGATACTAGGCGAGTAGGAGAAAGTAATGAAGGGAAGGTCAAACCAGTGGCGGGATCAGGAGCTGCTGCATCCCAGGTTTGTATTCCAAATTTACAAAATTGTGCATTTTAGGTAATACCAAACAAAAGGTGTGGAAAATCAATCAATCCACAAGACTTATATCATTTTAAGTGCAAATCATGTCGATAATGAAGCAAAATAGACGAAAATTTTCACAGCTGTAATCCATACTGCACAGCTGACATTCTACCATCTCTGCTACCTATCTGATTACAGAAGTTAATTAGTTTACCTGACTAGTTACGATCAGCTGAAACAGGCAGCCTAATTACTTCATTTTTTTAAATTTTACATATCCTTTAAATCTGTGTAAGAAGTGCACGACGTACATGCTAGCAAGTTGGTGATTATGACATTTGCACTGTATAGCAGCCATTTTCACCGGAAACTGCTAATTATTAATATGTACCAGGCTGAATAATTTACTAATTACTGCTGTTAAATTCATGTCTGAAAGATTTACAATTAGTAGACTAGTAGCGACATCTGATACCAGGCCCTTTTAACTGTGGCAGTGAGACGTGCTCGTCTGTTCCATCAACATACATTAAACGTAGAGAGCTATTAACCTGCTATAATTACAGTAGTCCATTTTTATTAATTAATTGTTATTTGTTAATTAAAACTTAATTAATAGTTATTTATTTTAGGGAATTTTGGAAGAGCCGGATATCACGCTAGTAGACCTTACAACAGACGAAAGTGATGATACGGAAGATGCTGATAGAACATTAACAGACAACGAAAAGAAACTGACAAATGTAAGCAGTGACAGTGATCATGCAGTAGGAGGTGAGGTTTGAACTTGACTTGTTCATATGCTGGTGGGATTTGTTACAATGTATGTGAGACGTTCGTTAAAAACTTTGAGGTTTTCAAACTGAAATGGGCAAATTTAATCACTAATTTAATACTTGGAAAGTACAAATATTAATATTGGCCTGTTGTTATTTAGTTAGTTGTTTAGTGTTTATCATGTGGGAAAGATTAGGAAATTGTCTGTACAGGAATTGCTGGTTCTGCAAAAAACATGGAATTCATATATGCCTAGTGCTAAACTTGTTTTTTTTCTATTTTAGAAATTACCAAAGTTCCTGCTTTTCAACCAAAAGCAACCAGTGAAAAAGTTACAGCTTTAGCTAGTCGACTTGCATCAATTACCACCTCTTTGGACACCTTGGCTGAGTTGGACAGCACACATACACAGGTAAACTTGACTGTCATTGTATAAACAGAACATATTATTAAGCTGCAGACACACAACGTGAACATGATTCAATCAACACCTCACACTTGTCAGTTACACGGGAGCGTTTATTTTACAGGTCAAATCGGCAAGTGCGTTATTCAGGGAATTTCTGTCGCCTGTTGTCAAGGACCAAAGCTGGAACCAACTTGGTAGTTTTGTAACAGAAACGCCTAACATTTTGGCCCCTTCTTCGTCGAGTTCATCAAAACTCACTAGCTCTTCCTCTACACCAAGTCTTCTGCTATCGAGGTTGGCATATTCCTCCACGCCAGATGCATCTGACTCATCAGTAAGGATGAAAACTAGAAGGTCCAGCTGGAGTGGGAAGATATCCCCTCTTGACAGTTCCAAAAGCATTCAGTCTATTGCTGACCCTACCGTTTCAAAACTAAGGACACCGTATTCTGATACCAGTTCTAGTCTTTCACAGCATCAGTTATCTTCAGCAGAAAGCGACAGTTTGAAACTGCGTATTCTCTTGCAACATTTCGATTCCAGCTCTATAGGTGTTGCATTGTCTTCAGTTAGTACTTCTTCTGACCATAGCATCCAGGTGGGCAGAAGTGTTTCATTGCCTTCAGGGTGTAATTCTGACCATAGCATCCAGGTGGGCAGAAGTCCACTTGTGCTTTCATTTGAAAATCATGAACATAGAGCAGCCGAGACGAATAAAATGTGACAAAATCAGCTGGTTTTGTGGTACATCTGTAAGTCATTGTGCTCCATGCAAGCTGTCTGTAACTTTTTAAGATGGCGCTGAAAGAGTAAGTTCAGTTTGCTCTGAGTGTTCATTTCTGTGAACAGGACTTGTGATATGCTCTTATAACCAAAGCAGTTTGTGGTCTTTCAGGTTGTGAAAGTTACAAATTTAGTGAAAGTATGAAACAAGTAAAATTAAAAGTTGCTTAAACATTACAACTAGGAAAGCTTGATTACCTTATTTCTGCATAAATTTGGAAAATTAATATAATCAAGTTTAAAGTACTAATGCAATTTTTATATAAAATTTATTATGGGTATAACTAATATTACAGTATAAGCATAACATTTCATAAACTAATTTAATAAAGACTTTTCTATAATATTAAAAGTAGTATTAAAAATGAATATGTTTCGTATTCCAACAAACTGCACCATTATTGCACTCTATTAATATTATGTAGATGTAACGACTATATTCTATTTTACAGATAATATATATAATATTATCAAGTTTTTTCATAAATAGGTTCAACAGTATGAATTCTACAGTCTTATTGTACAACTTGTACAACATCTAGCTATACCACTATGAAACATCTTGATATAACTAAAAACAACATTTATTCACAGAGCACCACATAGATAGAGTGTGATAGTATGCATTTAGTACTTGTTTAGTTAACATGTTTATTCAAGTCTTATACAGAGTTTACATGGGTTTGCATGTGATTAGTCAGCAATTAACGTTAACAAAAGTGGCATCGGTCTAGCAGTTAGCCAGTACTTGGCGAGAAATTGCTGAGCTATTGAGCAATGATCATGCTCACTGATGTTGGTTAATGCAGAATGTTTTGTGATTCTAATCACTTCCCGTTTCCTGAATTTTTCTGTTTCTCTAACGCAACCAGATGTAAACCCGTTGAACTCTTCCTTAGAGGAAGTTAGATCAGAAAATTGCAATGCCAGATTTGTCAATCAGGTGTTACATTTTTCCGCACAAAAAAGAACAATACGGCTTGTATAGCAATTACCCCACACTCTAACAAGCACTGCATATTAAAGTACAAATAAAGTTATATTTGAAAGACAAATTAAACACACTTGTGTAAATTACTGTTTTATAACTTTTACACCCTCCAACAAAAATGGCCCATATCACACGTCCTGTTATAAAAAGGCTAAAATAATAACTAATTATCTTATTAAAATAATTATATATATTTAAATTTATATTAAATAAGTATATTTAAATAATTATCACGTATTTTAATGCGAGGTGATCAAGTCTTCACATTATTCTTGTGCAAATATGCGTGACAAACACAGAATTTCATTAACGATGGAAAGTCTTTTTCTATACACTTTGGCTGATTTCCATACTGATCTGGTCTGCTTACTTCTGCTGTCACCTTAAAGCTGAAAGACAAATAGAGGTGATTTAAAACACACTTACATAAAGTCTTGAAATTTTATACCACTTACATACTGCCTTTTTGCATATCAGACTTGCGTTGGCAATAACGCAGCATAAAACATGTAAATTTAAACTCACGCGATGACCGTTAGACGCAACCATTTTAACGTAAGTCATTTGAAACAAGTTTAGATAATATCGTGTAAAGTTTGAAAAAATAATCAGAGCATTTGTAGCACACATGTTACTAACTAAGTAAAGTTTTAGATTATTGTATCTTGTCAATAAGATTAAAAATACGTTTTTGGTTAGTGGGTGGCGCACCCTGGAAGGTGAATCAGCGACATTTTTACCAATTAGTGAAAACATTTTAAATAACTAATAATAGTCTTTTCTAGTTACATAAGTCTTTCAAGCAGGTAAGCGAAATGTTAAGTAATATAAATATAAGTAACTTTGCATGGAAAGTTCTTTGGGACATAATTTAACATCTCCTTTTCTTTCCCTGTTTTACGTTGTGCGTATATGACGTCATGTAATGGCGCAGTCAGAACAGTATCGCGGAAGTTTAAAATGAAAACGAACAAAAAATCCGTTCAACGTGAATACGATATGTGCATAAAATTGCTATAAAGTAGTACAATTTTTAAGGCACTTTTTCTGAAACCTACTTCAGGTACCACTTTACTTGTCCTTTAAGGCCTATAATTCCTTGACAGCTTGTATTTTCATTGTCATTAAAGATAAATTCGTGGAAATAATTGATGCTGCACGAACATACAAGAGGATGGGTTACCTGCGTGAATGCTTGTAGTATTTCACTGTGGCTTCATATAATCCATCGACGGGATCAGTCTGAATAAAGACCTGAAAAATAGAAAATAATTTTCCTCTAAAATTATACTCTTCATTCTATAGTAATACAATGGATGCTGCGAACAGTGAATGGAATGTCAAATCCCACTGCTGTAATCTCTTGAAGGTGCTTAGTACAGACGTTCTGACTGGTAAAACTTTCCAAACAACAATTTTTCAACGTTCTGAATACAGTGTACATTAAATTACAGTCTCAATGCATTATTTTATCGTGTATATTACTTGTAAGAAGATGTTTTGTAATTGCCTGCAAGTTCACTCCTCAGTTTCTTGAATGTTGCTCGTAAACTGATGTGTGAGTTGGTTGTTTCAATTTCTTAACGTTGCTTAATAAATATCACGGTGAAATTGCCTGCAAAATTCTAAAACTGTAAAATTGCCTGCCTTCAGTTTTCTGAGTGGTACGTAAAATAAAGCTCTGGCAAATTTATGAAGACTTCCACTGGTCTCTAAACATTGGTTGAATAATGACTAAAAAAGTCTGGAAAAAATGTCTGCAACTCCATATCTTCAAATTCCTAAATGTTACGAATTACTGAATGTTGTGATATTACTTACAATATTGCTTCAACTCAATAACACAAGTTGCAGTAAACTTACTTGCAGTTCAACTGCATCAATGTTTTGAATGCTGCGTGAAAAGTTGGGTTTCCTCTGATCTTCATCTGCACTCTTGGCATATTTCAACACCTACAAAACAGATATTTAATTCAGGCGAACGAACCAATGCTAATTAAAGTGAACTGGTACACACTCTGAAGACGCTACCTCCATTATGTTAACGAGTATAAATTGATGACGACATCTCATTTATAAATTTGCATCCAAGAGAAATTATAGTCCAGTGGCTAAAATTAGTGGGTGTGCTGCAAAATTAAAAAAAATTTAGCCATTGTTTTAATACTGTGTAAAATGAAACAAATATATGTAATTATAATGTCGTAATTGTAATTTTAAACAAACAAACTAATTTAAACATAACCTTGATAAACTCCTAATCAAAAATATTGTTTTCCTACGAATAGCCTAAATTGTCACAGTTCAAGAATATACCGATACACGGCTTTTAAGCACGTGACAACTGACAACACGTACTGCAGTGAGCGACAGTACCTTTTCTGCCTAAAATAAAGCGTCTTATCTCAGACATATGCGCATGGCCACATGCGCATAGCAGCCAACCAAAGCATTGCTTGGGCTGTGAAGCAAATTAATTCTTCCCTCACGTGCCTGGTTCCGCACAAGTATGAAGAAAGAACTAAAGAAAAAATTTATTATATTGAATATTATCGATAATGAGTGAAAACGGGGTGCTGCAGTACCACAGCACCTATACACTAGCCACCACTGAGTTACAAGTACATTTAAATGCTTACCTTTTCATTCGGTATCACAAGTTTCACATCTCTCACCTTCTTCAGACTGAGACGTATGCATTTATTACGGTGCTTTACCGTTTTAGCGTTTACATGCCGAACAATGGCTTTTGCTGCTTCCTGTGCAAGTTCACTATCCGTGTCTATGTTATATTGCTCTAAACAAGTGCACCAATGAGTTTCAATACCGGCATCAGCACAAGTACGGTCGTACGGAATTCTTCTAAACCAACTTATTCCACGTGATGGTATCACATCTTTGTTTAAACTGTCTAACATTTGTGTTACATTTAGCAAAGATTTCAGTGTTTCGTACACATCGAAAGGAGAGGTGAGATGTTCCGTATTTTCGTATATATTTTGCATCAGTTCACTGTGATGCTTTTGCCAACGTACTGGTGGTATTATGTAAGCCAATGGAAGTCGTTCCTCCAACTTACTCTGCAGCCTGATATTTCGCATGTATTCATGTGAATATCGCAATCCGTGATCACCCATTAGAAACATGACAGTGTTTTTCGAATGTTCTTCAGATTTCATTTTGCGTAAGAATTTGGCGAGATCTTGATCGAGAAGTTCTGCAGCATTGATGTTATTGTGAGTCAACTCCGACTGAAAGACAAAACAAAACTTTGGCACCTTGGGATATTTGCGAAAAAAATCAGTTGCATAGTCTATTGTATACTTATGTTTGAATTTGGACCCCAAACAAAATTCTTCATTCAAGTTGGAAATCTTAGCCGCTTGCCAAAATGGTCGCATGTAATGATCAGCTGGAGGTTCATCAAAACCATTCAGCCTTAGATTGAAAGTGCTTAGGTTTGGATCGTCTTCGGCAAACATTGTCACAAAACCTTTCTTTTTGAAATCATAGAATAACAAGGGATAACTGTCGACGTAATCCGAATCGTTCACATCATTCCCCCTTCTAACTTCCGGCAGTTCTTCTGCTGTTTTTCCTAAAACAAACGGAAATTGTTGTTTAGTTTTGGACCCGTTTAATACCTTTATGACTGCAACTTTTTTGTGGAATTCACAAAAACATGTCTGAAACATTTTGTGGAACTGGAAGTCACAAGAAACCCATGAAACAGTGAAATACTCGTCAAAGAACTGTACAAGAAGTGCATTCAAAAACCTTGACAGTATCAAAGGCTATGCACAGCAAAATGAATAATGTATTTATAAATTAAATATACAAAATAATGCAAATACAAAAACTCACCAGTCAGCATGGCTGTGAGTTGAGGAGCTGTACCATCTCCCACTATATTGTACCCGTTCATACTTATTCCGCCAATATTTAACAGCACTTGTACAGTTTTTGGCATCTTGCGCTTAAAGGCCATGGCAGACATGGATTCGATAATAAATACAAGCACGTTTACAACATTGGGATCACGCTTGGTCTTTCTTGCCTCCTTAAGTATTTCTTGTTTGGGATGAACTTGAACAACAAGTTGTTGAAAATGCCTTCTCTCTGTGATTCCCTCAGCACTCTTCTGATCACTGTCTTCCAGTTCTGGTTGCATTTCACGAACTTTTGGCGTAGAGGTGTTTTTATCCTTCTGCGTTGAATTAACGACATCGAAAACTTTTTGCCTAGTTTTCGAATAGCCACGTTGCTTTTTCCTGTCTTTAAAGTCATGGTCCAGGGTTACCTGCCGATGTAACAACGTTGTTTTACTTGCATTATTCTGAGAATTGGCAGTAACGGCCTCAAATTTCATATTAGCGACAAGGCTAGGAACTTTTGTCGTAGAGGTCTTTTTATCCTTCTGCGTTGAATTAACGACATCGAAATAATTTTTCGGAGTTTTCGGATAGCCATGTTCACTTTTCCTGGCTTTAATGTCATGGTCCAGGGTTACCTGCCGATGTAACAATTTTGTTTTACTTGCATTATTCGGATAATTGGCAGTAACAGCCTTAAATTTCATATTAGCGATAAGGCTACGAACTTTTGTCTCAGAGGTGTTTTTATTGCTCTGCGTTGAATTAACGACATCGAAATTTTTTTTCGTAGTTTTTGAATAGCCATTTTGCTTTTTCCTGTCTTTAAAGTCATGGTCCAGGGTCACCTGCCGATGTAACAATTTTGTTTCTCTTGCATAATCTGAAGAATTGGCAGTGACAAGGCGAAAATGTTTAGTTCTGTTTCGAATGGCTTTTTCTTTGTGATACTCGGATGTAGACGGCACTTGTTTCCGAACTGTACCCTTTGACTGACTTTTTGTCTTCTGCTGTGGTTGCTTTGTTGTTTCACTTTTATTCTGATGGAAATATGGTTTGCTGCTCCTCAACGGTGTTTGTTTTACACTGGATTTTGTAGGTCGTTTGCTCAAAGTGACTTCTTTCTTAAGGCTTTTCTTATTATTGTCTTCATTAAGTTGATTTTTAACTTGAGCCTTGTTAGTGCTGTATTTTACACCACACACGGTTTCATTTTTATTGTTGTTTGCACATGTTTTTGCATCACTCTCATTATAGCTTGATAACGACTTCAATTTACGTATTCGCAGTCCGTCAAACTCAGATTCAGTGCTTTTCAATAAGCTGCACTCTACTCTGAAAAAATCGTGTTTTACTCTAAAAACAAATGGTTTCTCTGTCACATTAATGTCCACTGGTTTCTCGTATAGATAGTGGTCATCATCGACACGAATTATCGACCTATATCTACAACTCTGTATGTTCCTGCCCTCAAGTAGATCTGCATTTAGCCGTAACCTGCGCAAGTTACTGCCTTTAAACTGCACCAGTGATTTACCGATACATATTTCTCGTTCCAAAGGGTAGAAAAGAGCTCTGATTTCTTCATTGTATAAATCAAGTTTTGGACGTCTGCAAGGAGCTCCTTGTCTCACAACTTTTTCCTGCATGTGTTGCAAGATGTTCGTAATGTAGGCATCACGATTACTAAAAACAGAATTACGTAATTACATCTACAAATTAAAGAAAGTGAGCTTGCATGATAAAGGCGTACATTTCAGGAAAAGCTGCAGGCACTGTAAAATTATGAGTTACATAGTTACCCTTCAGTCTGCTGACTCATACAACTGAATCAACTTATACGTTTTGTGTCCTGGTTGGTGTTTACACAAGAATTTAAAAATCGGATTTAAATTTAAAACCAGATGGTTTGGTCTAGTGGTAGCGCAACCACTTTCCGTCTGGAAGGTCGTGAGGTCGATACTGTGATCGTGTCTTACTAAAGAGTTTAAAAATGGTACCAGCTGTTGCCCTGTCTGGCGCGTGGTATTTAGGGTAAAAGTGGGGTAATAATAATCTTTGTCATTTAGGTGTAGATTTTATTTACAGTTGGTCCAAAAGCTCATTGGAGCTTAAGTTAACTGTTCACCCTAAAAACTGACTTTAGATAAAGATTATTATTATTATATTATGATTGCAGTAAATGATATATTTTCAAAACACGTTGTCAACCTCACTGAAGTTATTCACGTACAACTCAGTTACTCTGAGTGCAAAATCTCAGAAAATCAAGGATATAAAACAATTACAACACTATGCATAGTTAGTTAGTGCACACTGTCATAGACGAAAAAATATAAAAATGTAACTACTATAATATGCAATTTTTGGTTGCATGTCATCATAAGCAAAAAACAGAATCTTTACACTAAATAACTAAGCAGTGGGAAGAAAACAAGTAAAAAGTGTCACAGAGTCAAAGCAGACAGCTCAAATTTAAAATTTGCAAAAGATAACAGGAAAGTGACAACTTTCAAGCAAAAAGTAATAAGAACATGTGCGTGTGCACGCGCGTGCGTTGGGGAGGGGGGGGGGGGGGCGTGCGTGTGCGTGTCAAAAGGAGGTAACAGTTAATGTTTTTCAGTCGAGTGTTGCAGTTATTAAAGAAGCGATAGTTTGGTGAATAATTCGACAATAAAGAAGCCCAAGGCGAAAAATTGGCTTCGCAATTATAGAGGTTCCCCATTGTATGTCCATATACCAGTATAAGAAGCAGCAGAAAAACGGGCTTCAGCAGGGAGCAATTGGGAACCAATGAAAGGAGAACATCCGCACATTTTTATTTGCAACTTATTTAATTGTGTGGTGCTGACAAGGCACTGACCACTGGCATTGTACTGTCAAGTTTTTTTCCTGAATTAACTGCTGTGCTAATTTACCTCTATTGTCTCTCTGTTTTAGAATTCTGTCTGTCTAACGTCTACAATAATTATGATGAGAATGAAAAAACATTTTTCAATTTTCTCATGCCACGAGGATTCAAATTGCTCCAAAATTTACTCTAACCAAAACTCATAAAAATAGTTTTCTGTACTATTTTTTTAAAGTTATTATTACAAAGCCGAGTGAAGCGGATATTATTTTCCCTGAACAATAAGATATAATTCATTTTGGAGAATACATATTTAAAAACTTGCAAATAAGAAAAACAAAAAGCTATCACTGGCTGCGCCTTGTCGAACCTTTTCAATGTTAACTGAACTACTCAAGAGTTGAGTCTTTTTAATATTTTGGTATAATTATATATTGCGTAATGTATAGTTGTTAATTGTTTTTACTACTGCTTTTTGTAGGCTTCGTTGTTACATTTTATTCATTTGTAACATTAATGCAAGAAACTTAATTTGGCAACAACTCCTACCCTCAAGGAAGAGGAAATCAGTACGTTTGGAGCAGACTCTAACCACAGTTACTTTAAACTCTCATTATTTTATTCTTTACAATCTTTCCTTTAAAAAGCTGGAACAGTTGCCACTCCTAAGTCATTTTTCTTTTTTGATTGCTGAATTATACAATATATAACTGTGATTTTTGTATCAGTACACTATATCTTAATATTTGTCCTTAAAAATAACTTTGCACAAAGCCTATTATGAATTATGTTTTTCGATTTATGTAGTATTTGACATGCATATTCTATTGCTTTGCCAATGTACATTGTATGTATTTATGAGAATAAAACTAAATCAAATTGAACGGGGTTAATTGAACCCTTTGAAACGACGTTGCATAACGATTGCACCTTGAGCTCTGCCATGACTCAGCCGGAAGCACGATTAGGGAAGGGCACTAAAGACGTTCACTTGTTTGTGTTTCACGTGTGGTTACGTAACGGACGTGTTTGAGATGTACAAAATAATTATTGTCTGAGAACTTAATTACGTTATGAGTCATTATAACAACATTGCGGTAAATGGGAGCAACGAGGAGGTTGACGAATGGAACAAGAACGTTAGCGAGAGAAACAAGCAACAGTCCTCCTTCGTTAGTCACTTACGGAAATATCTCAATTTGCAGTTGTGCAAAGCGATGTTTTGGGGAGGTCTTTCGGGAACATTGCTCATATTTGGTAAGAAAGATATTATAAAGTGATAAACTAGAAGCTTTATATTTTTGCATTGACGTTGGATGTTAGATTTTGTATTTAGAGTTAATAAACATTGACTTAGGTAAAATTTTGTCTCTTTTCCATAGTGATAACTATTCACTGCTATTATAAACCTCATAGTTGTTATGTTTATTTTCAGCACTGATTGCCTCAATCAAGCTGCTAGGTAGAGAAATTTTACCTTTAGCGCAGAAACATCATTGGAGTGGTTAGTATTTGAAAGGGATAATGAAATTTCTTTAATTATTAATTGTATTATCATATATTATTATTATTGTAATATTATCAATTTTATATCAAGATTAGTATTATTACTGATAGTACAAACTTGAAAAACAAGGAATTAATGCAAAAGCAGTTTGATGCTTGCAGTGGGTAAGTGGACTGTCACTGGTTCAAACCCAGGTGTGTTTCAACTTCCTTACCATTCTTTTTTTAAAGTTTTCTTTCAAAATTTAATGATTTATGGATTTGTACCATCATGAAATTACCTTGTAATTAGATTTATTAGTTAAGTTTTAAAAGTTTTAACAAAATTATGGCAAATTAAAAAATCTGATTGTCAGAAAAAAATAAAAAATGATTAATTACTTTTACAGTTTTCTTATAACTGAATTAAATGTTTACCAGTGATTTAAAAACATCTCACCTGCTGGACATTTACCAAAAAAAAGTCATGTGTTTTGTGTTTCATAAATAAAGGGTCTAGACCATTTAGCGTCTAAAATAAAAATTATCCAGTAATGTTTTGTGTCTCAAATTGAAATTCACAGTTTTCAAATTGAAGGTTCTCTATGTGATGTACTTTAATGTCTGTCCGTGGGGCTCGAGTGATAATAAGCAATTTAGTTCTAAGCATCTATGTAGAGCTTTTGAAAAATTGCACTATTAATTTAACCACACCGATTTTATAACTATTACATTGTTTTTCAGTGACTAAAAATATCCAGTCATTTTGTGATCGTGGTTTGGAAACCGTAGGATGGATGCTTGTTGCTTTCGGTGGTACCGTCTTGGGTGTGATCAATGTTGGAAGATATTTTTACCATTCTAAACAGAATGAAATTAATGAGCTTTTATCTAGTCGCGCTAATTGCGCCATAACCAGTGCATCAGAAACTTTGCCAGACAATGTATATGTAGATTACCGTAATAAGGGGATAAGTGCTTGCCCAACATGTCCATCTGCAATCAGTGAAGACCAACTAACAGCAGATAATTCAGCATTAATCGAGCCTTAGAATGCAAGCTTTGCAGCCATTTACTAGTGTAAATATAATAGCTGCTGGCAGGGTGTGTTTACGATGTGTGTTTAAGACCTTACGATGCACTAGGCCGATAGTGATAGCAGAATCCCGTTGATCTCTATTGTGAATTTATGGTTGTTTATGTATAATAAGCAGATTAAACAGTTACTTGTGGTGTATTAGAAACACTATTCTATGATGTCATTATTAATCACATGTATTTGCGTAGTGCTTATATTCAAGCAAACTGCACAACTGCTTGTTGTGTAATATCTTGCACCTGTTCGTTATGTAGCACTTATATAAAAGCTGTGGTCAGTAATTGCCTGTGGTGTGACCTTTACATGAATATGAAAGTATACGCATTTCCGAGGAGAACAAGAATTTTTTTCTAAAATGTGAAGCCCTAGGCTATAGCCTAGTTAGGTTGTTGGTTATTACGCCCCTGGCTGCTGGATAAGCTAAGTCGATCATACAGCACAGCAACTGGCGATCATATTCAGCACCCGCATCTAGACAAAGGTTTTTAAAAAATTCACACTGCTAATATATCCGTATTGATTTTATAACCTTTACCTTGTTTTTCAGTGCTTGAAAATTTCCAGTCATTTTGTGATCACGATATGGGAACCGTAGGTTGGATGCTTGTTGCTTTCAGTGGCAAACGGAGCCGTTGTTAGCCAAATAGTTTTGCTGTATCATCTAGGCTTAAACTGGGTGTTCTGGTCTCATTAAATAGACTAGCTAATAAGTATAATTGTGTTGATGGCTTTCTAACTCAAGTCTGCCATAACGATTCGTTTGGTTATTTGTAAAAATGTGATTTTAACTTGGCGCTATATGTACTTTTTGATCATGCATTTAAATTTGCATAAAGCTATCAAATTTAAAATGTATTCTTGTAAGATTTCAAAATTTAGTGCAACTGTGATACAAAAGTTCTTTCACTGGCACAAGTCTCTTCATGAAAATTATGTATTTTAGTGAAATTTGGCCACAAAAATGTTGTGAATGAATGAGATTACTTGTTCAACTTTCACATTTCTTATATGGTATTTTGGTTAAAACA
Source organism: Tubiluchus corallicola (assembly GCA_030141605.1). Taxonomy (NCBI): domain Eukaryota; kingdom Metazoa; phylum Priapulida; class Priapulimorpha; order Priapulimorphida; family Tubiluchidae; genus Tubiluchus; species Tubiluchus corallicola. Next base: position 34,956 of record JAQGDQ010000419.1, read on the forward strand.
AACCAATAATTGTGGTTTCGTTTTATTTATTTGTTACACTATATTTTATGTCACTCGTTCATACAGTAGGGATGTGACAGATAATAATTATGACAGAATAATGAATAGCTGCCGAATAATATTTTCTGTTTGTCGTATCTAATGCCCAAATTTGATTAAATAATTGTGGAGTATTATTAAGAATTATGTAAATGCACAGAGACTAAATTACAATTTCATAGAATTGTGAATAATTCCTGGCTGTGTGCGTATATAAGATAGATGTGTAAAATAATCCCTTATGAGGGTAGTAAAATCATTCCTTAAAAAGAAAGTAACATAAAGTAATACCTTGATAGGTGCAAGAGTATCATTGCTTAAGAGGAGATTTTTTATTACCTCATAGGTAATATTTTATCTATATATCATATTATGTATATCTGTATATCACATTTATCATATTCTCAAGAAAAAATTTTCTTCTCCACTTTAGGAAACACTGTGTGTGTGTGTGTGTGTGTGTGTGTGTGTGCGTGCGTGCGTGCATGTGCACGCGTGCATCCATCAATGTCGATGTAACTATGGTTGGCAAAGAAACATCAAACATGTAAATAAAATGCAGGTGGCTTAAGGCAAAGCAATTTAAAGCTCAAACAAATAACTTTTGTTCCTTTTAACATAAACAAATTGCGTTTTTGCTTTGCATGGTTTACAAAAATAATTTAGTATGTTTCCAGAAAACAGCTTTAATGTGTACAAGGGTTATTACGAAGGGTATTGAGCAGTAGGAACACTTACACAAAATCGTTTATATTCTGCAAAGTGGTCCATACAGTCAAAGCATCTAGTTTCTAAACAGTTACTTATTACCATACTATACTTTCATATTAACTGTTGAATCACGATTGTAGTTTATTATTATTATGAATAGATGCATGGGCACAGTTTGTGTTCCGTATACAAAAATGCTTACCTGGGTTTAATAAAAAGATGCCAACTATGCTCTGAGAAACTGGTAATCAAGAGAAAAAGCAACAGTACTGGAAATACCCACAGTTTTGAGCAACAACGTCTAAATCGCAAGCACATACGAGTATAGAATGCATGCACCATAATGGAATACTGACCTAAAATAAAAATACAAAAACAGCATTATAGCAAGTGGCAGCATTTATCAATAACTTTTATAAATCTATAATTTGTCAATCATGCTATTTTTGACATGACAGTAAAATTACATAAGCGGCTGCAGGGTAACTTAGGTAGTTTTACATTTAATTACACCACTTAGTAACTTCTCCTGCGGGGGTGATTTACTACTGTGATCAACTGCAATGGAAAAATCGATAGATAGAAGATAGCAAAACTAGAAAAGTGAAAAACACGTATATGCAGTAAACAGACGACAGCGTACAATTGCAATCCCCACCATTTATTAGACTTCAATATAAGGAGTAATCTTTGAATTAAGTTTATGCACTTCACGTCTAGCTCAGTTTGTTGCCAAAATAGCAAGTCAAACAGATCCAATCACAAAAATATTGGAAACTAGCAAAAGACATTTCAGATAAGTTACTGACCCCAAAGTCGATTTCAAATATGGGTAAGTTGTTGTTATAACACTACTATTACAACAACAACTACTAGTACTACTGTTATTGTTTTTAATATTATTATTAATATCATCATCATCATCATTATATATTATTTCAAGAATTTTTATTTCACTTACTTGTGGTTATAGCCACTATATCATTACAAATAGATACGTGCTTTAAAATAAAGTTAGTGAAATCGAAGTAATTTCGGCATTGTGGCCAAAGCTACAAATAACTGGTACTTATTAGAAAAAGAAAGTTTATCTATGTATATTAACCCAAGTCTTCTCTTAATAGGCAAAGTATTTCAATCCCACTGTAAAATTATGGTTGTTATTTTTCATTCAAAACAATCTACTCTTTAAAATATTGAAAGATAACATACTATTTATTTTCAAAAGTGACTTGCGTGAAAGAATTATTCCCCCACAAACAGAATTTTGCATTCGCGTTACTAGTTCTTCGTTGTTACTTGCATTTTGGCATTTGCTAGTTAAACAGACACTAGAGTCTGCATTTTGGATACGCATTGCAAAAAAACAGATGCTTTATCTCTATAAAATAATTTATAGCATGCCGCCCAGCATCCAGGATGTAATGTGCACATAAGCATTGATGCTCGTGTCGCTCTTACTCCATAGTACATTTATTTAGGAATATCATTTACTGTTTTTTAAGACAGGATTCTTATCTATAACGTGTATAAATATCAACCACTTGCGTGTTAACATTAATTAAAGTATTATTGATTCGCTTCAAACGTTGGATGCTAGTCCCTAGTTTTTAGTGTATGTTTTCAAGTGAATTCAAAATCTGTATAAATCATAGTTTGTACAACATCATCGATTACATGTCATTGAGTTTTTACGTTGGTTGTCAAAAGGAAAAAGGGGTGCAACCTGTTAAATGCTCATCAGCCCATTTAGAATCTGATAACTTCCTCATTATGAATTTTAAGACTATCATCCAACAATGGTTATGCAATTTTGTTTTAAACCAGACGCCCACTAACACTTGATATGGCAATATATATTTTAGTTTTAATGATGGTGCCACACTTCATCCAAATTCTAAACCTACTGGGATCTCACATCATCTCAGTGACCAAGACATATTCGTGAGTCGTGCACCCCAGTGCCACTGATATTTTATACTTGGCAATGGTATCATGAGACTCACAGATGCGTTCGATTAATTGCGCCAGAAATCTTGAGACTCGCGCCATTTGTTACACATTGACGTTGTTATAATTTTCATAGTCTTTCGAGTTTTGTAATATTGTTTTATATGATGTGTTTAAATACATAAAATTAATTATTCCGGATAGTATGTAATATGCTCGACTAGTTATTTTGACGTAGTTACTAATTCACAGACCATTAGACGTAACAAGTAATCATTGAAGAAACTTAGAAGGGGACCAGAGGTGGGTGAGTCGGTGACATCTCTGTCGTTAGACGTCGTTTTCGCTTATTTAAAATACTACTAGCACTTATAGGCTGTTCAAGAAATGAGGTAACTTACATGTAAGTTAACCTATACAGAATAAATATTTGTGTATCGTATCCTAACCAGTGAACATTTATTCAAATCAGTTAAAAAATTCATTTTTCATATTTCATATAGCGTTTGTATTGAAATACTTGTATGATCGTATAGAGATGGTGAAAGACTATCTAAGCCGTCAAATCAACTATTATTTTAAAGAAAAGTGTGAGATAAATAAACACTCAAGACAGCTAGGTGATAACAATGCTGAGATATTTTGCCTTTTATTGACAGTTTGTATCCGTTTTGGCTAAAACTAAAAGGTTATAAAAAGTATCAGTTCAGTCGAAATTTTTCAGATGAGATTGGTAGTAGGGGCCATGTTAATGTTAACGATACGTATCGATACAAAAAATTTGTTTTGATTGTTATAGTAGGGATATTATTCTAGGAATATCGTTATTGTATCTAAGTTGGTGAGTATCACTGGTTATTGCTCACCTTTTTAAAATCATTTCAGTTTGCTCTTCCATTTATGTGTGGGAATTATGTATAAAAACTTCCATCGGAGAGATATTGAGAAAAATCTTATCGAGAAAATGAAAATAACAATGTAAGAGAGGAAACAAGAAAAAGAGGCATAAGAAGAGAGAAAACTATGGACAAAAAGTTCACATGTGCTTTGCCCTGTCAATCTGCGGTTATCCGTGGCAATCTAAGATAAAAAAGAGGGTGATTTATAGGGTTGTTTGAATAATCTTCTTGTACTTTCTGCAATAGCAGCTGTCTTCGGTTGGTTTAGTGACACGCGGATGCCAAATGCAGCATTTTTAGAGGCATTTTCCCAGTTACATGTAGGCACTGCAGCTCACATATTAATATAATTTTATGGCTAAACAAAGGAGAAGGCTTAGATTACATGTATATATGCGTTAATTAGGAAACAACCTGCAAAAATTCGTTGTTGGAAACATTGAAACTCATTGCGCAATAACTAGCCACACATTTAGTACTGTTTTTGTCGTTCGAAATAATTTATCGTATCGTCCACAAAACAGATTATGAATATCGTATCGTTGGAAAGAAGTATTGTAGTGCAAAATTTGTCATTTAACATCACTAATTGGCAGTAATGGTTTATTGAATATATAGGCATCCTACTCAATATGAATTGCGTAAATTATTAGAATTATTAACTGTGTTATGTACAGTCCTGATAATTCTGATCATTTTTTTATTTTGAAGGCTGACATTATAAAGGAAGCAACCTGTGTTATCCTTTTGCATCAAGTAATTCGCTGAAGTAATTTATTTATCTCACATAAATAGGCCTTAAAACATTAATACTGGTTCGTCCAGTAAATTGCACAATGTTCATCTTGGTCATTCACATAATGAGATAATTTTAATTGAATGGGACCATTAACGACCGAAAAATAGTGCCAAAAGTAAAGAGAGGTACAAAACATTGTGTATAAACATTATGTCACTTAAATTCTGTGCTAGATGTTGCAGATCTATACAATTTTTTGCTGAATTGCACAGTCAGTAAATTAAATTTCGCGTTCTTTAAACATGTGCTCAGGGAACAAGCCGGGTAAACATTGTACATCGCATCCATAACGGAATTATGAATGACCTGATCGAGATTCTGAGTTAAGTTATCACAATTAGACAGCAACACTTGTTTGGCACATTAGCTACGTGTCGTGATAAACTGGTCTTTCTTAGTACTTGATTCTTTTTACCTGAAACTCTGAACTGTGAACCTATTTTACTCTGAACTCTTTTGATGAAATTTAAGGAAGCAATGTGCTTGGCTGATGAATTTGAGTATTTGCATACAGGAAGTCCTCGCTTAATCACTCCTTGGTTGACGTTTCGTTTTAACGACGCCAATCATTTGACACCTTTTCTTCACTTGACGCACGTTTAGCTTTAATGACGAATTTTTTTCTTTGCTCAAGGCAAATTCTTATTTGAATAAAAATTTTTTTATCTAATTTGATGCATTAAAACAGGTCGTATTACATTATTCTGTTCTAAAAACGAACTAGTAGTGTAAACAGTGTAAGTATTATGTTTGTGTCAAAGTAATCAGCAAGCAATTTTTCCCGCAAACTGTTGCTGTATGTGTGTGTGTGTGTGTGTGTGTGTGTGTGTGTGTGTGTGTGTGTGTGTGTGTGTGTGTGTGTGTGTGTGTGTGTGTGTGTGTGTGTGTGCGTGCGTGCGTGCGTGCGTGTGTATGCATAATATAAGTATATATATGATAATATAAGTATATATGTGATAATTGTGTATTATCGTTATGATGAATATCACTATATATGTGATATTGTGGCTGTGTTAATTTCAGTTTAGGGATCATCTCGAAATTTATTTTAGAATTGTTTTAGAATTCAGCTGCTGAATGCTGGCATTTCAGTTAATAGAAGCTGTTTACTTAATTATGTTGTGTGAACTAATTTGGATAAACTACTATGTTGCACTAGTTTTAGTGGTATAGCAGATATGTCTTACATCAAAGTGTTGTAAGTACAAAATTTTAAAAATGTGCGCATATTAAAACTTAATGAAAGTGTACCTACAAATTTTAACATGCAGTTTCTGAACTTAGATTTTAAATTTTTCTTGGATAAATCCTACTATATATTGACCTCTAAACTAAGTCTTATGTCGAATTTAAGAAAACATTGGTTCTCTATGAAACACTGAATACAGTTCTTTATTTGTAGGTAAAATGGCAGACCCAAAGATAGACAAAGATGCATTTCAATCGCGCATGAAGCGTGTGATTTCTGCCTGGAACAACGCTCCGGACGACGATTCGTTGTCAAAAATGGACGCCCTGGTTGTCGGAGTCGGTGTGGACGACGAGGTGGTTTATAGTAAATCGACTGCTGTACAAACTTGGTTGTTTGGCTACGAGTTGACAGACATGCTGATGATTCTCTGTAAAGAACAGGTTATATTCTTAGCCAGCAAGAAGAAGATCGAATTTCTGAGACAAATAGATGCTGGTAAAGAAAACGAGAATGGCACTTTACCAGTTACATTGGTTATACGTGACAAGTCTGACAGTGACAAAGAGAATTTCAAAAAGATTGTTAGTTTAATAAGAAAAAGTCGAGAAGGAAAGACGCTGGGTGAATTTGCCAAGGACAAATTTCCGGGTGACTTTTTAGACTCTTGGCGAGCCGTCATTGAAAAGGAGGGTTTTGAAAAAGTTGACATCAGCGCATCTTTGGCGAGGGTTATGGCACCCAAAGACGAAAGCGAACTTAATTTAATGAAAAAGTCGTGTCTCGTGACCAACACTGTGTTCAGTAAATACTTCAAAGAACAGATTATGGAGATTGTTGATGCTGACAAGAAAGTTAAGCACGCTAAAATTGCAGACGGTATTGAAGATGCTATCGGGAACAAAAAGTTCACGGCGGGAATTGATCCCAGTCATATAGAAATGTGCTACCCGCCAATCATACAAAGTGGTGGGAACTACAATTTGAAATTTAGTGTGGTTAGTGATAAGAACACGTTACATTTTGGTGCCATTACAGTTGCCTTTGGCACCCGTTACAAATCATACTGTTGTAACATAGTGCGGACACTGATGGTAGATCCTACGCAAGACATGCAGAAGAATTATGAGTTTTTGGTAAGCGTCGAAGATTATTTAATAGATAAGCTAAGATCTGGAGTGCACTTGTCTGATTTGTATAACGATACAGTAAACATGGCCAAGGAAAAGAAACCAAATCTTGCCGAAAAATTGACGAAGAATTTTGGTTTTGCGATTGGTATAGAGTTCCGTGAGGGGGCTCTACTAGTAACATCGAAAAATTCTGTCCCGGCAGAAAAGGGTATGGTGTTCAACATCAATGTTGGACTTAGTGGCTTGAAAAACAAAGAAGCGCGCGATGAAAAAGGACAAACTTACGCTTTGTTTATTGGTGATACTGTAATTGTAAATGAAAACGAACCAGCTACTATTTTAACTACAATCAAGAAGACTATTAAACACGTTGGAATATTTTTGAAAGATGAAGATGACGAAGGCAACAGTGGCGAAGAGGTAAACGGTGAACCGGAACAGTTGTTGGGTCGAGGGCAGAGAACTGCTGTTTTAGAAAGCAAGCTCCGTGGCGATGCTACTTCTGATGAGAAACGGCGACAGCATCAGATAGAGCTGGCACATAAAATCAACGAAGAAGCAAAGGAGAGATTCCTGACTCAGAAAGGGACGCACGAAACCGTAGAGAAATCATCAAAGTCTAGTGTGTCGTATAAAAGCCACTCGCTGATTCCGAAAGAGTCTGACGTACAAGAGTTAAAAATTTACGTTGACAGAAAATACGAGACTATCATTCTTCCTGTATTTGGAATAAGCTGTCCATTCCATATTGCATTCATAAAGAATGTTAGTCAGTCTGTGGAAGGCGATTACACATATTTGCGTGTAAACTTCCATCATCCCGGGTCAGCTGTGGGTGCCAGAGACCAGAACGTGTTCCAGAGTCCGGATGCGACGTTTCTGAAAGAATTGACGTATAGAGCGAGCAATTTAAAAGAAGCGGGAGAGACGACATCGCCGTCGAATAACCTGAATACTGCTTTTCGACTCATCAAAGACGTACAGAAAAAGTTTAAGACCAGGGAGGCGGAGGAGCGAGAACTTGAGGGAATCGTGAAACAGGACAAGCTGATCATTAATCCAAATAGAGGTAATCCTAAACTCAAGGACCTGTACATACGGCCAAATATTGTGCAGAAACGAATTGGTGGTACACTGGAAGCGCATGTGAACGGGTTTAGATTCACATCTATACGTGGTGACAAAGTGGACATTCTGTACAATAACATTAAAAATGCATTTTTTCAACCGTGTGACGGTGAAATGATTATTTTATTGCATTTTCACTTAAAGAATGCCATCATATTTGGCAAAAAGAAACACAACGACGTCCAGTTTTACACCGAAGTTGGAGAAATAACTACAGACTTGGGAAAACATCAGCATATGCACGACAGAGATGACCTTCACGCCGAGCAAGCGGAGCGTGAGTTGAGGCACAAGCTAAAATCCGCCTTCAAAAATTTCTGTGAAAAGGTCGAAGCGCTTACGAAACAGGAACTGGAATTCGATACTCCTTTTCGAGATTTGGGATTCCCGGGTGCGCCTTACCGTAGCACCGTTCTCTTGCAACCTACCAGCAGTTGTTTGGTGAATCTGACAGAGTGGCCTCCATTTGTTGTTTCACTTGATGAAGTTGAACTGGTGCATTTTGAGAGAGTTCAGTTCCACTTGAAGAACTTTGACATGGTCTTCGTATTCAAGGACTATCACAAAAAGACATCGATGATCAACTCTATACCAATGAACATGCTCGATAACGTTAAAGAATGGCTGAACTCGTGCGATATTCACTACAATGAAGGAATACAGAGCTTGAATTGGACAAAAATCATGAAGACCATACAGGAAGATCCTGAAGGATTTTTCGACAGTGGGGGGTGGACGTTCTTGGCTCCAGAATCGGACAATGAAGAAAACCAGAGTGACGAAGGTGATGAAGAAGACGAAGAATTTCAACCCACTGACAGCGAAGAGGTATCGGACGAGTCTAGTGAGGAGTACTCAGAAGCATCTGCTGTTTCAGAGGAATCAGAATCAGAGGATGAGGAAGAGTTGGGAAGCAGCGAGGAGAGCGGGAAAGATTGGGACGAACTAGAAGAGGAGGCTCGGAGAGCTGATAAAGAAGCTGAGATCGAAGATGACGAGAGGTCGCGTAAGCGGAAACGGCCACCACCTCCACCACCGAAGAAGAAGAAATCTTCACATTCTCATTCACGGTCACCGCAAAAGAAAAAACGTCGATGAATGCAGGTGACCGATCTTGTAACGTGTGAAAAACAATGACATTCAATGAGTAAATAGTGTGAACAGTAAATACTTCAGTTTAGAGATCGTAATTTTACTATTTTCTGTGGATGCTAACACTGAGGCAGTTTCAGTAAACAAAGGCAATGCTAAAAAGTACACTAAATGCTAAAACTAATGTTTGCCTGATATTTAATAAATTTCCTAAGCCAATTTACCAGCCTTTGAAAATGTACACTTGTGACGTTGTCAGTGTGAATAATTGGTTAATGTGAATCAACAAATCTGTTCGTTTAAGCGACAACTTTCTGTGATTGAAACCATGTTAGTTATTTAAGCAATTTAATTGTTTAAAATGTGCGAAATCACGTGTATATAACTTAACTTTTGTCTGTGTGTTTTGTTTTGTGGAAAATTTGCAAAGAACCAGATATCGGCTGTTAAAAATGTCTATCATTCAATTTCTGATGGCCAGAACATGGCAGAATCTCATGTCAGTGAAATACAATATCTGGTCACATTGGCAAGGATTTCCTTTTCTGTTTCAATGAACAATGTTGATCAAGTTATATTGGGAACAACTGTTTAACCCTCACACCTTTATTATGAAACGTTTGCGATGAAGTAAGCATGGTGAGGTTTTTCTTGCAACAGATGCTGAAATAGGGCCATTATGTATGTATAATTACCATATAATAATTAATAAAAACATGTATACTTGAATTGAAGATTTTTGCATCTTGTTTTTTCCTCTTCTCGATGGGTAAAATTATTGTTCTTCTACTTCTGCTCAGAACTTTAACAGTTTTTGTGATGTCTTAAACACATTCCCGTGCTGCTACGGTTTAACTTCATTTATTTTTCACAAATCAGCAGTTTTGTAATCACATTGTATAAACTTAATATGTTGCAACATTTGTGGCAGGTTAGGTAGCTGTGTAGAAACTATGCCACCTTCTTACTTTTGTTGCAACATTTGTGGCAGGTTCGGTAGCTGTGTAGAAACTACATGCCACCTTATTTTGCAACATTTGTGGCAGGTTAAGTAGCTGTGTAGAAACTATGCCACCTTCTTACTTATTTTGCAACATTTGTGGCAGGTTAAGTAGCTGTGTAGAAACTGCCACCTTCTTACTGCTAAGTGCCACATTTAGACAGTGAGACCTCTTTATGCATATCTACTTTTGGATTGCAAAAAGTAAGCAAGTGACGCTAAGCAAGGCAAATGAAATTGTGGGGCATCCCTTAGATAGAGCCTCCCTCTAGCTGGCCCGCACCTGTTTGAATATTTCTACTCGTAATATATTTTGGCGACATTTGCATGGTGTGAAATAAAATTATTCTTTAAAAACATACCACTATTTTAGTTTATTGCAAAAACAATTTAACACAACCATAGTGAAGAAAAGATTTTTATTAAAGTTACCAAAGCTTGAGGGTCTCGTAGGCTGCAGCCTATACTAGCCTGTAGGACTAAAGCTTGAGGGTCTCGTAGGCTGCAGCCTATACTAACCTGTAGGACCAAAGCTTTGGGGTCTCGTAGGCTGCAGCCTATACTAACCTGTAGGACCAAGGCTTGAGGGTCTTGTACGCTGCAGCCTATACTAGCTTGTAGGACCAAGGCTTGAGGGTCTCGTAGGCTGCAGCCTATACTAGCCTGTAGGACCAAGGCTCGAGGGTCTCGTAGGCTGCAGCCTATACTAGCCTGTAGGACCAAGGCTCGAGGGTCTCGTAGGCTGCAGCCTATACTAACCTGTAGGATAACCCGACACTGGCGTTAAGCGAGTTTGACATTATAACTAGATGACATTAATACCTACATCATGCAAACATTTTGTTTTGCCACAAATTTGGGCCGAGGTATGCGTATGCATTATAAATACGGAGGGCGTTATTGAGGTTATAACGACGTTTGATCGTACTTGAAGATTAACTCTGAGAAACCTCTAGTTACCACAGTAAGCAAGACAAAAACCTTCAAGTAGTAATCTGAATCTTCTTGCACATTTATTGCATCCTCAGTTTTTTCGAGATGATTAAAGATATTCTAAATGTAAATAAGAGCTAATGGGAAAGCAGCTGAGCCTGCAGTGAGCCTGTGTGTACAAAACGTTATGCCAACATGAATTTTTGTATTCTAAACCACAAAAATCACTTTTTGTACCTACTTTTGGTAAACTTGTTAAAACAGTTAAAGATTACAACTTGCACAGGAAACTAAATACGAAACAGTACCTAATTTTGCAAAAATGATCAGAACCATTTATTTTCTATGATTCACATTGTCTTCACAAATTTATTACATACATAGTTGAAAACACTATTATTCTTTATCTATCTAATAACAGAATGTCACTGGCTATCAAATGCTATTAATCACAACTTTATTCTCAATGTACATCTATGATAAATCTTCTATCTATGATAACAATGCACACAGTGTGTCTAACCTGTTTTTAGCACACGTTGGAATGTTATTATGGAATCATATTTTAAGATGGTAACAAAGCATTGCAGGCAAACACTCGGAACACATTAAAAGTTCCGAAAACCCCGTGTACTACGTTACCCAAAATCTATCAGGAATTCCAGTTTGTCAGGAAGTCCTGGGAATGTCATAGATATTCACACAATGTACTGACACACATACTCAAGATCCATCGGTATAACAGTTTGTCAGTCGTTTTTCCAAGTCACGGAATGTCATAGATATTCACACAATGTACTGACACACATACTCAAGATCCATCGGTATAACAGTTTGTCAGTCGTTTTTCCAAGTCACGGAATGTCATAGATATTCACACAATGTACTGACACACATACTCAAGATCCATCGGTATAACAGTTTGTCAGTCGTTTTTCCAAGTCACGGAATGTCATAGATATTCACACAATGTACTGACACACATACTCAAGATCCATCGGTATAACAGTTTGTCAGTCGTTTTTCCAAGTCACGGAATGTCATAGATATTCACACAATGTACTGACACACATACCCAAAATCCATTGGTATAACACTTTGTCTGTTGTTTTGCCAAATCATGGGAATGTCATAATGGAATGTCTTACATAATCACAAAATGTACAGACACACGCTTTCACTCTTGTGCACCTTTACTATTTTAGGACTAAGCAATCTAAAGTTCTAAACAAAATTATGTACATGACTTGCGAAAAAATACACGATCCAAAATCGTCAAGATTTCACACCTGTCAGAAACAGTCCGTTTCAGGTAATAAGAAAAAGCACAGACACACATCATGTTGTGTACCTTAACATGAAGTCACCTAAAGTTCTAAACAAAATTATATACATGACTTGTGAAAAATACACGATCCAAAATCGTCCATGATTTCACACTTGTCAGAAACAGTCTCCAAAATCGTCCATGATTTCACACTTGTCAGAAACAGTCTGTTTCAGGTAATAAGAAAAAGCACGGACACACATCATGTTGTGTACCTTAACATGAAGTTAGAAACAGTCTGTTTCAGGTAATAAGAAAAAGCACGGACACACATCATGTTGTGTACCTTAACATGAAGTTAGAAACAGTCTGTTTCAGGTAATAAGAAAAAGCACAGACACACATCATGTTGTGTACCTTAACATGAAGTTAGAAACAGTCTGTTTCAGGTAATAAGAAAACGCACAGGCACAGATCATGTTGTGTACTTTAACATGAAGTCACTTAAAGTTCTAAACAAAACTATACACAAAATTGTCAAGAGCTGAATAAAGAAAAATCTGACAAAACTCGTCGACTTTTTCGTCAAAATAAATACACAGTTATAAACAAAAGTTACATCATTCACAACACATTTCTCGGGAGACTAGAATAAAACGGGGAAACTTGTACGTGAGAGTTCAACACTCGCTTGATGTTTGGTTCTTTAAACGTGCCTTTAAATTCTGAGATACGTCCGGAAGACTTTCAAAATCGTTTACCAACACCTTGCCGTTATGCGTAAGCAAAACCGGCAAGCTCACTGATGCATTTTTACACAGCGTTTCTTCCGCATTATTAACATTACTTGAATGTTCTTGCCCAGGCACATACATGTGGGTATTGCTACATTCATGTTCTTCCCCATGCACATACACACGGTTACTACTACTCTCATGTTCTTTCTCGGGCACATGTGTATCGACGCTGTGCTCGTTTGGTTGTATATTCGTCAGAAGAGATTCGTCATCAGTATCTGCAGTGAACACTTCATTGTCTTCTTTATCAATGTTATCTGAACAACAGATACATACTAAATGTAATCATTTTATTACGAAAAAAAATATTTCGAAACATGAGATTGCCAAAGAGCAAAGAAAAACTGACCATCAAAACTGTTTTCACTACGTATCCAACTCAGTCATGCACCAAATGACAGGCGTTTACATTTAGTATTTCTATATGTTTGCTGCTTACCTGTAACTCACAGGGATATAGCTGCACAGTTTTAAGAAACAAAAAAATGATTAGATTAAACATGTAAGGCAACACTTGAATTTTTACAGAGGAGAAGGTAACACTTGAGGAGAGAGAATTAATATTTATTAATGAACAATGAAATCAAGGGAATACAATCAAAACAAATGTAGATTCAACAATGTGCGCAAAAACATGGCGAGGTAACTGCTAGCATTTGTTTGAAAATCAATTTAATGGTGGCACTCTATCTTACATATAAAGATGATTTTCCACTAATGCCTTCCACTTACACAAAACTACTGTAACATGAAATAGCTTAGCTTGTGCTTGTAGCTTCTATAGTGAAACTATTGAACTTCATGTCCCTGGTACATTGCTGCTAGATGTTGAATGTTGTTATCAATATCGAATAAGTTTTTCAATGAAGACTTGGGAAATTTTGAAAACTTGAACAATAAAGTCAAAATACACGTTTTACTTAAGGGTCTCCAGGTCAATAATATCCCAATCAATTGTAGAATATTTACTGCTGTACACAACAAACATATTAGAGAAACTAAACATTTTAAGTTGATAATGTTATATTACTATTCATTCTTTTACCTCATATTCATTAGATTGCGACTGTCTTCGTTTAGTAAGTAATAATCTTGTTTAATTGTTACATACATAATAATCGTGCACTTTGTCTTTCTCTACAGTATTGTATTTGTATTATTTCTGTAACTAGAGGACTTTTGTATCAGTTCCACTGTGTTGTCCAAAGGTTGTAAAATAAACACGTTTAAACTAACTAAATAGCTTAGCTTTAAGGATATTTACCTTTGGCCACATCATCATCTGTAGTAGACTGGCTGCCTTTCTGATCGTGACCCTGAGACAACTTTGGTTTACACACCAAGAGAGACTCGGAGTCCTTTCTCAAAGTCTGACACTGCTCCATTTCGAGTGTTTCCACTTCTTTCGGGAGAGCGTATGCAACGCACAGCTTATCCTAAATACAGACAATGAGTCAAAGTTTAGAACAATGAAGAAAAATAAAAGTGAACAATAATTTAAAAAACCTATGCTTTCACACGGCTACTAGTTTTGTAGAACCATTCTGCTAGACTACGGGACAAAGTTTCGCCAAATGACCAAAGCATTACACGGCTCCCTCGTTCTTGAAGTTGTCATCGAATGATAGATGCTGTTATGCATTATCACATAAAAGGAAAAAGCGTTTTTAAGCTTTTTCACCTACAAAAACTAATGAAACATGACTGTTTCTTTGAAACTTTTTTGAATAAGCCTTTTCACAGTTCCAGTGACTGATCATAGTGGTGAAAAGGTTAAGTGTACCAGACAACACATTTGCGTATACTTGAAAAATGTCTCGCAACCTAAGAAGTTGTAATAATAATAGTTTTAACAGCTAATTAGAACTTTACCTACTTCACTTTTTTGTTCCTAAGCAAGATCCTGTTATTAAATCACTCTATGCACAGACTAATGCATAATTAAGTATAAAGTCCACATAAAGCAACTGAACTTTGCTGAACTGATGCGGCAAAAGGCTTTGCTTTACCCACACATCACACGACTATTGCATTTCAGACGCATTGCTGCGGTACACTTAACCTTTGACCTACATCAACTGCGCGTCCGCACAACGAAACAACAAAAAGGCTTATTGAGTTTAAATCTGACAGCTCTCTGCTTGTTACAAATGCAAAATCTAGAACAGGGGTGTGCAAATTGCGGCCCGCCGAGAGAATTTGTCAACCTAATGAAAGTGTGGCCCAGGTGATTAATTGAGTGTATCCAGCTGACGTCCGTGCCACGATCCCAAAGATAGTGCGGGTACTACTAGATCAGATGCCATTAACCCTTACAAGACGGTTGTAGCTTAATAACACTGTACTACACAGACTGTGTGATACACATTACTAATATGCATTGTAATGAAATTACCACTATCTGTCCTGAAAATAGAAATATATTGTTTGTAATATAAATTTTAATAACTTCTAAAATAGTTCTTGAGTGTAGTAGTAATGATGTACGCAGGTCGCATGCAAAAAAATCGTTATTAGGCCTTTCTGTACTTGGCTCCTTGATCAAACTGCCTGTGGCCTTGAGGAATTGCGGGAAAGTTTAATGTGGCCCGGCTAGTCAGATAATTTGCACACCCCTGATCTAGAAAATGAAATGAACCTGTGGGCAGAAATAAATGAAGTAACACTTTACAACTTACGACTAGATTCTTTGCGTTATTTTTGTCAGCGGCAGCATGGTTTATATTGGGCTCATAAGTAGTCTCGTTCTTAATGAAATCAACATTCTCGCTCAGACGACGAGTTGCATTTGTAGATTTACTGTCACTTTTGGTAAAATTGACAGAGTTGCCATCGATGCTGGACGATTTTCGTCTTTTGTCCTGTGACCAAAATCTGTGAAAGTGCTAAAAAGAAAAACAACATAAAGGGACAGTGACATAATGGCTATTTAAAAAACATGATATTTGAAGACATTTTTTCAGCAACAATAATTCAGAAAATACTGAAAAAAAACAGAAATAAACAAGGTTATCAAAAAGTCTAGTCAAAAATCAATGACAAGTAATTTGCAGGACAGAATAAACAATTTGCAAACCAGTTAGTCCTCAGCCAAACTAGTAAATGCAACATCAATTGAATTTAGAAAAAATGTTACATACATTTTTAATACCTAAATACATATAGGCCTGAACTATTTAGAAAGCAAAAGATAGTTAATCTTGAAGATACGTTTAATATGCAAAGAAAAATATGCTTCTAAGGCTAAAGCATGCACATGCACATGCTAACCTGTGTAGAAGTACACAGGTGCTCTACTTTCATAATTTCAACAACAATCGATGTTACAAAGAATTTTACATGCAACAGTTTTATTTGTAGTAACAATAATAGAGTTTTTGCGCAAGACAAGATAAAAGAACACTGCAAGTCCGGTAAAGTTATTCCTAAAAGAAGCAGCTCTATGAAAGATTAGGAGTACACATACCCAATTGCTGCCTTGTGAGGTCGGTGACTGAGAATACAGTGCTGAGTCAACTCCACGAATGCTGTCTGGTAACCAGTCCTGTCGTCGTAGAAACTTCTTGTATTCCTTTTGGACCTGAATTTAAACACAAAACATGTGAATGAATTGATTGATTCTGTCGATATCTGAAAGGTTTAACAAACAAAACTTTCCATTCAGAGTTTCATAATTCAAGGAAGTGATAACTTGCCCTCTTTAATTAAGCTGGTTTTTTCAATTTGCTATGTATTAGTAATGTTAATGGCAACTACAACAATTACAATAATTACCATCAAATTAATGTCACCTGGCAAAGATGTTTATATCATCCAAAATAAAACCATGTTCTTTATCATTAGTAACGACTAATAAGTCTCTGTTAAGGACTCCTATTCTTTTCTGATAATTGTGCTTATAGACAGAGAATAGTTTTTTAAATTTTTAATACATCACGACCACGGGACCAACCCCACGACTTCCCGGATAAAGAACAACAATGGGGTAACAATATATATCTATCTTGGAACTCTATTACAGTGCTTATATAAAAGTTGTGAAAAAGCTATAATACATCACAATGTTTAAAAAGATATAACGATGACGACGACTACAACAACGACTACAATGACAAAAACAGCAACAATAGCAGCAGCAGCAACACCACTACCAACAACAGCAGCAGCAGCAACAGCAAGAGCAACAACAACAACAACAACAACAACAACAGCAACAACAACAACAACACCAGCAGCAGCAGCAGCAGCAACAACAACAACAACAACAACAACAACAACAACAACAACAACAACAACAACAACAACATACCTTTTCATTAAGTAGACAATAGAAGATAAATATAAAGACGCCCTGTAATATGTTGACAATGGTGAAGGCATAGGCTATACCAATTCTCTGTTCATTTACATATAAGAAACCTAACAGCCAGGTCAATCCCAGGAGACAGAGTAACACTATTGCACCCTTTATCCAAGATCTGTAATCATAAAAACAACACAAGTTGATTAGAGGCAAAGTAGCACAAACAGGAACTAAAACCGCATGACATGCAGTTACATACAAACAAAACCAATTGTGAGTTCAACACTGTGTTATGTTTTGCATAGGCATTTTATGCCAAGTGTGAAAGTTCTAGCTATGAACAGCAGATATTTTTAAATACACCAGTAAATTTAAATACAGAAAATAGATGCAAAACATTTGATAATTCGTATGTTTAAAAAATGACCTTAGTCCTGCAAATTTTATTTGCAATTCTTGAGTCAATTCGAATTTCGAAGGCTCTGTTATGAAAAAAGGTTACAAAAGTTTGCAAAAGTTTCAGGATCCGAAACAACCAACCCAAATGAAACACTTTTTCCTATCTTACAAAGCGCACTAGCAAACACTTCCCTAAAAGTGATCAATTCACCAATTATTCTGAGACAGTGCAATTGAAAAACTTATCACCAATAAGATGGCATACGTTCGTTACTGTATAGAAAAGGGAAATCTCACATAGTAATCTTACATAAGTGCAGACATTTGAAAGTAGGAATACCTGTAGTTATGCAGGAAGTAATAATACCTGTACTTATACAGGGAGTAAGAATACCTGTACTTATACAGGAAGTAATAATACCTGTATTTATACAGGAAGTAGGAATACCTGAATGTCTGAAGTCTGGTTGTATCTCGGTTACGTGCGGCAGCCATGGCTTTTGAATGATCACACATCATACAGATAGCAAGTGTTAAAAATGCAGAGTTTGCCTAGAAAATTAAGTATAATATTAAAGTCTACAATACAAAACATTACAAAAATACATTCGCATATAAGTTAATCAAATATTGTCGTTAGACTCGTTATGTTTGATAGTGTTCATGTTTTGCTGAAAATAACAGCTGCAGTTAGAAAGTTAATGTCAGTTGTAGTGTACAATTTTGTGTTTTAAATACGCGGGCAATCATAAATGTAAATGAAATATGAAAAAAGGCAGTTAGTTAAGAAAATCCATAATTAAAAAAACTCTGAATATACCTACAACAAAACAACATGGGTGTTGGTGTTGTATTTGAAAATACAAAATAGGAACATGGTAGCTTTTACTTTTCTATTGATAAACAGGTAATTGTCTTTCCTTTCAAAAAATGCTAATTTAATCAGGGTTTTTACAAAATTAAAAGCTTGTCTAGGCTAAATATATCACTGCTAGAAACATCTCTGAACAAGTGAAACTCGAGCTGCTCAGAAAGTGTTTTCACATCAGGAACTGTGATGAATCTGATTCTAGTTAATTGTGATTACAGCTGTGATCTTCTGCTGTATAATATATTTATTGTTTAACTTTGTTCATGTACAAACAGAATAGGAAGTACAGAACTTTGCCTTTCTGTGTAAAATCACTGTGCTAACAGTTGAATGAATAGATCATGAATTTTAAAATAACAAGGAACTTAAATTGACAGCAAATTTATGACAAATGATTATGATTTCCACCAAGGATTTGCACCGATAGGCAGCTTTAATTCACCATTTTTCAGTATACACATCCAAGAAAACTGCATATCAGTCTGTTCTGAAAGCCTAAATTATATAATCTGTTAACTTTTCAAAATCTGGTTTAGTTTGCTTCAAGAATTTTCCGACAATGCTGTAAAAGTAGTGCCAAACAAAATAAATGCTAAAATACTAAAGTGTCATCCATTTTGCCTCAGGGTTTGTTCTTCAACAGAATATTACATTATTTCATTTTAAAATTCATTAAACTTTCATTTTAAAAGAAAGCTGGACGATTGTGTTGACAGTTCAAAATTAAGTATGCTCTAAGATATTGAAAACTACAACAGCTTTTTTAAAATCAGAACTTATATTAAATAATAATTACCTTGAATAGTTAAATTTCATTAAGATTTCAAAGCTATGCGTGGCTCAGCGAATCCACTAAGACTGGTAATGGCGCATTTTTGTCACATTCGCGTGGCTGACAAACAGGCGCGGTACTACAATAAGCATGATCATTAACTGCAGTGTTCACCTGTGACGTACAGCTCATGTTTGTGACATCACATCAGCATCTTATAGCAATCTTCGCTTATGCAAACACGCTTGACATGCAGGGAAGATGCCTACTATTGCACAAACTGTGGTTAGTTAGTGACGATAGCTGTATTCGGTCGCCATTAATTAACTTTCCAAGGTAATTATTCAAATATCAGAAAAAAATTTGTAATTTTTATTGGAAAGAAAATGGCAATTTTAAACAGTAAATTAAAATGAGATTGAGTCTAATCAATCATCCAGTTTTCCTTGAAGCAATAGTAAAAACTTACCATGAGAACTAAAGCCACCGGAATGGCAAACGCCAAAACAAAGTAGTTCTCAGTCGTAAGCCAGCAACTGAAAAAGAAACATGCGAAATGAAAAAAATTATAACGTTCAAACACCATGCTGAATGAAATACTTTAACAAGTGACAACGCCAGTCAGAAGAGTTAAATATTATACAAAATTGTTGAAAATGACTTGAAATAACAAGTAACGATGAGAATTATTTACAAAAAGTTAGCTGAGTACTTACTATTTTTCCGTTCCGTAGCCCGACGGGTACACAGCAGCTGACAAGGCGACAATTAAAGCAGGTGTACCTAAAACAAGAACAGAAGACAAGTCATAATCTCCGAGTCGTGCAGATAAATTGAAAGAATGACCTGATTTGTACAGGAAGTAACTTTTTAAAGCTGCAAAACAATGGACTATCATGGACTAACAATGGACAACGGCAGATCACTTGTTTAATAGTCATTGAAATTCTGAGGTGCAAAAACAAATTTTTATTTCTGAAAGCGCATTGCTCTTAACAAATTTGTATTTATTTACAGAAACTAATTTGACAGGTACGGTGTTTTCAAAGTTACAAATATTAACAAAAAGCCCTGCCAATGACTGTTAGATGCCAGTTGCAGTATGCCACAATGTAAAAAATGTTCTAGAAGAAAAAACGTTTGAAATCTTTTTTGTGCAAATTAGTAAACATGAAACCCACCGTAAGAAACCACATAATACAATCGAGCTCGACTTTGCTCCGGTTCAAACACTTCGATCAGCATTACATACAGCTGAAGTCCTTCCATTAACATCCAAGCAAATGCTGACAAGAACAGGTAATGTAGAAAACCAGCTATGACCGCACACGTCACCTAGAACAGAAACGTGTCGGGTAAAATAGTTTTGACCTCACCAAATAGTGACCTTGTCCTTTTTTCATGAATTTAAGCATTATGAATAGTCAAATTTCAATTTTGTCCTCTAAAGAAATGTTTAGAGAACATATTTATAATATTCACAGCACTCCTAAACAGAAACGTGTTCAAAAAAAGTTGTCTGATCAAAATTCACAAGTTAGTCATTAGGTTATTGCATGTATATTTGCTTTTAAGTGATTGCAGCAATAGGCAAAATCTTTGCTTACATTTTAATGCAATACAAGTTTATAGATTAGAATCCAATAGTAACCTTGCTGTTCGTAACTGCTAAAAAGTAAATTATTGAACACCACACCTGATTTTGTGTTTGAGAAATGCCGGCTAAGAATAAAATTTCTCCCAGCATCAGTGTTGCACATAAGTTCATGTGGATGGTATTCCTGTCACAGTGCAGACCTCTGGCGTTAAGAAAAAAAACAAAAAGTTAATCGTAAATAACATTTTTGACACCTTAAAAATTTCAAAGAATCAAAGTGCACAATAATTATTCCATAAGTAAAATAAATCAGTGCATGTAACTTGCTACTAACTTTACCAACTTTGTAAATGGATTTTGTTCTATGTTCCTCCTAGTGTCCTAGTGGAAATTTGCTAAACTAACTAATAGCAGGCATCCAAATGAGGTCGTACCCCTCTACTTGAAGGAACATACCTGATATATCATTCACAAACATAGATAAAAAAGTATTTGAAACTTTATCGCCTGAAGCCTTTCCCTTCACAAAACATGCTTTACCTACAGAAATGTACCTCTGTTAACAGCATAGCCAATGCAGTACATTCCTTGCGTATTACTTTACTTCAAAATCAGATGACCGGAATAAAACTTACTTCAAGATGGCGAATGTAAGAAATGCGAGCAGCAGACAACCAATAGAAGCAATACATCCGACGTACGTGATCACGTCCAAGATTAGTGCATGTTTCTCGTTTATCTGCAAGAAATTTACTCATTACACATTTGTCATACAATTACATATAGAAGCAGCAAGTTGATATGTTGATTATTTGTTTCAAAGTTCTAGCTAATAGCAGTCAAAGGGTTACACTGATGCTTAGCATGATGCTGCAGTAGAGTGAACTAGAGAGTAATAACCAGCCAGCTTTTCTTTTTTAAAGCTTTTTGGAATATAAAAATGACGGTTTTTAGTTAAGCCCAAAACTAAGAAACCCGTGCAAAGTGAAACAATAACACCTTTGTAAACAAATGTCATAAATTTTAAAAACAATAATAACAACAAGCCATAATAATAAAAATGACATCATGAACAACTGATGTTTCTGCTACTGTCAAAGAAGGCTTCAAGGGGGAGGGCACTGGAGGCGATCATCCACCCCAACGTATAAAGAAAATAAAAAACTTGCAAAAAATAAAAAAGCAAAAATATAAAAAAAACTGAAGGAAAAAAATGAATGCTAGCCAAACTGAAATCTCCACATTTTGTCGGTTAATAACAAGGGGTGATTTGGCACAAAAAACCTAAAAATTTCATTTGTTACGTGAACAAAAGATTCATTTTATTCCTTGACTTAGTTTTTCCCTTTGCATTTCACTTAGTTACCTTGAAAATGCCTACTTTGATCTATGTGCTGGCTCGGTTTTACGATGTTGAGACAGAGATCAGTGTAAACCTTTATCTGTACCAGATCAGAAGAAAAACATCAGTGGAGATATTAGTGTCAATAAAATCATGTTTTCATCAACATGTGCCATCATTCTACTTTCTGTTCTAAGAACACGAGTATATATAATCTGTTAAAAATCTTTGTTGTTTCTCTCTTGCAGGCGGGTGGAACCCGCAATCGCCCCCCCCCTCTAACTTTTAGCTCTGGAACTGCACCTGGCAACTATAGAATACACTGAATAAATTGCAAAAAGATAAAAAAAGATAACACCATGCTTCAGATCTGCAGGCATAGTTTTGCAAATCATGAAATGAGATTTACTTTTTGTTGAAAGAAATTTTTTAAAGCAGGAAAGTACTAAAGCATCTAAATGACAGAACTCACTAAATTGCTAAAAAGTTTTGAATTTGATGTACCACCAAGATATCGTAAAACCAGACACTCTCTCCATTTGTTCACGAACAGATACTGTCAGTTCCTCAGACAGATACACAGACAGACAGACAGACAGACAGACAGACAAAGCAAAAACGTGCCATACTTCAATGCCATGGATATTCATTAGCACAGCAAAGCTTGTGAGATGATTACAGCTGCAGATCGTATGAGTGTCGTTGGTATTTAAAACAGAGCAACCGTAGTCTGACCAATGACCAAGATTTGTTCTGAAATAAAAACAGCAATCAATAATTGTGATAGTGCTAAACAATAAGTTGTGCCATGAAATGTAGTCTAACAACTTTTTTGCTACAAACTTTTAGTCACCCTGTGTAACTTGCATAAGTTTAGTCCAAGAGCTGGTCCTGAACTGGAAGATACTGCTGATTTTCATACATTTTTTAACTTTTTATTGGATTTGAAGAAAGATAAGTGAGTGCACCAGCTCAGTGTGAGCTAAGTAAGCATTATATTTCACTTCGCTATTTTCTTCTTAACACTTATGGTACACATACAATAATAAATATACAATTTAGAAATCTCAACTACATTTGGAAACCAGAATTGATAGTGTGCCGGCATGAAACTTAAACTTCGAAACTCACTCTTCCGAGAAATTCCAAAAAGCGCATTTCGGTTTGCTGAGATTCTGTTCTTGATGTCGCAGAGTCAAGATAACCGGTTCCTCTAGTGGTGTGACACCAGCGTGGCTTTCACCCAAGGAGGCAAAAATCACCGGGGAATTGACCACGGTTCTTTGACTTTCTTGACCATCGTTAATTTTGCCACGCGTTGCAGGACTGAAGGGATGCATGTGCTGACCAATGTTGCTAAAACCAGCAAACACTGCCTTCACAAAACCTACAAAATGTATTAATAAGTTACAATAAAATGCAAAACAAATTTGGTAACTGTAGAAAACTACTGAAAAAAGCACGTTGCATATATTAAAAAGTTATACCAGCTCTTACCAACTCAGTTTGTAAATGACAATACAGGTGCATGGTAAAAATGGCACAGCAAAAATTGGCACCGTAAAAATGGCACAAAATGGAAAAGTAAGTAAAATGACACAGTAAAAATGGCAAATAAGTTATTTTGATGTAATTGGTTTCTATAATAAAGGTAGAATGTAATCAATAGGAAGCAGATGTCTGCCAACGCCGTGTAGTTCTAACCTTATTCGTTTGATTCTTATTACACAAATGTAAACAAACAAACAAACGTATAAAAGTGCACCTGTACTGATATTACATATATTAGCAAACAACTCACAAAATATTTGTTAATTAAAAGAGTTATAATCAATAATGCACGAATATTCCACATACCCTTATAACCATTAATTTTGGCAATGGTGATAGACTGACAATTATGTACGTATAATAAGGGTATACACATTAATAAGAAAAGGTTATATAGACAGCATTACACAGTTAAACAAACGAGAATTTCTCAAAATGGAACTGGAACTAACTCGTAGTTGTTTGTCCAGGTGGAGATAATAAAAAGGTGCTAAACACTCCCTGAGACCTCCACAAAGTGCTTCACGAATGTATGTTTGTATGTGTGTATGTGATGTTTCGTCAAGTTTTGCAAAAAACCATTTCAGATTTACATTTCTTTAAATAATCGCTTAACACAGATTATAAGGCTGATTAGGTAACTGAGGTTTTAAGAGTAGGTATGTAATTTTCAAACAGTACAAGCAGGCAAAGTTACTGCAAGGCTGCCGGTAGAGAAGGGAACCTTCAAATTTTAACAGTATGAGTGGTATGAGTGCACTTCGTGATATAGCAATTGGTATTTGCACACCTCAAAAATAGGCGCATTATTTTATACGTATCAGTTACAAATAATTTTGTAATTTACTGTCTTTTTCATTACAATGTATTTATAAGGAAGCTCTACCTTTAATAAAAACTGGAAACAAAACTTTAGTTCTAATTATACATGGCAAACCCAATTTCTTTACGGAGTGCAAACTGCATTTGACTATATAGTAAATGCATTAGTGCACCCCCCTTATAAATTCCTCGTTACATGGTAGTACTTACCATCTCTTTTAGGCAAATGTGTTGCTGGAAGTCTTACAGAACTGTGACTGAGGCTTGTGATCAAGGGGTTCTCTTCCGGAAATCTGATGTAGTCGTTGTTCATCGAGTCGACGACGTCAATCCTCAACACTAGAAGATGAACTTTATCCATTAACACATTACCCAGGACTATGAGATGATTACACAAACTCGCTCAGTTATGAAAAACAGTTATCTACAGTTTGCACTCGCCTGTTGATGAAAATGTTTTATTCACCTGACAAATCTTATTTTCAACCACCAATCATTATCCTGTCTACCAAGAGAGATACTAAGAAAAGCTCGGATAGAGTCAAATTAAATGCAAAACACAAAACCGTATGATTAACCATTTCAATTTACACGGCTTGCTGATTTAACATGTAACCAACAGAGTGAATTTTATACATAAAAAGCTTAGGCTTAATTACTAACAAAAACCACAGCCAACAAAACTGAATCATTCTTCAACTATTACTCTAGGTACATATTACATTTGGTCTAAATTTAGAATTACCACTTGGGCAAGGGACTAAACATTCCCTGATCCAAGGAAGTCACAGAGGCATAATATGAATGCATCAACTAACAACTAACGTTTTTGGTTTGCTTACTGACGACGTGCAAACTTAGCTTTCCTGTCGCAAACAACAAGGCACGCATAAAAACCTCTCAAAAAGGAAAGGTAAAAATATTAAATCAAAGAAAAAAATCAGACTGCATCACAAAAAAAGTTTCCTTCCACATTGCATTATTTGTGTTACACAATTTCAAATAAATGTATTTATTTTTAAAAATGTTATATTCCATGCATCAGCCAGCCTCACACATTATTGCATCCTGTTGTATAGTCAATAAAGTATTGTTAACTTAATAAATCAAAACAACAAGAGAAAATAAACATGTAAACAAAGATGAAAATAATGAAATAATGAAAATAATAACATTACACAAGTTTTTCTGCCACTTGTTCCAGTGGTACGTCCTGTGAATGCCGCTAGCAAACTTGTTGCCGTTCTTCTCTAAACTGTTCAGTACAGAGGTGGCCGTTTTTATCTGATCCACATAGTTCAGATCATTCCATATGGCTTCATTGTCCAACAGGTTGCTACTTGTCACCACCATGGCCTAAGACAGAGAAACGGACTAGTTTAGCAACCGAATCAAACTTTTTGTTAAATAAAATATCCACTGAATCAGTGAGTTACCGGGTGTCGCTGGTGTATCACTGTGACCGAAAGTGAGCAATGCTCAGCCTGGTTAGTGAATGGATGGGTGACCAACCAAGCTGAATACTCGTTCCGGGAAGTTTAATCTACCACACTGGCTACAGGAAGCCTAATTATCTCACTGAGGTTGACTGTGCACATTCAAACGTGGCAGGTAAGATAACTTTCCTAGTCATTTTCAACCAAGCTGAATACTCGTTCCGGGAAGTTTAATCTACCACACTGGCTACAGGAAGGCCTAATTATCTCACTGAGGTTAGACGTGTGCACATTCAAACGTGGCACGGGTAAGATAACTTTCCTAGTCTAATTTTCATCTATAAGTAGGCCCGTCCCATTACTGCTATGCACACAGTGTGCAGTGTGTCAAGGAGGCCCGTCCCATTACTGCTATGCACACAGTGTGCAGAGTGTCAAGGAGGCCCGTCCCATTACTGCTATGCTCACAGTGTGCAGTGTGTCAAGGAGGCCCATCTCATTACTGCTATGCACACAGTGTGCAGAGTGTCAAGGAGGCCCGTCCCATTACTGCTATTCTCACAGTGTGCAGAGTGTCAAGGAGGCCCATCTCATTACTGCTATGCTCACAGTGTGCAGTGTGTCAAGGAGGCCCATCTCATTACTGCTATGCACACAGTGTGCAGTGTGTCAAGGAGGCCCGTCCCATTACTGCTATGCTCACAGTGTGCAGAGTGTGTCAAGGAGGCCCGTCCCATTACTGCTATGCACACAGTGTGCAGTGTGTCAAGGAGGCCCGTCCCATTACTGCTATGCACACAGTGTGCAGAGTGTCAAGGAGGCCCGTCCCATTACTGCTATGCTCACAGTGTGCAGTGTGTCAAGGAGGCCCATCTCATTACTGCTATGCACACAGTGTGCAGAGTGTCAAGGAGGCCCGTCCCATTACTGCTATTCTCACAGTGTGCAGAGTGTCAAGGAGGCCCATCTCATTACTGCTATGCTCACAGTGTGCAGTGTGTCAAGGAGGCCCATCTCATTACTGCTATGCACACAGTGTGCAGTGTGTCAAGGAGGCCCGTCCCATTACTGCTATGCTCACAGTGTGCAGAGTGTGTCAAGGAGGCCCGTCCCATTACTGCTATGCACACAGTGTGCAGTGTGTCAAGGAGGCCCGTCCCATTACTGCTATGCTCACAGTGTGCAGAGTGTCAAGGGGGCCCGTCCCATTACTGCTATGCTCACAGTGTGCAGTGTGTCAAGGAGGCCCATCTCATTACTGCTATGCACACAGTGTGCAGAGTGTCAAGGAGGCCCGTCCCATTACTGCTATTCTCACAGTGTGCAGAGTGTCAAGGAGGCCCATCTCATTACTGCTATGCTCACAGTGTGCAGTGTGTCAAGGAGGCCCATCTCATTACTGCTATGCACACAGTGTGCAGTGTGTCAAGGACCCCCCAACCACACACAACAACCCCCAACCACACACACACAAACCCCCCAACCACACACACACAAGAGGCCCGTCCCATTACTGCTATGCTCACAGTGTGCAACAAAACCCCCCAACCACACACAACCAACCCCCAACCACCACACAAGTCAAGGGGGCCCGTCCCATTACTGCTATGCTCACAGTGTGCAGAGTGTCAACGGGGCCCGTCCCATTACTGCCATGCTCACAGTGTGCAGAGTGTCAAGGAGGTCCGTCCCATTACTGCCATGCACACAGTGTGCAGTGCGTCAAGGAGGCCCATCCCATTATTGCTATGCTCACAGTGTGCAGAGTGTCAAGTAGGCCCGTCCCATTACTGCTATGCTCACAAAGTGCAGAGTGTCAAGTAGGCCCGTCCCATTACTGCTATGCTCACAGTGTGCAGTGTCAAGTAGGCCCGTCCCATTTATGCTCACAGTGTGCAGAGTGTCAAATTGCATGAAAAATGAATTTTTACAGAAGGCTTCTTGGGAAATTTGATCTCTCTGTAATGTCGAAGACGTTGATTCAAATTTCTCTGAAGCTGCGAAAAGTCCAATGTTTCCTGCTTATATTCACTCACACGAAATTAAAAATTAGACTTCATCACGTAGCTGTTCTGTTTATGAAGTTTGTTTTAAAAAAATCCGACCCACCTGGTTAGAATTCCACACAACGTTTTTTAAATTATGTTTACTGAAAGTTTTAATAAAACAAAAATGTGACTCTATTTGATTAAGCGCCTCAAACTGAAAACTAGGAATAAACTGCAAGTGCACAATGTAGCATTAAAATTTACTTATTTTGACATACTTAATATAGCTGCTAACAGCTTTTTTGAACCATTAATGTGTTTGAAGAAATTTCACGTGCAAGCATATTTTACATCCAGTAAAAGCCAGAATGGCAATCAAGAAACAGACCGATGTCCACTATCCTTGAACCTTGGACTAAGGCCACACTTCACCACACCACTTTGAGGCTCTTACTCTAGGGCATAGGCATCTGCCCTGTAAATTTTGTGAGTCTAGCCCTCTGAGTTTGAATGGAAGAGAAAAGTAAAAAAGTGAAAAACTGAATACTTAACATAACGAAATGAAAAAATCAGCGCTCGGGATTCCGTAGTGCTCACAGAGGGATAAAAATGGATTTCACAAAAAGTTGTAAAATGACAAACAGCCTGATGAAATAATTTACTTATTAATTATTTACTTATAAAATTATTAAAATAATTTATTTACTAAATCATTAAAAAAATATTTAAACAGTGTGTATTTAAATATTTACACAAAAGTATGACAAATGTCAAATTTACGAAAACTACGATGACACAAAAGTATTTTTTGTAAGCCAATTAAGTAAAGAAATAAAATTAAATTGAAGCAACATGAAAAATAGATTTACCCTAACAAGTTTTAATATTTAAATATTTATATATATCATTAAGTACGCATATATTCTCAGTTTGGAATCAAATGTTGATGTACACCAAGTATGACTTTCACAAAAACAACAAAAATATTTTCAATAACAATTTCTTTACAGATCTAAATACGGTTCCACTGCCTTACCTCAGTAAAGGCTTCCCATTCATATATCTGTTCTTGCGGAGTAACACTGCTAATCTGTACCTCTGCACTGTCGATAGCGGTCACCATGGTCTTGGTCACCCCGATTAAATCACCGCCCACGTTGATCTGTGTCGTGGTGATCATGCTGATGTTTGTCATGACACGAGTTGCTGATGCACCGGAGTCAATCTGTAAACAAGTAAACGATAGATGAAAAATGTTCGAGAATAAACAACATGCAAATAAATATTAGAGAAAAAGAACACACAATTTGCAGATAATCAAACACCTGGTTCAACTCAAATCGCAGGAATGACAAATTGCAAAAAACTCTGAAACAGGCCGGAGGGTTTGGGGGCGACCTAGGCCCCAAATGGGATTGAAATTGCGTTTTTTGTGACCATAGAGAACCTCTAAGTGGACTTAAAATATCAGTTACCTTGTTTCATGCATAATTTAAAATACCCAACTATCAAGGATACATGATACCTAATTGTCTCAAAAACGCCTAAGTACTGGCTGCTCCTATGCAAAAGTATATAAAAACTGTCTGCAATTGACTCAAATAACTCCACACTACATTCTATATTTTTATACATAGAGATATACACATGGTTACACTGATGTACGTGATGTAAACAATGTGACGGCCTGCCAACTAGCGGTCAGCTTGTGAAATAATGTACTGGGTCCGTAAAAATTTTCTCAACGAATTTACGTGATTTACAAAAATGGCACTACTGGTCTTCCAAAAACTCGGAATTCCACGTATCTGCAAAAAATTGTCATTCCTGAAATTGGATTTTATTTTTGTTTAATCTTATTATAAGCAATGATGTTGTTTCTGGACAATCTACATAAGCTGGTTTGCACACTGCACCTATACACAGTAAAATGGGAAAAAGAAACCATTTAATAGTACTCAAAATTCTTTTAAATTTTAAAGTATGAATTACAAATTTGAAAAACCTTACCAATTTAATTTTCTTAACTAGTTTGTAACAGGAGTGCTTTATGTTTAGCACGAATGGCAAACATTTAACGAGCAAGTTAGGTAAGCAAAACACTGAATACCTGTTTAGTTACTTCATTAACCCAGGGAGAAACACAGTTGCTGAGATCTGGACTCTCGGAAGCCCATTCTCCATCAAAACCACACCTCCAAATGGCTTCACCTGTTCATAAATGCAGACAAATTAATTACAAAATAAGTAGCTCTGGTCAATTATAATCAAGCTTAATCTTTTAGAAAGCTACCGTCCGTATTTCAGTCCTATTTAGTAACGAGCAATGTCCGTATACTCTAACAGTACAATTACCTATGGTATTATGTGGGCATGGCATAGTGGCTTTAGCTCCTGCAGATGTCTCTGGCCATGTAATATCACGAGCTTTCTTACTTCTACAGAAATTACTCTGGGCAGTTGTTGTCACCTTGCTGGTAGATTCATGCTTAGCTGTTGTAGTCTTAACAGCAGCATTCGATGATGGCTGTACTGTTGAACTGCTGCTACTTTCAGCATGTGTTGTTGGTGTTGTTCTGGGCTTTGCTGTAATAGAAAATTGAAAAAACTGCAAAACTAGATTTCAGACATCCGTTTGTCGAATTACTGAACTAGTGAGTTATTAATTTTTTTATCAATCAAAATTCTTTTTCACGGCGGAATAACATTATATACTAGCCTGCAGGAATGTTACACAAACTGAATTTACAAACCGAAACCAAAACCGAAAGTGCAATTATTGCCAAACCGAACAGAAACTTTCATTTCGGTAACATCCTTGCTAGTGCGCACAGCATCAATTTTCAAGATACAATTATAAAATTTACAGCAACAAAAGTTGCAAAACAAATAAATTAAAATTAGAATTGATGATGAACAAAGTAAAAAGAAATTAATAAGTCACAATTAATGATTTGATTTGAAGTCACTATTTCTAAAAGTTCAGTACTTGTTGATCTCGTAGTTGGCGTAGATGAGGTTGAGCTCTTTGTAGTGGTGCTCGTCGTCATTGTTGTTAAAACAGAATCTGAAAGTACCGTTTAGTACAATGAAACAAGTTTTGCAACTCAGCAAAAATAGCTGTAAGAACTGAAATGTCAACACATCACACACAATGAGCTTTTTCACAGTTCCAGCAATTGATGATGATCGTGAAAAGATGAAAGGTTAAATGTATCCGACAATGCATTTGTGCACACTTGACAATGCCTCGCAGCCCATGCTGCTGTAACAGTCACAGTTTTAAGAGCTAGCTAGAACTTTACCTAGTTTGTTTTTTTCTTCCAAGTGAGTTTCTACTAGTAAATCACTCTATTCACAGATTAATGTATAATTAACTAAAGTCCACGCAAAACATCTGATGTTATTAAACTGACGCGGCACACAGCTTTGCTTTACCCACACCCCACGTGACGGTTGTAATTAACAAGTGTTGCTGTGGTATCCTTAACCTTTGACTGCAACTACACGTGCGGACAACAACACTGTGAAAACGCATATTTAGAATTTACATTGAAATTAAGTTTAAAATTTGGCTAAGCACACATTTCCTACAGCACACCACACAAGCTTATCTTTACACTTGAAAAACCAAGATATTTTTGTTAGTTAGAATCAGTTGCTACACTTCACGATAGCAGCGAACCCTAGACCTGGGTAATCTTACTGATATAATGTAAATTAATTAATTTAAAGCATGCAGGTTATGAAATTCTTACTCCAGATTGAATTTCAAGTTTCTAAATTGTCCATTATGCGATGTGTGAATAACTGAGTGGAGTGCTTGGTGATCAAAGTTAAACAACACCACGCCTAGTCAGTAAGTGGATGACAGATCACATGCAAAACTGCCTCTGGATAGCAGCATTTGTCCTACTAACAATTCTACCATGTTGAAGGAAGTAAAAATGTGAAGGAAGCAAAAAAATTTAAAGGCACCTCCGCAGTTCAGTATTACACCTTAAAAGAAATCAGGATCCAATCTTTAACTAGAGCTTAAAACAATCTACTGAGTATACTCTATAAAAATATTAAAAGGAAACACACTATTATAGAATAGCCTACACCCAGAAGAATTATTATCACAAAAACATGTTGGATTTTGCCATTCTCTAGGCAAACTTCTTGCACAAAATACAGGCATTGAACTTCTCATATCAAAGGTGTTCAGTTGAAATGTAGTACACACGTTTGAAAGCCTGTTCGTAAGCATAGTTGTAAACTTGAATTTTGAATGTTTATCTTAACATTTGCTGAGTTTTGTGTATCACACTGAACGTTGTATGTAGCACTGTACTTCAATTTTCATTTTCACAAACACGTGCACCGAAACATCATGGAATGTATGAGTTGTTCAAAATTATGTTCAGCTCTGATGTCAGGATTATTTGGACTTACCAGCCGTTAATTATACATGTACTTTTACTCTACTCTTTAGCGTATTATTATAAGTGTTAAACTTATTCTCCGTACTTCAAAATGGAGTAGGATATGAGCAACCATCCCGTTCCTTTAAGAAGATTATCATTAATTATGTGTTAGACTCAGGCTTTGCCACAACACTGACAAAAATCCACATTAAAGTAGCTCATGCTGTTGAATACTAAAACCCATCTTGTTGCACTGAGGGCTCAGCGTTGTTCAAATTGTATACGACATACAATAACCTGTATTTCAACGATCTGTCTCTTATGATAAATGAAACTAACATAATTACGTAAAGCAGAAATGTAATAAAATACTGAGGTAAATGGTTATGTAAAAACTTCGATTACCTGGGTAACAATTGTAATGAACTTCCAGGTATTTTGGAGTCGTCGGACACTGGTCACCAAATACTTCACTGCTAGCTTGAATTGCGCAACTTCGTTTATTTTTACACCTGCAAATCCATATTAAGCAAACACTGAACAAGGTATTATGGTCCACATATTTGCACATTAGGCCTATAACAAATCAATTAAATTCTGTATAAAAACTGGAAAGCACGATCATTGTTTTGCTCCTTTGTAATTTTCTTTTATGTTACCATTAATACCTGCAGACAAGATCGGATTATGACCTTTTGGGGCCCCCGGGCTAATGAAATTATTTGACCATATCAGATGGATCCCCCGGGCTAATGAAATTATTTGACCATATCAGATGGATCCCCCCTCTAACTCGGCCACAAGATGAGCAAGACGATAAACAAACCTGGACTGAGGCTCCATAGTTCACAAATAGGGCTCAAAACTGGGGCCCTTTATTTCAAATAAATGGCTTCAGAAACCCAGACTCTTATCTCAAATAAGGGGTCACAAATAGGGGTCAGTTTTAAAAGTGGGTTTTCGAACTGCTTTTTAAAGTTGAAAATTTTTTAGTTTAATTAATTATTCGGGAACACAAAATATTAGAATTCAAGTCATTTTTTCTAAAAAAAAAGAAAATCTTTCAGCAAGGCCCTGAACTTTGGGGTTGCAGCCTTCCTATAGGACAATCCAGCCCCGCCTACAGAATGGTAAAGTACTGAGAGCTTTTTTATAATTGTATTTGAAGAAGAAACAGTTGAATTGCATATTTTTGTACTGCATATGTACAATATATACATTTCTTTCGACAAATTTAACTCAGACCAGTTCACAGGCCTAGTAATGCCACTGATGGCAATTTAGGAACATCAGAATGCAAAGTTCAGTGTACTAATCAAAATTACAAAGTTATGATTTTGAAAGAAATACAAATCCAGAATGCAAAGTTCAGTGTACTAATCAAAATTGCTAAGTTATGATTTCGAAAGAAAGTTAAATCCTGATTTAAATGTGGAAGTTTCTAGCAAAGGTTGAAAGGGGCGATGCTGTGAAAAATTTACGAGCATCTTTCCTACATAAATTAATCCAATAAATTTCCACCCACGTGATTTTAACGAGTTTTTGCAATGGTGGCTGGTTTTAGTGTTCACACAGTGTTTACGCAATTCGCAGCTCATCGAAAAAGCAAACGCTTGAAAAACTAGGACAACAACTGAAACAAACAACACGAATAGTAAAGTACTAATGAAACAAAGAAGAATAGTAAAGTGCACGGGGTTAAAAAGCAAACACCGCGTAAACATGCATGAAACGGATTTTCAAAATATTAATGTCGACAGCCGCGCCATGAAAGAAAGCTGCATTTTGCAGACGCTCCAGGCATCACAGATCGATAAGCAATACAAGAGCACGGGCTGTAGAATATTTCAATAACAATAGTAACTCAAGGCGTACAGATGTTTCTCGACAAGCAACGATTCATTTTATTGTTGCATTTGAAATAGTACAGTGTGCGACAGAATGCAGCAGTCATACCACAATCCTGGTACAGATTAGGCAAAACAAGGCATCATTTATAAATCTTTAGAGCTGATGTCAACATAGCGCAATCTATTATCTTTCTTCCTACCATTTCCACTAACACATCCTTCTACCCTTCCTGTGTCATCTAACCTTTCTCCCAGTTCTTTTTTTGTTCACTTATCCATTCTTTTTTATCTTGTTCACATGACAGTGGGCTTATACAAGCCTTTGCTTCTCTAGCCCACTGCAGTACAATTATTCTTTTATGATAACGATAGTGTATGAAACATAATAATTTATTACAGTATGACGTAATAATTTCGATGTCACTGTGTGCTTTATATTGTACTGAATGTGATAGTAATAATAAATAAAAAATAATAAAAAGAACTTTGAAATACATTTCAGTTTTGTACTACGTTACAGTAGAGTCCAGGTAATAAAGTCACAGGT
The DNA here is from genome assembly GCA_030141605.1 of Tubiluchus corallicola. Taxonomy (NCBI): domain Eukaryota; kingdom Metazoa; phylum Priapulida; class Priapulimorpha; order Priapulimorphida; family Tubiluchidae; genus Tubiluchus; species Tubiluchus corallicola. Next base: position 69,780 of record JAQGDQ010000419.1, read on the forward strand.
AAAAAAGTCAGGAAAAAATAAAACAGGAAATAAGAAAGAACCCTAACCTTAAGATATTGAACAAAATGTGATTTTTTTCACGTACGTGTAACACCACTGTAAAAATGTATATAAATAGTGTTACCACGTTATGCATTGCCAGTTAATAACTGATTTAAAAATTTTCTGTTCTATTACTTTAATTGCTTATGATATTTAAATAAACTGTGACTGACGTCTTGAAAATGCGATGCGAGAATAATATTTCAAATCTTGTCATTGGGGTTTTACTTACTTCCGATATCATCACAGCTTAAAATAACTATTATACTTATTTGTTATAATGCGTAAGCCAGCGTATCAAATCTAATAAGGCTGCTAAAAGTGTATGCAGGAGGGCACACTAATGAATATAGGAGAGTTTGGTACAACGAAGCTTGGTAGCGGCAAGTATGGTACAGGTAATTTGCTACTATGATCTTCATCTATAAAGAATTTTTAGTACTAGGAAAATCTATTGTAGGGAATGTTTGGTGGAAGGAAAATATGGCACAAGGGATGTTTAGTTTTAAAAAAGTGTATCAAACTTTCCAATACTAAACTTTTCCCATACTAAACTTTCATAGCACTAAATCGCTTACATGCCATTTTGAACTTACAAGTACCAGATTTACTTGCAGCAAAAATGCTTGACAAAACTTCGTCAGTATTGCATTTACCAGTACCATATTTTCTCTGTACCCAATTTTCCATGTGCCAACATTTCCCAGTACCAAAAATTCCTAGTAGCAAAATTTCCTTCGTATCAAAATTACCAGGTCCAAATGTACCAAACTTAGTAGTGCCAAACCATTTATTATGCACCACTGGCCACAGTCAGAAATGCCACCAGAAACAGACGAATGAAGATTTTAGGCCTCTCACCTTTCAGCAACAATAATTCTGGCATTCCGTGAGACGCAAGACAGACTCCAGTCTCCAGTTACTCCATCCGGATTGCACAGTTTGACACTGAACCGTCCAAAATTTGCCCGGATGATGCGGATGAGGTTTGAATCCGGACAGGAGATTTCCAGAAAGTCATTCTCACAGGCGTAGGCTGTGAAGAATTGAGGTTTTATAGCAGGGCGCCCTAGACCACCTCCTGACGATTCTCTGGAAGCTGCGACGGCTGCAGGAGCATAGGCTACAGCGTCAGAGCCTGAGAAAAGAACAAGAGTTTTGAATTAGGTTATAGAATGAGTACATTATAAAAATGTGTTGAGCTACAGTTGCTAATATCAGCAAAATGTGTACTCTTTGACATAGCGACCTCATTAACTTTACATCATTGTCTGGAGTTTGAAAGTCAGCATGATATCTTGTTCTTGCGAGAAAGTACAATTTTACCTGAGAAATGTATCTAGCATAACGGGAATCTAAATCAACGTCAAGACTAAAAGTCAAAAGTCACAACTTTCAAGACTAAGATCGACACCGATGACGAAATTAAAAAGACATTAATAATACTATCAGATAAGTTGTACATAAGCTTACATTGCAATGAATATGAACTTTTTAGACAGCTAAAGTTTAAGTTTAAATTTGTTTCTTTTCTCTAGTGCACAATCTATATCTATTTGCTCTAGCAAGCTTTACAATGGTTACAATTTTAACATCACATACCACCATGGTTACAATAAGTTTACGTATATATAAAATTATAAAATGTCTATAGTGGGCCCAAAATACATCAAGAAAAACATTAAATTCATTAAACGTAAAATGTCAAAAGTGAATAATTCGACAGAATGATAATTTGGACCAGTAGTCAAAGGTATCTGAGAAATGCTAGATCAGAAGATTGATCAAAGTGGTCACTTATCCAATAATCAAACAAGTTCACCTGTGCAAGTTAATCACCTAACATTTGAAACAGACATTTCAGGCACGTAAATAGCAACTGGCAAGCAAATGCATTTAATTAGCATCTCTTGTTTCAGTAGTCACAGTAGAACCATAAACCAAGACGACCCGTTAATGACATTGTAAATTAGCTCAAATTCTCTGGTTCAATACAGCCCAAGGACCGCATGGCACAAATTACGGACGTTTATCTCTCTACAGATATTCTGAAACAATGAGTCGTGGACTGGTCGTTACGTAACACGAAGTTGCTTCAAGTCGGTGACCTGAGACATGACAATGGAAGGATTCTCTACTGATAGCGTGGCAAAATCCTTGGATAATCAATACGCGGATATGCAGCAATTGCAATCGATTTCATGGCCGCCCTAGACATTATTGACACAGCGAGATGCACTGCGATGATTCAACGAGATCTGTTTGCTAGAGCTAAGAGCCGCAAAGGGGAAATGAATTCAAGTGCGCGTACACGCATTTCAAACAAAACACCCGCGCTGAAGTACATGGAAAATATAATCTACTGTACAGTACCATAACGTAAATATACATATGTGACTTACGACCACAATATTTACAGTAAAGTATATACTATACTCTATGCATCAGCAGAAACGAACACAGGCCTATATATTTAGGCATCCCATATGTTGAGGTGCTTATGCACAAGTTTGTATTTTCTTTCAGAAATAAGGTTTTTAACACTTCTAACTTGCACATTAAAATCTGTTTTACAGGGTGACGCTTATATTAATTCTACTCTGCATGCGAAATGGAGGTCAATTCTGTTCCATGGACCTAACGATTTTATTACTTGAATTTATGGATTCTGATTAATAAGTTTATAGATTATGTATTAATAAATTGTGTATTAAGAGATAATCATGTAAATGTAATTATAGTCCTATAATAGTTGACTTGTATATATATATATATATATATATGTGTGTGTTTGTGTGCAATTAATTTAATCTTTATTTTCAGAAATTAGATTTTGCTTAAGGCTACTTTAATTTCACGGATTTTATATATTGTATTTTTGTATAGACTTTCTTGTCTGAAATAGAATTATAAATAATCAAAAATCCAAATCGCTAACCAAGTTTCGCTAGACAACAATTTATGTAACACGTGCACTGAAAAATTCCCGTAAAATTGTCTAGTAAATTACTTGTTAGGCGAGAAACAGTTGAAAGCCATGAAAAGCATTAATAAAGAAGCAGAGCTTACACGGGCACTATACAACCACAATGTAGCATAAATTTCACATCAAATAAAGTAAAATGCAACGTAATTTGCAAATGCAAAGATGTGTAACTCGAATACTCGTACACGTGTGAGCCTACTTCACTCTTTAAAAGTGATGGCATTACATAAAAGAAGTTATGCAGTTGGGCCATCAAATAATGACAAACATCTAAATTTAGACAAATTCCGATTCTGTGTTTTTAACAGTGGCGACAACCATGACAGACAGCGCTGTAATTTACTTCATTTTCATTATCATCTCTTTTTCACATCAACGGTCAACCGTTTGCCTCTTCCCACTGCATGCGCCAATGATTTTACAAGCCGCAACTTGACTTTACGACCCTAGCACACTTTTACCATTTTTCCATACTGCTACATCGGTTTATATTTTGGGTGGGGAGATTCGTGAAAATTTCCCATAATTATGTTTGACTAATATCGAGATGTTTAATAATTAATTTAGCCTTTATTTGATGAGCAATCATTTTATAATTACGCAATAATCCCTGCTTTGTGAGCCGCCCACTTATTATGGAAATTTATGTCAACGTTAAATAGATGGTTTGCTAATATTTTAGCGAGCAACACTCAAATAACTCACAAAGCCGTGTAAAATTCCCAGTCTCTGAGATGAGTCATGGCTGTTTCTAGGAAATGACACTATTTAAAGACTGAGCGACAATAATGTCAGAGCTATGCAGGTGCGCAAAAACATGACAGTGAAATCATCTCTTCTCGCGGAACGGAATCCGGTTCTACTCCAAACAACCTCTTCTAAAATCGCCTTGGAAAAACAGATCGGGAGAAAAACCAATGGAAATGTTAATTTCGACAAATATGGTTTGTTTTAATTAGCAAGTAAACCCCCGCCCTCGCAATGACGTACGCGAAACGCTAGTAACACCCAGGTAATGTGTTCAAAAGTAGCCTCGTGCCTTGTACAATTGTCCCCTAGTGCACTCCATTCATCGTGGCATTGTCAAGAAAAACGGGTCAGCGATTTCAAGCGTCTACAGAAATAGAAAGCGGGGCCGACATCTAGCACAAGCAAATACCAAAGTTATACATTGAGTTAGAGGTGAAACCTTGTTAACTAATTAAGAGCTTTGAAATAATCAGGTGAAGGAGGACAGAGCTACTGTATTATTTACTTCTTGTTGCATGACAAGCTGAACGTGACAAGGCTTTAAGTACGTGTATAATCAATAAATTACTAAATAAATTAATCTTTCTGTAACATCCATACTACACGAGAATAGAAAGCTATACCCTTTGCCTCCGAATATACATGTAACTGACAACGTAAAATTATGTAAAACACTAAAAGGAGCTCGAAAGTTCAGCCTCTTTTGCCAGTGGACTGCATAATTTTGCATAACTGGTTTCGTTATTTTTACGATTACAACAGAAGAAGTTGAATAACATGAATTAATTCTTGCTAAAAATTCTATATCCTGTACTTAAAACAGCAAAATTGTACAGTATAACTAAGATGATTTGTATCACTGAAGCAAGCAAGTTCAACGAACATTTTTTAACTTATATATATATATATATATATATATAAATTCTTTATTTGTCATTAAAATGGTTCACTCATTATAATAAAATTGAGTAATCCTCAGCGTACTGTTAAAATAACAACACTGTTCAAGACAAATGCGTCCAGTGCAGACTAAAAAAAACTAAAGTGTAAAACTAAGGCCTAATTATATACAATAAATGAACATATTTACAAACACAATATTAAAATATTTTTACAAAACAATATTACAAAAAAACATTAAATTTTACAAGACATATTTTACACTATATATACATTTAACATGACACAATTCACAGAAACATGTTTTACATTACATAAATTTTTTTTTAATTTTACATTTTTAATCGTTTTATGGAGTTAGGGGCGGGGGTAGATGAAAATCAAGGAAATTTGAGACATGTCTTACTAAAACGCAGAACTGCCTATAACAAAGGCAACGAAACCAATCTCCGTAATTATGTTCTATAATTTAATATATAAAAATGGGGTCGCAAAGGTGATAACAATAAGTACTCAAATTAACGAATAAAATTAATTAGTTATACAAAGTTAACCACATACCAGATTCAGTAATAGGTACAGCACACATAAGAGAACATAAAACCAGCAACAACATCGTCGTGGTCATCAGCAACATGTCAGCTACCCTGTCAAAAAATGCACGAACAATTTTTGTTATTTCATTAATACACTAAAAGTAATTACAAATGGGGTACACTGTCAAGAAAAAATTAACCAATACTCGACAGCCCGATTGGACAGCTGAAGTTTATCAAAATTTAAAATTCGTGGTCAATTTTTAAGCATTGAAATTTCTTATTCAATTAGTAGGGTTTAAACGCTAGCTGACAACTTTATTACAGTTTTACAACATTTCCTGCATATCTTCCAAACATTTCACACCCAGCTGTAACCACAACATCGTTAATATATAATTTATATTGAAAACTTTTCCGAAAACTAGAGCGCGAATGACAAGTGGAAAATTTAACGTTATTGCGTTGAACGAAAAAAAAACAGGTTTTAATTAAACGACTTTTACATGGCATTAATGCATGATTTGCATTTGGGACTCATTAAAATAAAAGAAGGAAAACCAGACATGTTCCTAACGAGATTCGAACTCAGGCCTTTTGAACGCCAGGAACTGGGGAATTTCAAATTCTTGTTTGGGAGAACTGTTATAAAGTAATAAATTAACCAAGAAGTAATTTCATTCAAATTTAACAAAACTCTCAAAACTTTACTGGGCTGTTATACAGTCGAATAAAACTAAAAACCGGACCTATATAAACAGTGTGCGTGTACCTGGTATAGTTTAGAAAGTCTTCACTTAGCTAGAATACAAGACCTACAGCACTCATTAGCGCAATAGGAAAAAATACGAGCCTTCTTCATCAAGGTCATTACTAAGCACCCTGAAATATCGCCTTATATCGGAAACTTGAAACTGTGACGTTTCTATCTAAATCCTACAGTTAAAAATTGACTTACAATTTCGACAACACCGTTTTGCACTAGATCCACATTAGACCTTAATACATTCACGATTATAACAGTATCATATATATATTTAACGAACAGAACGCAGTACTTTCAAAAACTATAGCTTACATAGGTAGAACACAGAAAAATTCTATTTTTATAGCCAAATTATAGGCCTACGCAGGCAGCCGTAGAAAAACGTCTCAAATCTTCATTCAGTTACAGTAAATTGGCCACATTCCGCGGGAATTCAAACTAAGAATATCATTATCGGTAACTATAACTGCACAGCATAAAAACTTGTGTGAACGTAATTATAAAACTACCTGATAAGCAATTAAACGACAAAAACCTGCTTCTAGTTTTGTATTCATAACATGCTGATTGTATGAGTAATAGACTATCATACAGTACTTTAACGGTAAAGTTCGAAGCATTACAAAACAAACACTACTTTTATTTACATTGAAATAATACCTGTGCCTGCTAGTAAAGTAGACTAATAGCAATGCACAAATACTGCACTAGCGGCAACATAAACAGCAACACAAGTTTTAATAGTAAATCAGCATTTTATTTCGGCGTAAAATGTACTTTTATTGGTCTCGTGCGATCAAATAACAGAAGGTACACCGGAATGAGGGTAAAATGGCACAAGAAAAATGGCGTGGTAAATATTGTTTTTTGTCTGTTAGAGCAGTAAATCTATGACGAAAAATATGCTTAAAAGATTTCCACGGAATTGTTTTTTCCGATTTCCAAGATATTTGCTTTATGGAGAAGGCGGGTTATACGATGTCAAAACGGCCATTTTTAGCTCGTTCTTTTTTCGCAAAATTTCACCGAACAGTACAAAATCATTCGTGAAGCACTTCATGGTGGTCTCAGAGGGAGCGTCTAGTACTTCTTTCTTTATTAGTTTCCTCCACCAGAACGAACAACTACAGGTTAGTTCCAGGTTCAATTTTGAGAAATTCTCGCTCAGAAACTGTGCAACGCTGTTTGTAACCATTTGCTTCTTAATGTATATTACCTTATAAGCTGACTTCGTATGTAAATAGCTATACATAAATCAGTCTATCACACCGCCACAAATAAGGTTAGAAAAAATAGACAAACACTATGTGGAATATTCGTGCATTATTGACTATAATTCTATTTCATTTAACAAACTACTCTGTGAGTCTTTTGCTAGCTATATAATACTATGCAGGTACATTTTTGTATGTTTGCTTGTTATTCTTTGTTTTACGTTTTTATTCAAAGAATCAGATGAATAACTTTAACCTTGCTCGACTTTGGTAGAGATATGTTTCCTGCTAAGCGCATTCTAGTTTTATTACAGAAATCAAATACATTAAAATAACCTGGGTCATTTTTTCCCTGTGCATATTTTACCTACTTTTCCATTTATACCATTCTGATTTTAATAATTATTGAAATTTGAGTTTTGTTTTGTCATGCAATTTTTTTAAAATATAGACTATGTTGATTTAGAGAACTAAAAACAAAAGTTTATCAAATCACTAGTCAGTAAATTTATTGCACGTATATTATATGAAATATTAAATCTGCATGAAGTATTTTGAGTTCTAGCATGCAGTTTTGGCATTTAAAATGATTCCAATGCTTGTTTTTTTGCTTTTCATTGGATTTTAATGTTGATTTGTTATTATTTTGTTTTGTTTTTTTTCACATGAAATACTGAAATAATATTCGAAATAACTCTGTTGCTTGGTTCTTTTTATATTTTAATGCTTGCATGCATTATTGCAATTACGTTTCATTTGTTTTTTTACGTTGATGTTATTTTGAATTGTTATGATTTTTTTTGCCTGAACTTTATTTTCGTTAAGTTTTTTTAAGTATGCAACTGTTGTGATTCTTTTCATTTTAAAGTTTTCTTTAAAAGTATGCATAGTAGCAATAGCCACCTTAACATGGGATGACAGCAGTGATGATCATATGGTCCTTTCTGTCATTCCATCTAAGAAGTTGTATCTAAAAGTTGTTGTTGCTTTTATTTGTGATCTCTAAAGAGACAGTAAACTATTGTACAAGTTTTCTATTTGTACCATTTTTACCTGTGGTATTTTACGGCGCACTGGTACATAAATATAAAAATGCACAAAAACTACAGATTAAATGAGACTCCTAGCAAGAACTTATTTTAGCACTGCTACTCAGCCACTTAGCAGGCTGCATTACAGTAATTACGAAATACAAAGTACATACAAAAAATGTAATTAATTATGAATATGAATACTTGCAGGATAAACCAGACATTTTATCAAAAATGAATGCCCTTTTACAAAATCTTATTGGTCTTTTTTAAACAAATACGTGTCTGCTATTAACTACAGAGTCGCTGTAAACAAGCTAAATTAATGCACTCAAGAAATTAAATATTTTTAGTTTGAAATAATTATGGTGCGTTATACCCTAGTTTCAACGGTAAATCATTGTTATTGCCTTTTCGTTTTGGGCCAATTAAACTTCTTGTCATTGTACCCTCATATTTTGAAAACCAAGCAAATTTCATAGCCCAATGAAACTTTAAATACTCTGACATTTCAGAAATGTAAGAACGATTCGCCCCCCCCCCAAATAAGAATTTTTACACGAATCGGATATAGAGATTACCCACAATACATATTTTGCTGTTATTCTAGAATCTAGAAGAACTATGGCTGTTGTTGGACTAACACCCACTACTACTCTACCTCTGCCCTGGCAAAGCGTACACAAAAAAGGTCAAGTAATTAATGCTAATCAGTTCTTACACAATAAGCTCTTTTAATCAGCCATTCACTGATAACAATGAGGGCAAATGAACCTTTTGCTATATTACACGCGTCTGCTGTACCTCCAATCACAATGGTACAGTAGTAAAACAAGTCGCGTGCTGCAGCTACTGTATTGTTCTGAATCAGAGTAGGCAAATAAGTCCAAATAATACAGCACGTTGTTATAACTTATAAGTATAACGTATTATTTAGTATTTTTACACGTAATCAGTTCAGTGCAGGTTATATAATTAACTAGTACAGTCATAATAATTTTATAAACAACTATAATTACACAACCGTCTAGGTAAATCCACTTTATGAGTTTGTAGACACGTAAACTAAATTAACATGTCACCTATTAGCAAATCAATATAGATGAGTAAAAAGAAAACTAGAATCTACACACTTACCTACAAATCAGCAAGGGTGTAATAATAACTACAAGCTACTCCAGTTCCCGTACTGCGCCTGCAAATACTATGTCGATTAACACTTCACTCATATACAACATTAATCACGAAGTTACCATGTTGAACACATGCTATTACAATCACATTTACAGGAGACAAAACTAAATCCAGCACAGAAAATCTTACATGATCACATTCCATGGCCTGCTGTCTGACTGTGATGTAACTGTAACACGGTCACGCACGAGAGCACCGCCCCTTTTACCTGTAACTTTCTAAGCATAAGCGCAGTTGGCCGTGTACGCTAGAGCCTGTCAGGAAGCTGCAGCAGCGCTTGTCTAATCAAGGAGGAGGCGGTATCATTCTGATCTCCCGCCATTAAACTATAAAAATCCTGCACAATATTTTTACAGAAATAAGAAACACGACCTTTGAGATTTTCAATGCACTACTAAAAGGCACCAATTGTGAATAATAATTTTTATAATAAATATTACTATCCTGATTTGTGAAATTCATCCAATAAATATTTCTTGGATATTGGTTTTTGGATAGTTTACAATAATCCACGACTATCGATAAAGTATGGAACACAAATATCAGTAATAGCACAAATAGACACGAAAAAAATCTATTTAACTATTGTACATAATAATAGCTAGTTGTACGTTTTATAACTAAAATAAGCCCTTAGAATATTATGTAAGCACATTGCCTACTTTAATGTTTTGCGAGATGTACATGTAAGCCGTCGGTACGGCTTTCTCACCTTTCTGCAATAATTTTCCTATAATCAGTCACTGTTTACAAGTCTTGGAAAATCAGAATTTCCCAATGCATTACAAACTTGAAGATTCATGATAATATTAATTTAAATAATTTCTCAAAATTGTACTCAACAAGTGGCCTGCACGTTTTGCATGTGTAACTTGTGTGACAGTAGCGTTGCTTGTCTAAGGATGCTGAAAATAAAGTACATTGTAACCGTTCAAGCAAGATCATGAAATTGTTGCAAGACTTGGAACTGTCTTATATAATTAAGGTGGAGTGTAAACAACAGTATGAAATATAAAATTTTTGAACTTTTCTTTTCAGTAATGATCTTCTTTACATCATACTTACAATGTGCAGTACATCTATAAACTTAGTGTAAGTATTTTTAATACTGCATGGCATTGAATGATTATGGCCATTGGATGATTATTGGACTTGCAGCCGCAAGAAAATCGAAGATTCCATATTGGGAACTAAATCTTTGAGCATATCCTTTCAGTCTTTAATGTTACTCATGTGGTTACTTTTAGTTATTCATCCATGTGTTACAAGTATAATAATAAGCATTTAATAGAAATAAGAATGTCCATGTGTGTTCTACAGCTAAATAAGGGATGGTACAAAATGGGATACAAAAACAATGGGTAACTCGGAAATATTTATTCAAAGTATTGTTCAATCACAGAGAATCTATCATTTCCTCAGTATTTGATGTAGAGCCCTTGTGTGGCTCTGATATAAATCTGCCTCTAATTTTTTGAGGATTCGACCAAAGCAGTGATTTCAGCAGCTGGAAATCATGCTAACCTGAAAAGCTTATAATTATGTGCAATCTAAAATACCAATCAATGGCATTATATTCTTGGATCATCTTGATTGTCTTCCACTTTGTCTTTCGGGATGGCTCCATGATCCAATGAAAAAAATAGACCACAGCATGATCTGACTTGTTGCTGGTGGTAGGGAGAAGTGAGAAAAATCAATTTAAGCGTGAGTCGCGAAGAAAAGCCGTAATTACTACAATAGGATTCGCAATTATAAGTGTATTGCAAGTAGCCACCGCGAAATTGTCGAATTACCTTGTCGTTATGTTAAATATTTTTCAGTCATTTATTGTGCTAATATACACAACCCGTATAATGTTTTAGATACACTATATCGAAATATGTAGTATGGATGTTACAGCCTTTTCTAATTTATTTATAACTAGCATTTTAGGATAGGGTAAAATTTGTAAAATTGCTAGGTAAGCCTTTTCGTATTTTGTTTTACCGCCATTTTGAGCAATAAATATGCTTCTGGCATAAGGCGTCTTGATCACTTTCTGTATGTGTGTTATAGCATTTTTATTTATCATTTAGGAGAAAGGAAAAGGGCAAGATAACAAGTTTTTGTATTAAATTTTACAAACCTGTAAAGTTGCAAAACAGTTCAATAGTAAGAGTTGTTCAAACAAGAAGTAGCGGACCGGGTGGAGAACTGTTAGTTCGCACACCCAAGCTAAGCAGTGTCCATAAGTCATGCATTTTTTGCATTTCAGAGATTTTTGTAAATGGTTAATTTTTCAGTGCTACAATTTCAACTTTCGGTCCTACTTTCACGATTAATTAACATTAATGGTTTTCCAATTATGATTTGGTTATGTTGCAATGTTCTGGTGTGTGGTATTGTTGTATGTTGCTTGTTTTGACCCTGGCTTAACCGACTATTCCCATTGTTGCATGACCACGAATTTGTAAATCTCATTGTAAATAAGGATACACCAAAATTCGGAAACGAGCGGATTTCGGTTCGTTTCCATTGTAGAAATAAAAATCGGTAAAGTTTTGTTTCGGCAAAATTTTTTTCTAAGAAATTCTGCTGAAATTTTGCAAAATTTAGTTTCGATTTGGTTTGTTGAAATATATTCGGTCTCGACCGGTAAAAATTCGTCTTTATGATTCGTCATTTTTGTCCAATGAACACCGCCATTAAATAATACAACTAAGCCTGGCAAGAGCAACGAACAATTTTTCAACAAAACTGTTTGCGCTTGGCGGCCTGGCAACTTGAACTAGCTCATGAAATTTTGCCATTTAGGGTGATGCACCTGGATGCCGTGAAGTTGTTCATTTGTTGACATCTTTATTTTTACAATGTACGTACATGTGGTTTTCTTGTTAATTTTGCAGAAGAAATTGTGAATTTTGCGTAAATTATAATTATTGTCAACACTGTTCAATGAATTTCGTATAACCATGTCAAGCGCCGGTAAATGATGCTGATCAAATGCAAGCATGTGAGATTTCTTGTTTGTGAAATGTGAAATTCGGTTTCGGCAAAATAAAATTGTAGAAATTCGGTTCAGCCAAAAAAGGTTTGACAAATTCGGTACCGGCTGGGTTCGGTAAAATCGGGTTTTGGTGCATCCCTACCTCGTAGTAATGAGTGAGTGTAAACTTTTTGTGAAATAGCATTTTGATGCTTCTCTGACAATTGGATTAATTTAATGTATGCTGTAAACATTACAGTTTTGGATAACTGAGGCATCACTAACTGCATACGTAGATTCTCAAAGGATACAAGGTTTCACTAATATGGTGATGATATAAGATTGGCAAGCTTAGTTTACCTGTCTCAGAGTCTCGTGTACAGCAACTTCTGCCTGTCCTCGGGCAAATTTATCGGCATTTCGAGGAGGTTGTTTGTTAAATTTGTGCCCTGTCATAATAGTACTGACGGACATAACACCAGGATTGCTTTAACAAATTTAAACGTAAATGCACTTCTCTGTAAATTATTGGTGATTACTTTCAGATAATCGTAAGCTATGCCGGAATTACGGTCTGCTACAGCTGTGATGCAGCAGCCGACATACGGCTTGGATCCTTCACAGACTTCCCATGTACAAGTTGATGAGTCGGAGGAATATATGCATCATGAACAGTAATTATCTTTGCTAGTCGATAGATATTTACGGTTTGAGTATAACTGCCAGTTGTAAAGTAACTACTATTACTGAGATGTCAACACTGGTAATTTAGTGATATAAACGGAGATGTGTGATATAATGTCGGTACATTAAACTCCCGTCTCCAACTCCGACTCCTAGAATTATAGAAGATTCAGTTCCGACTCTGACATAGTCTCCTAAAATTTTAGAAGATCTAACTACGAGCCTGACTCCTGAAGTTTTGGAAGCTGCAACTCCGGCTCTGACTCCTGCCTTTAGATAACAGTTTGTAGTACTATCAATATATAGCTACAGTAGCATTTCATCTCTATCAAGTGAATCATCACGCTACTTCTTGTGCTCAAATTCTCTGAAAGCTATGTGCAAAAATAAATACATAATGTCAATATTTTTAAGAACAACAAAAAAAAAAACGAGGAGATAATGCTGTGTCACACATTGCTTACAACCGCTTCATAGTCGAACGCGACACCAAAACAGTTGTAGAGCACTTATTTCTTTAAAATCATTAGTGTCACAATTTATGCATCTTATTGAAAAGACTTACTCCCATGTATAAGAGACCCCCTATTTTTAAAGTGAAAATTCTGAGCAAAAAAGGGTCTCTTATACACGGGAAAATACGGTATCTAGCAACGGGTTGTAATTGCCGAGGGTAAGAAGTGGAAACCTAAAGCGTAACAATCGGCAGTTTACTTTTGCTGATATAATTTACTTCACGTAACTTAATATACATGGAGTTTGTCTGTTTTTACCTACTCCAACAACGACTCCTCTAACAATGATTGTACTCCCGAGTCACTATTCCAAAACCCTAATTTTTGACAACTCTGACTCTTTTAAATAGATTTACTGCCGACTTTACAATCCTGGATATATAAATATTTATTAATGTACTACTTTTTGTTTTTGTTTCATGTTTTTGCGCACTAGTTGACTAAATAAATTGTAATTTTTTGTCAGTTAATAATCCGTCTAAAGTTGTTACAATAATGAAGTTTATTACTTTAAATCAGATCGTTATATATTCAAACAGTTGTTAGGTAAATTAAAGTTTTAATTTTTTTATTTGCATCTCAAGTTTGAAAAATTAGACAAGGTAATAAAGGGAGATCGTATGTGATTGCAATTAGCTAACTGATACTAACAGAAACTAGTGCACTGAAAGTTGTGTGTATTCTAATTATTGATTTTTTAGTCTACAGATGCAACCTGAAGGAATAATGAGTCCGGTTCCTAATCCGGAAGACGTTGATTTCCAAGAAGAACAACATGGGCGGGGTAGACGTAGAAAGGCTCAAGTTCCACCCCCCGCTGAGGTGGAAGTAGCGAAGCGACCTCGAGGGGGCGGTCGTGCACCTACCAAAAGAGCAGGGCGTCCTCTGATTGATGAAAATGCTGGTTTGTTTGAGGTTGTTAAACATGGACGAAGTGCTTTGCAGGTAATCTTGTTAGGTTGCTTAAATAAGAAGTAACTGATAAGGTAGTTTGCACAGAATTTATCCCACGGAAGATTTTTTATAACTTCTAATTAGCTGCTAATGACTGTTGTTAAAAGTTTTTACTTAGATTTATTTATTTTTTAATGCATTCTGTATCTCGCTTAAAAAATAAAAATCTCATTGGCATCTCAGTTCATTAGTTCTACACGACATGCTTTAAGATTACAGGTGTAGTAAAATTTTCCTAATTTTTCATGAATATTTGATGTCTAATTTCCATCACAAAGCCGTTATGTCATATCCCAGTATGGTTTAATAGAAATTTGCTAACCCTAGGAGAGTAAGTGCTATATGTTCTTTGAGCTCGTAAGTTGTTATATTGCATGCGCATGTTGGAACCTGACACAAATAATGGCTTAATGAACTTATTCATAACAGCATAGATGATTGTTCTTGATAATTAGTTGGGTTCTGGTCCTACAACAATTATAATAATAGGTAATCCTATGTTAAATGCTGTAATATAATAATAATAATTTGGTTTAGGACGTAGTCCAGGGACAACACCCATTTAACTTATTACTTGCATGTTTCTTGGATAAGTCTGCTACTTTGGTTAAAAAGCCAGCAGTACCTTTTTTAAGTCTTTGGTATGACTCAGCCAGGAATTGAACCCGTGACTTCCCGGAATGGGGAGCTTGCATGCTACCAATGAGCTATGCCACCCGCTCATATTGGCCTTGGAGTGTTAAAGTATAAAAAATTAAAAAAAATGATTGAATAGACTGGAATAACCATCCACAATATGAACTGTTTTTTATTAATGATGCGAGGTAATTATGTTTTAGTCATTAGTGGATGACTGGATAGAAAGATACAAAACGGACAAGGATCCTGCGTTGCTGGAATTGATGCAATTCTTCATCCGGTCGTCGGGTTGCAAGGGGGTCATTACTCCGGAGATGCAGGAGACGCTGCAACATGCTCAGATCATCCGCAGAATGACGGAAGAGTTTGACGAGGTGAGCATGGAATTACTTACTGCTCTTTCTTGACTTGTTACTAATTTGTTACTAATTAAGGTCGGTATTGTTGGCTCAATTCGAATTATTTGTTACTGTTTTATTTCCATGATTCGACAAGAAAGCTACTTAAAGGAAAATCAAATGATTGATTAGACTCAACCTCATTTTAATTTACATATACATTTCCAAAATGTACATTTTCTTGTCTCTAAATGTTTGTGCAATGGCAGGCATCTTCTCTGTGTGTCAAGCACGTTTGTGTAAACGAAGGTTGCTGTAAGGCACTGATGTGATGTAACAAAAAAACTCTACATCACAGATGAACACAGATGGGAATTTGACAATAAGCAATCTAGAAAACGATTAATTGTTGCATTTATGCCTCATCTGGTCTTTACTTTGGACAACTAATAGAGCTCATGCCATTGTTCTGCTCTTGAACCCACTATCAAACTTAAACCGTAATGTGGAGTAGAAAGATAGCATTTCATATGAAGTAAACTAAAAGCTGGATTTTTTTGTTATTTTTGATTGTCTGCTGTTTTGTGTCTTATAGGACAGTGGAGATTATCCATTAATCATGACTGGACCAACGTGGAAGAAATTTCGTACAAGTTTTTGCGAGTTTGTACAGGTTCTGGTGCGGCAGTGTCAGTACAGCATCATTTATGATCAGTATCTGATGGATAATGTTATTTCTTTACTCACCGGCCTGTCTGATTCACAAGTGCGGGCATTCCGACATACGAGCACGTTAGCTGGTGAGCGCTACATCGTAAAAATGTGTTCTTACGTTTTGAGTTTATCGTTATAAATAGTTCTGCCTTTGTGTATTATTTGTGCATTTACAATCTGTGAATGAATCATATTATTCATGTTTTCTTGTCTAACAATCAAGAATAGTTGTAATTAAAACATTCTCTGGCATCAAACTTTAATTGCATTCGTGTCTATGTGGGTAGTATTAATTGATTATGCAATAATTTGAGTGCATTGTTGTGATTTCATTAGCTCTGCATTTTTAACAGTTGCCATGATTTTGAGTTTTTCATTCATATTGATGGTATAGCTTTCTTGGCAATTGTGCTATTTTACTAACAGAGACTTTGCTGCTCTTGAGAAAACATTGTAGTAGTGTCAGTTTGATGATTTGATTGCAATTACAGTAATGAAGTTGATGTCAGCATTGGTGGACGTTGCTCTTAGTCTTAGTGTGAACAGAGATTTTACTCAGCGTCAGTACGAAGCGGAGCGTCAAAAAAGCCAAAACAAGCGAGCGACGGAGCGGCTGGAGATTTTAATGGCAAAGCGGCGGGAGGTTTGTAGCTTCTTCATTGTGTTTCTCGCATTGAAGAATGATGCGCGTATTTGATATTTTACGTGTTTGAAGTGAAATACTGCGTTAGTTATGAATTTTTGTATTTTTAGCTGGAAGAAAATACTGAAGAAATAAAGAATATGTTGACTTACATGTTCAAATCAGTCTTCGTACATCGCTATAGGTATGCTAATTTTTGTTTTCTTGACTCTAAATTGCTTTAAATGTGTTGCATTTAATTCATTTTGGTCGAGAAAGCGTGTTTAGTTTGTAAGTGTCATCAGCTGAATAACGAATGTTTTCTAAAACGTCTGCTGTATAAACTGGGTCTGTTTTGCTTTAAATAATGTTTTTAATTGCTTCAGGGACACACTGCCAGACATTAGAGCTATATGCTTGGGAGAGATTGGATTTTGGATGAAGAAGTTTCCTAACATGTTTCTTGATGACGGTTATCTCAAATACATCGGTTGGACACTTCACGATAAGGTCGGTTCTCCTGTTTCGACACTAGAATTTTTTCTCATTGCATTCTAAATAATGTAAAAATAAATGTGATTGTTGTTGATTGTTTGTAAGTGTTTTTCATCGCCATGTTAAATAATGTTTTCTGAATGTCTGATTTCTTGATAGGTTGGTGATGTGAGGCTCAAGTGTTTGAATTCTCTTATCCCCCTGTATGAAACAGATGAACTTGCACCAAAAATGGAACTCTTTACCAACAAGTTCAAGGTTTGTTGTTGTGAATGACTTTTCTACGAGTTGACGATTGTTTACTATGTTTAACTGTGTAGATTTTACAAGCTTGGTCGTTTTAGCGGAGTGGTGAGCTTAATTTACTGCTGTTAGCCAACTTTGCTCCGTTAGGTTTTGTTCAGTAGGTTTCCAGTAATGTTCCGTTACAGTTGCCTTGACTAAAATGTTTTTTGTCATCTCTTGTATACTGAGTTTATGATTTTAAGTGCTTCTATTGTTGGAGCATTATAGTTGAATAAAGAATCGTGGTGATAATGATAATACAGTCATACCTCCATTGTCGAACGTCTCCGTACTCGTACAAATCTGTTTTCAACCAGAAAATTCGAGTTGAAATTGTCTCCGTTCTAGACCAGAATTTCGGTACTTAACCAACCGCCAAACACGTGGTGAACGCACGCGCGGCGAGCAGAGCCGAGCGTGATCGACTGCACCTGAGAGTAGTGACGCACAACATTTGAATCGCCTAACATCGCTAAATGCTTTCTATGCTTATTTTTCTTCGCTTTTTCCGTGCAGGAATAATTATGTTTTTCTTTCAAAGTAATTCTATTATGTTTTTCTTACCAATTATATCATATCTACTGTTTGAATAAACATTTTTGCATTATTATATTTTGTTTTACTACATTTGGTACAGTTCATTTGGTGCTTGAGAACGGATTATTTGGTTTTACATTATTTTGTTATGAGAATAAATGATTCGGTACTCAACCAAAGCGGTTTTCAAGCTTTTTTAAGAACAAATTGTGGTCAAAAACAGAGGTACTATTGTAATAAGAACAACAACGATTGTTTAAGTAAAGTCGTCAGATGAGTAATTAACAGAAGCTCAAAGAGCTTTTTGCCGACTGTAAATAGCAATTTTAGAATTGAATAGCAGAAAGTATTGTTACCTTGCTTTTGCAGTAAATATTATGCACCAGGCAGGGAAGGAGCTACCATTTTTAAGTCTTTGGTATGACCCAGCCTTAGTATCGAACTCATTACTTCCCAGAGGGAAAGCTGACACGTTACCAACTAGATTATATTGTCTGGTAATTGTCTATACCATCTGATGCAGGGCTGTTTTCTCAAAATTGTTATATAGATTGTTGGAGTCTTAAATATGTAGTGTATTTAATGTATTTACTTGTGGTTTCAGGATAGAATTGTATCTATGACGTTGGATAAGGAATATGACGTAGCTGTGCAGGGAGTCAAACTTGTCATTGCTATTCAAAAGTAAGAGAAGCATTTAGTTTTATACAAATAAGTGATTTATTTCTGAGGTATCACAATCTAATTAGAGTAAATGAATTATCACTGGCATCGTAGTTAGCCATTGTTATCAAACCGTCATAACTTTTCTAAAATTCTTATCGATAATGGCAAATGAGTTTTGTAAAAAAGTTCAGGAACTGCACAGCAGTTGATGGTTTATTAACCCGTTCCATGAGCAGGTTACTGGTATTGAACATGTTCAGTAAATTTCACTTGGTGCTGATAGCCTTCATAAGAGCTGTCTGTATTCAGGTGCCTAACTCTTTTCCAATAGAATTCTTATGAAAATGTTGTAAAATATTTACAGAATTATTCCTAGTGTTATGAAACGGTGATTAAATTGATAATATATGAAAGTATTATAGAATAAATGGTTTTCTAGTTAAGAAACAGACATAGTTTCAATGTAAGAGTTAATATAAACATAATAAGACAGTTTTGTTTAGTTTATGCTTGAATTATTGATTGAATATTGGACAAGATGTGTAACAGATGTACAAAGAGTGTTTTGTGTGTTATTACTAAACAAATGTCTCATAATAAAAAGGCTGACATAAGATGGCAGACACTGACTGCATTCATTATTTACCGTTTAATGTCACATGGTCTGCTAAGAAATGCAGTTTTGTGAGATTAGCTGGGGCAGATGCTTTTGTTTTATACAGAGTAATGTAATTATAATACTTATTAAACATGTTCTGTGATTCTGCTTTTGTCTAGGCACCACAAAGAAGTGTTGAATGATAAAGACTGCGAACACGTGTACGAGTTGGTTTACTCATCTCACAGACAGGTGGCGCAAGCGGCCGGTGAATTCTTGAACGAGAAACTGTTCATCATTGACGAAGACCTGCCGGTGACGAAGTCGAAGCGCGGAAAGAAGCGAAGTCGCCATACTCAGCTCGTGAGAGACTTGGTTCAGTTTTTCATCGAATCCGAGGTAAATTTCTATGAGCTTAATCCATGATTCATTTCAAAACAATTGATTGATTTCATCGTAATCACGTTAATTGAAACATAAAACGAAATGCAAATATATAGTCAGGTGTAAGAAACAATTGTGCGAAAATGATTGCTTTTATTTAAAGAAAATAATACAGGGGCACCTAACAAGGCGTGGCTTATGGAAGGACACCCTTCAGTTACTTTATAAGAATTTTAGAGATTTTAAAGTGTTAGTTTTTAGAAAACAATTATTTATTGGCCTTGTCTTTTTTAATTTACTGTGTCTTTTAACAATTGTTAATTGTTATCTCATGCTGCTTTCTGTCAAAAAATCAATAAATAAACACGTTTAGGTAAAACACTGCTATTAAATAATTAATTGCTTAATAGCTTTCAATGAAATCAAATCGCAAAAATTCTAGGGTTGAATGTGAAAGCTGTGTCAAGGAATTACAGGACATTGACTCGATCAAAAATCGATAATCTGTTTTTTGTTATTTATCAAAAACTGGGTAAGATGACTTTGAAGAGAGGCTGCAATCCTACGGACCTTCCTCTTGCTATATTAGATATATCTTACAGTATTTAGATATGATAAAAGTTTAGCTCACGATTTTGTTTGCAAAAATTGTAGTATCAGTTCTAAGTGTTTGATAATGATTTGCTTACTGAACTTTTTGTTTTAGCTACACGAGCACGGCGCATATTTAGTCGACAGTTTAATTGACACTAATCCAATGATGAAGGATTGGGAATGCATGACGGATCTCTTGCTGGAAGAACCGGGCAAGGGAGAGGAAGGTACGCATTCATGTTGATGGTCAATGAGAATGGAAATACTTGTAATTATCGCCGGAAAAACTTCTCTAGTATATGTTGCTTCATGGAGTGTTTGAAAATATTTCACTTATTTTTGCTGGGTATAGTATTATTCGGCAATGTGGTGTTTGTAAAACTGATACAGCTTGTTTTGCCGACACTCATAGTATTATGTTAGTTTACTTGAGCAGGAATAATGGGTACTCCAACTTCATCTAATCTAAACGAAAACGAGTGTTTTATTTAAGGCATTACCTTTTTAACGTTATCAAAAGTTTCGTTTTTAATATTCAGTACTATGGCTAAAAGTCCAAAAATAGTACAATGTAGATGTAAGCTCGGTTTCAAAAAATTGTAGAGGTAAAAACTCAACATTAAACACTATTTACCTAAATTCATAGAAACAGAAGCCCACACACAGAAGTAATGTCGAGTAAAATATTAATTTTGGATTTGCAAGTTAATGAGTTAACCACATTACATACCATCCCTCCCTCTCTTTTTATCACTACATTCCTCTCTCTCTCTCTCTCTCTCTCTCTCTCTCTCTCTCTCTCTCTCTCTCTCTCTCTCTCTCTCCCTCTCTCTTTCTCTCACTCTTTCTTTCTCTCTCCCCCTCTCTCTTTTTCTCTCTCTCTTTCTTTCTTTCTCTCTTTCTCTCCTTTCTCTCTCTCTCTCTCTCCCTCACTCTCTCTTTCACCCTCTCTCTCTCTCTCTCTCTCCCTCTCTCTCTCTCTCTCTCTCTCTCTCTCTCTCTCTCTCTCTCCCTCTCTCCCTCTCTCCCTCTCTCCCTCTCTCCCTCTCTCCCTCTCTCCCTCTTTCTCCCTTTCTCTCTCTCTCTCTCTCGCTCCCTCTCCGTCTCCCTCTCTATCTCTCTCCCTCTCTCTCTTCCTATCCCTCCCTCCTCCTCTCTCTCTCTCTCTGTCTCCCCCCTCTCTCTCTCTTACCTTTTCTCTACCCCTCTCTCTCTCTCTCTCTCTCTCTCTCTCTCTCTCTCTCTCTCTCTCTCTCTCTCTCTCTCTCTCTCTCTCTCTCTCTCTCTCTCCCTCTTTCTCTCTCCTTTTCTCTATCTCTCTCTCTTTCTCTCTCTCTCTCTCTTTGTCTCTCTCTCTCCCTCCCTCTCTCGTCTCAATTCTGCTCTACTAAATTGTCTGCAGCTATTTTTTCCCAGCTTGTTACCAAATTTCATTCTTTTACACCTCTCTTGATGCAAAGACACATTTACCTTGATTTACATTAGTACAGTCGTCCGCAGTTTGTTAGCAGAAAATGTAAAATTTGATGTTTTTATGCAGCTCTGAGTCTGTTAACGTTTAGTTGTTTGTTGTAGCACTTGAAGACAAATACGAGACAAGTCTCATTGAGATCATGGTGTGCTGCGTGAAGCAGGCCGCTACTGGAGAGCCACCTGTAGGACGAGGACCAAATCGCAAATTTTCTATAAAAGAGCAGAAACAAATATTAGATGATAAAATCAAGTTAACAGAGCATTTTATACAAACTTTACCACAGCTTTTACAAAAGGTAGAATCTGCTGTATTGTATTTTAAACGTGTTACATAGCAGTTAAGTGTGGACTTGTTCATTTTTTGTTCTTGTTTATTTTGATACATGTACAAAAATGCCTTGAAGACTGTCTCATTATGCAGTGGGTCACTGCGACATTTTACAGAATAATAGTTGAATATATTCCGCATTGGTTGGTTAATATTCTGCCTCTTCACTGTAACATTATATTCAAACTCGCAAAAAAATTTTGATGATATGGCATTTATGAAGTCAAATATTTTCTCACATCAAGCTAAAATGTAGACAAATTTTTGTTATGCTCTAGTTCATCCTAATTGTGGCAGTTTTCTAAACATGAATTTACTGGTACGTACAGGCTGCTCGTGAAATACCTTCCCACTTTTGTTCTGCTCATGCCAATATTACTCATGAATTTACTGGTACGTACAGGCTGCTCGTAAAATACCTTCCCACTTTTACATTCTCACTTCTAGCCAGATTAGATAAACTGAATAATTTCAGTTTCATCTCTCATATGCTTTTCTGATGGTCACATGTGTTTGCTTACATGCGAACTTGACTAAGTTCTTGTGCAGTTTCCCTACCTCTATGTGTCTCATCACAGAGCCGTTGTCCTTCGTAATGAGATATTAATGATAGGTAATAAGGTAATAAGATTGGTAATATGGTCTCACATTAACTAAGTACTTGCCGTTTAGTACTAGATTTCTTTTCCAAAAAAAACTGAAAATATATGCAGGTGAAAACAATTTCAATCATAAAAACACTATTATCTGCTCATTTCTCTTACAATTTACTTAAGTTTAAATTCAATTTTCTCTGCAATTTCTATGTTAGCAATTATTTTAGCACTACAATTTTTAAAACAATATTAACTTCAGTTTCTATAGCAAGTTTAGTTGTAATTGATAGGTCGGTAGAGGGTAAATTTGCCACGAAAAATGTCTCAAGATGGAATTAGGTTTTGTGTAGAATGTTCTCGAAGGCAAAGTTTTAAAAGTAAACGTTTGTAGCAAATGTATGTTCTATTTTGCAGTATATCACAGATGCAGATAAAGTATCAAATCTCATGCTCATTCCTCAGTATTTTGAACTGGAAATCTACTTGTCGAGTCGGCAGGATAAGGTGAGTGGGTTACATTATGCTTCCGCCTATCTGCTTGCCAACCGATTCCCCCCCCCATCTGCTTGCCAACCGACCCCCCCCCCCATCTGCTTGCCAACCGAGATTTTTCTCTTTAGTTGCTAGAATATGCAGATTTGAAGCAGCTGATGCAGGATGGGATTGTTCCTCTTGATCGCTCTTCTCACACGATTTTCCCCTTCTTCTCCGATGGATCTGCTGCTTGAAAGAACCCTTTTGTTTTTACCCATTGTTTGTACTTCATGCGACTGCAAACAATGCCTTAGCCGATTCCATTCTTTATTTAAATAGCCTGCTGCGCCATTAAAAATTTTAATGATTTGATAGTCAACTTTTCCGTAACTGCTCACTGAAGTTATGAAAATAAAAACATAAAGTAAATTCCGAACAAGCGAACAATTCTCTTT
Source organism: Tubiluchus corallicola (assembly GCA_030141605.1). NCBI lineage: Eukaryota > Metazoa > Priapulida > Priapulimorpha > Priapulimorphida > Tubiluchidae > Tubiluchus > Tubiluchus corallicola. The sequence goes on from JAQGDQ010000419.1 coordinate 93,518, forward strand.
ATAACAAATTAAATTTTACCCAAAATTTAATTTGTTATAAAAATTATCTCATTGCTTTTGTGCCAAATGACATCAATAAATAGACGCGCCACAAAAAAGTACATTTTTTATTAAATTTTAGCATTTTTAATGCGGCCCTTCCAGTGTTTTAAATTTTACGCCAAATGTACAGTAAATAAAATAACATAAAGTGCAGCCATCTAGTGCAAGAAATGGAGATTCTAGAATGACAGATTTCACAAATACAGTCGCAATAAGAACATGCGGCGTTGCTCAGGTTGTTGCTAGATGCGAAATCACGTGACTTTACTGCATTCTTCCTGCCATCTAGCGAACCTTTAATAAATGAAGTGCGCAATGCTGTGTACCGATTTGCAGTTGATGTGGAAAGAAAATCATTTCAAGATAATTTTTAGAATATTTGATAAAGCTCTTAGCATTTATGATGACAGCTGCGTTAAACCAAGTTGTTTTTTCTTCTGTGTTTCCCACAATGCAACTCGCGCGTCGAAATCAAGAATTCTCCGTGCACTTTTTCAGAATCTGGAGTTATTATTACGGCTCATACACGAGATCGTATTGAGGCACACAAGTACTGAAGTGTTAGAAGCCTGCGCTAAGACGTACGAGATGTTGTGCAGCGAGGAACTTGCGATACGGGGAAAGTGTGACGTTCAACGAGCCACTTTGTTGGACACGTTAATGGAAAAGTTTAGAGAGGCCTATCAAAGCTTTGTTGAGGAGGTAACATTTCTAAGTTTTGTTAGCAGAATAAATATTTGAATATTTTTCGTTTTATTACAAATTTATTTGCTGACTTCGTCATGAAGTCTTAATTAATCTTTGCGAAGTCGTCATTAATCTGTGAAGTTCAGCAATTGACTTTTACAAGCATTGCGGGATAATTATGACTATATTGTATTTCAATATTTTATAATAAACATTCAAATGTATATCGTCATGTTTCGTTCTGTGTTTTCTACGCCATTCGCTTTTGCTTGTTTCTTGCTTTCCTAACAAAACTGTGACCATGCCGTGTTTGTTAATTCCAGGGTGAAGAAGTAGACGATGATGAAGAATATGCGCTAGCGGCAAGCTTGAAACGTATTGTCGCATTTGCTAACTGCCACGATATGACCGGCTGTGGATTGTGGGATGCTCTGCTTGCTCTGGTTAAAGCTGCAACTGAGGACAAAAACATCCCAGACAATGTGAGTTTTGAACCGAAAACCTCTCATTTTTTGATTTTGGAGTTATGTCAAAGAGCTTTCTTGGAAGTACACAACTCTGTTTTTTATCTTCTTTATTCAGATGTTCTGAATGTGAATTTTTTGCACAAAACCAAAGAGTAGTGCATTGTTAAAATTAGTGTTTACGTGTTTAACAAAAATCAAACTCGGGTACTCCATTCTTTATACCTGTCCAGACAACTCCTGTACCCTATTCTTTATAGCAGTCGGGACCCGGGTACCCGATTATAAAGATTCAGCGGCAGTGAAGAAGTTGTAATCATTTATATTCACAATAAAACAACCACTGGTCTATTTTGACTAACTGCACTGTTATATTAACGACAAGCATTCATTTATTACATCCCGAAAGCCTTAACACACGAGCTGCAAGTCGCGAAAGTTAGTGTTTTCCCCACACAAGGAATTTAACTGTGTTTTATCACGTGGTTTTATCTGCCAGACCTTAATTACTTCATTGCGTGCTTTGTCGACGAGTTAGCTAGGTCAGCTTAGGTAGTACCGCACTGAACGCTATTAATACAGCGTAGGGATTAGGGGAATAAAATAATCTATATCATCTTTGTTATGAGCTATTTAATTTAACAATCCGTTTATTCGTGTCTCTGTTAATGGCCTGAACTAGCTTGTTAAAGGTTAATTAACATTTTTCATTTGGAAAATTAACCACTTGGTAAAGATAGTTTGTTTTTTGTAAGTCCACCCCTACAGCAAAAGTGACTTGATCTGCCGTCTTTCTACTGGCTGTTGGCCTGGCACACTGCCAAAGCAGCAGTTTAATAGTTTACTAGCAGGTACCTACTGTAAAAGTGCACAGCAGAAGGTGGCATTTAAATTTCAATTCTCTAACAATGGATATCATGTTACAAATAATGTCTGCATTTTCATTGTTCTAACCCAGTAGAAATTTAGGCTCGGTAATAAATAATACGGGTGATTACTCACCCGATGGAAAGACTAGTTAAAATAACAGTTATAAGGAAAATGATTCTTGCTGCATGATTATTTTTTGCACTATATCGACTCTTTATTTTTTTCTAAAAAATTGTTTAAAATTATTATTTTGAACTTTGCCTTATTGCATAATATGTACAAAGACTTTATTTTCAGATATTATGCAAGTCAATCAATTGTTATGCTTTGCTGTTGGACTGGGAACTACAAAATCTTGATGATAATAATCCAGATAAGGTAACTGTTTATTCACAGTCTTAAATCTGGTAACAGTAAGGTGAATAAGGTAAATAAATACCAAATCTGGTAAATAAGGTAACAGTAAATAAATCTGTTATTAATATTAGCAATGTAGGTAAGTACTTTGTTACTTACAAACATTTATGTAAAAGTTAGTGTTCACCTGTTATATTTGTAAGCGTTTAATCATTTTATAGCAATTATTTATATATTTTTGTATGTGTGTAGGTGGTACAGTAGTATTATTACCTGTAGCCAATTTACAAACACATTAAACTGCTGATTGCATTAATTTGAACTCGTTGTTTTTTTTCAGAATTTAATGAAACAACTGAAGAAAAATCTGCACGAGTTCATGAGTCTTTGTCGCTCTCTGATGCTGTCGGCAAATGATGCTGTGGAGGAAGAGGTAACTATGGCAACATCAGTCGCATGGCTAGTGTCAATGTTTTTGCTGGCGAGGTTGTCACACTGTTATTAGAAAGTTCTACAGAGTGTTAATGAAAGATCTATTAATGCAGTATGGTTGGTCCATGGGCATCCGCGGGGGGTGGCAAACAGGTCACTTGCCGCACCCTGGATCAGGTCTTCTAATGTAGGGCAAGGTTGGAACCTTATAATTAATTCCCTAAGGAGTGTCGGGACTCGGAAATTTCTGTTCTCTGCCTCACTCAGTAGTATGGTAAATTACTTGGTATAAGCTATTACCACTCTGGCTTAAGACGCCAAGCCTGGGGGTCATGCAGTCACTACGAACAGTGACAGCTTAGGACGAATCACAACCTCTGATACAAAAGAAAGCAGTAACGTCTTCAACGGCGACAAAACGATGCCGTCTCGGGTCATATCAATTCATGTTTATCAATTCGCTTTTATCCGAAAGGTTTTTTCTCCCTCTTTCTGAATCGGAATTTTTATGATTTTTGCTCACAAGAACTTACGAGAACTCAAATCCTCTCCTCTCTTAACCCAGGAAAAACCGTGGAGCACTCTGCTCATGAATATTACTTTCACCATTAATTATATAATGAAGTTCTTTTCATTTAAACCCCTGAATCAGTTTGATGTCACACAATCTTTTTTTATGGATAATTTTAAGCATCAAATGTGATAGCAGGAGTATATCCTTTTGCCCCCCGCCCTCCTCAAGTTGCAGTGGACCCCCCTTTGGTTGGTCGGAATCATTACTATATTAATGAGCAATGAGTAGCATCTCCAATTTCTAGTCCCCATCCGATTCCAAGACAAACACACTACTGTTTTGTTTATTGATGTTTTACAATAACAAACGATGTGAAGTCATTATATTTGAAAATTGCATTATGATTAATAGTCTGTAAAGCACACATTTCAATGTGTCACATCTATATGCCGACGCTGTAAAAGAAAAACAAATGCCATGGCTCAGAAGATACATTGTTATGATCTACTCGTAAAACCTAGCTATAGTATTCCTCTTAAATCAATATTGCTTAAAAACACCAAGTGTTAATGCAACATTTTTTGTATAATACTGCCCTATTAGTATGAAAAAAGTAAATGCAATATGGCTGAATCGTCACCAATAGAAACAAAGTGCAGCATAACCCTAGACTAACCACAAACACTTGAACTTCTTAAGCAATGTGGTTATATTTTGTAGACCAAGATAAGGTTTTAATGCAGCGTACCAAATTGTAGTTATTTTTCACTTACTGTAGGTAATGTCGTTTTTTACAGTTGAGGTTTCTTTTAATGTTTTTTTCTCCCTATGATTTCAGGCGTTTTTGACGATATGTGACTTATTGATCGTCTTCAGTAAACATTTGGCTTCCAATGCAGTGATGCAGCAACTCATCTATGAACCGGACAAAAATTTACAAGGTCAACTGAGTGGCTTCATTGATGAGAAAGTCTTCATTGAGGATGACGATGGTAAGATGCTGTCATGCTAACCCGATAGTGGTAGATTGGTGTCTGTGAGCCTTAAAGGGTAACCTTCAATGTTTACAACTGAGTTTCAATGAGCTCTTCAGCCTGCTCAAAGTATTCTTTATTTAACTATGATTTTTTTTACCTAGCACCATTACCTATTCCTTTTACTACCATTTGCTTAACAACGCGTCTTGTCGGAATTTATTAGCATCGTTAAGCGAAGACTTGACTGTATCTTTTGTTTAGTAAATCTGTAATTTGTTTTCTTCTTTACATGAAATTTTTATTCTCAAATGAAAGAGTATTGCGTAATGAACATCCCGTCTTTTTGTTCAGATGACCAAGATGAGCACCAGAAGATAGAGGAGCTCCACAAACGTAGAAATTTTCTCGCCTCGTTTTGCAAGCTGGTCGTTTATAATATTGTGAGCATACGAAATGCTGCCGACATTTTCAAGCATTACACCAGGGTAAGGTGCAAACATGTTCTTTATTCTTGTATCATTCTTTTCATAGAGTTACTAGTTTTTGAAGGTCTGTCAGAATGTTTTTTGGTATCGTTACTAAAGATGCTAAATACTCTCTGGAAGAGCGTCAAAAACTAGCAATTGAAGGAAAAGCCGAAAAGGCTTTAAGGATTCCAGTCGTTAAATGATAGCTACAGCCACACACTCGTAATTAACTTACATTAGGTTGTAGTCTAGTGTTGCCTGCATTTAGTCCAAGTTTTTTAATTAATGTCAAATTTTTAAATTTCAGTTTTACAACGATTACGGTGACATCATAAAAACAGCGCTGAGCAAATCGAGAGAAATTAATAAAGTTACCTGTGCGCGAACGTTAGCCGTAAGCTTGACCTCTGTGTTCAGAGAGCTACAGATGGAGCAAGGTGGCAGAATTAACAGAGGCAGTGAGGGATTCAGCCATATTAAGGTAATCATTGTTCATTTAGATCAGTGATGTTACTTCAGGTAGAAAAATTGATCTCCTTTTGGCTGAAGTTTACAATTCCCCATGCGGAAGAAATTAGTTTGTGAAGCAGATTAAGATTAGCGGTGGGGTTTGGATTAGGATTAGGGTTGATGTTATGGCTAGGTTTAGGGTTAGGGTATTGAAACCGCTGACACATGCTGCCTAACCACTGAACACGCTGACATTCAAGCTACACACACACACACACACACACACGCACGTGTCATTGCACCAAGTGTATACAAAGTGACGGCCCGCCAACTAGCTGGCAGCTCACGAAATAACGCACTCTGTCAGTGGTATGTGGATATTTTAACGAACCAGATTTCGTCCGAATTTCCAATATCCGTAAAAGCAAAGTACGGCTAACCGAGATATTAGCGTAATTCAGTAGTTTGGTAAGTATTAGATAAGAGAAGAGGAAATTAGGAATAAATGATAAAAGATTTTCTAATTTGTCAGGATTAGAACTATGAGATGAAGCTGGGAGATAAATGATCTGTATGTTGCTTGAATTTTTGGTTTAGTTGCAAGGTTTCATCTGACCAGTTTTTCTACTGTATTACATCTTGTCTCTGTTACTACATTGAGAAACCTAGAGTGAAAATTGAAACCACTTTTGTGCTGAAAAATCCTTCTGTCTCTGTGGTAGATGACATTCTGTCTAGTAGAAAGAAAGATAAAATATTTGCAACAGGCAACTTATCAAAATGTTTTTTTTTGTAGGAACTCGGACGACGTTTCTCAATGTCGTTCGGTTTGGATTTGATCAAAAACCGTGAAGCGATCGCCGCGCTGCATCGGGAGGGAATAATGTTTGCTCTGAATCCGCTAGAGAATCCGGACGATCCGCGTGGACCTCCTCCTAACATTGCCTTCCTCGAGTTACTGTGTGAATTCTCAAATAAACTCATGAAACTGGATAAGAAGACTGTGTAAGTTGCAGTGTTACTTTGTATAAGGTTATTAGTTAAGTTACAAGTGGTTAATTAACAATGTTTTTGTTAAAGCAAAACCAGACCCAATTTTAAACTGTAAGTCAAAACTTATTCTATCAAATATTGAAAGGAAACATACTATTTTTTTAAAGAATGACTTATGTGAAAGAATTATTACCACACAAACACAATTTCGCATTCGCGCCACTAGTTTTTCGCTATTATATGCATTTTGCCATTCGCTGGTTAGTCAGCCAGTAACACCTGCATTTCAGAAAGCGTATCACAAAACAACAGGTGCTGTACCTCTCAATTCAGATGTGTTAGTTTGCGACGAACTGCACACGTTCGGCAGCTTATGTGTGAACGCAGTAGTAAATTTGAAATTTGAGTTTTTATCTTAAAACTTGCAGAATTTTAGTACAACACGCTGTACTTCAATTTTCGCTTTTGGAAACGTGCAACACACTTGTGGAATATTTTTGGTGTTGAAGAGTTTGTTAATTTGTGATGTCATCACTAGTTGGGTTCGCATGCCATTAATTAAGATTTTAATCCTTTATTTAATTATCAAAAACGCTTTGCAGTATTATCGGTGTTAAAATGTATACTTTTTACTGCACTTGAAAATAAGTAGTATATGAAAAATTATCCTGCCTTCCTTTAAGCAGAGAGCAGTTTTTGGTCGAGAGTTCTTGTTTCATTGTTAGCCATTGTGTATGAGTGAAAACAATTAAATGTTTGTTGCACATTGAATACGAAATGTGGATTTTGATGGAAAATAGGGCTGAGATGGTTAGGCTTATTAACTAACCTTTTAAATGTTATTAATTGTGGTCGGTTAACCATTTAACCTTTCCCGATGACGTCATACGTATAAGAAAATGTCCAATGCACATGACTTGCATGATTAAGCGGTGCGGTTCAAATCTAGCGTGCGCCAACGAGAATGTCCGGCATGGCAGCATCCTCGTAACATACACAAGTAAAAAACTTTTTACAATTTACCGTTTAGATGCTTCTTAGGCAATCAGATAAAGTGAAACAATGTTGTAAATAGTACAATTTTATGTAAGCGAGACATTGTTAACTACATATGCCAACACTCATAATAGATACAAGGTTTCATTAATACGGATACATAGAAAACTTGGCTAGGGTTAAATGATGAATGGTTTTCTAAATGGTTACATCAGTTAGTGGTCGGTTAAATGGTTAACCTTCTCAGCCTTAAAAATGTTGAATGTATGTCTAGTTACGTGAAAAGTCTTCAGTATTTGAAATCAGTTGGTAATCGTGCTTATCATGGTTAGAAAATTTTTGGCTAGTAAGTGCACTAGTGAGATGCCATCTAAAGTGGCGTCTGTATAACTTGCAGATGCGTTTAATGCAGAACAGCTTGCGGCTGCGGCTGCGTTTTAACTGCAGAACACCTTGCGGAAAAAGTCAATAGGAAATAGCTGTAGAAAAAGAATTTCTATTATTATTATTTATTATTTATTAGGCACAAGAAATAAATATATACATTTTATACATAAGTAAATGTAAACAGTAAAGTTATATAGTCATGATCAATATGAAAGTTGTGCCTCTACCTCTGTGTAACATGGATGACAGCAAGGAAAAACTAAATACCAGGGATGAGAATTTTCCCCAGATACGCGGAATTCCGAGGTTTTGGAAGACCAGTAGTGCATTTTTTGTAATTGCATAAATTCGTTGAGAAAATTTTTACGGACCCTGTACATTATTTCATTAGAGGCGTTTTTCAGACAATTAGGTTATAATGTATCCTTGATAGTTGGGTATTTTAAATTATGCATGAAATAGGGTAATTGATACTTTGAGTCCATTTTGAGGCCCTCTATGGTCACAAAATTGTAATTTCAACCCCATTGGGGGCCTAGGTAGCCTCAAAATCCCCGGCCAGTTTTGCAATTTGTCATTCTCATCCCTGCTAAATACTGCCTGTCACCCATAAAATTACTCGTGCAGGTTGGATAAACGGGTGCATTGAAAGCAATATAAACCGATTTTATCTATTCTGCACCCCCCAAAATGTATCTGTATCCGCGTGCTACATAATCGTTACTTTAACTGGTTTGCTTTACGATGAATTGAACTTTGTCAGGTTATTTGATGTAAAATTGGCTTCAGGATGTCATTTTCTCATTGATTTCTGACTACTGATGGCATCAGAAATTTGCATTTTCTGTAAGGATTTTTAAGTCAAACTGAGTTTGTTTGTAGTGAAGTATTTTCAAATATATGGAATTTTTGTACTTCATAACTTATTAAGTAAGCCCACAAAATAACAAGATGACATTGTTAAACGGTTCGAACGAATTTCAATATTTTAGTTTTTGAAAAGTTCCATTTGTAAAAATAGTTTGTCAGACAATCTGTGTATGAGCAGTGGCTCACTCTTCATGCTCTTCTTATTCAGTATAGAAAATGTGATGTATGCAGGGTTGAGAATTTTCCGCGGATACCCTGAATTCTGAGTTTTTGGAAGACCAGTAGTGCCATTTTTGTAAATTGCGTAAATTCGTTGAAAAAATTTTTACAGACCCAGTACATTATTTCACAAGCTGACCGCTAGTTGGCAGGCCGTCACTTTGTTTACATCACGTACATCAGTGTAACCACGTGTATATCTCTATGTATAAAAATATAGAATCAATTATGCGGAGTTATTTGAGTCAATTGCAGACA